>OX421492.1:35095885-35470885 GCA_949126835.1 Anisus vortex
GAGATTTCAGGATGAGTTTCTATTTCATTATATCTATGTATTTTGTTGACTAATACAAATGTTTACTCATAACAAATTTTACATTGATAAGTCTTAGTAGGATCTAGGCAGTTTACATGTCTCTATAAAATGTAAATACACCTAAATACTTAAGTAGACAATTTAGTTTCACAACCATTTTGTAAGTATCTTGGGTATGTTACACACATATATTATAAAAATAAAAGAGACAACAATATATATATGTATATTTTGACCAACTAAGAACAGTTTAAATTGTAAAGGTGAATTATGCACACCTTCTGAGTACATTGATCTTCGTCAGAATAGATCTCGGGCTTGGGTCTAAATGTCTGTTAATTTAAATGCACACATGCAAATTTTAGAATCTAAAGCAGAACGGAGAGCCTTAAAATTCCAATTAATGCCTTTTTTTAGTTCATAAAATTAGGATTTTTATTGTTATATATTTCTTAACAATACACAACAAAATCACTGATATTTTTATTTTTTTTTAAAATTATTTGTCATAAAAGTATCAACTGCAACAATATTGTCTTTTTTAATGCTTTTTTGCTGTTGATTAGTCTAATTTATTTTGTAGCGTCTACAACATTTCCAGCATCAGATTTTCCCAATCCTTAAATCATTAATTTTAAAATTATATAATATTGGAAAGTCAGCTGACTTTCATGTTTGGATTCCTGGGCCTGTGCTTTCAGGCTTTGAAAGGATATATAATACTATTTATTATAATATAGCTGAACATTTCTTTTTTTAGAAAAATGGGAACTTCTGAAATCCTCATTGTGAAACCTGCCGACATGCCATAAAAAGTAAAACATAGTGACATACCTAGTCATAGTCATCATATTTTTTTAGAAAGCACAAATTTCACATATTTTTTATACGCCTTGCCTTATATTATATTAGGCTATAATTATATTACTTTTTTTTTAATTTGCTAGCTCACAAAGTTCTATTTTATGAATTCATGTTATTCATATTTAAACAGATCTTATCTTATATATTACAAAAGGGCCTTCTATATAAAAGATTATTCCATCCTACACTCATCCCTGGTCTGAGTCAAGTCTAGTCCTGCACTCTTTTTGGTGTTTTAAATGATATTAAATTATAAAAGTTACTCATTTTCCTGGTTTGCTTGAGCAACCCATTCCATGCCCCGTGACCACTCATGAAAAAAGAATACAAGATCCAAAGTCCAAAGAGTTTTAATTTACCCAAATCCTAGCTAAGACTAGCTGGCCATTAAAATTAATTATTAAATATTTTATATAGTAGGCCTAGGCCTAATATACTTTATAGGACTAAGCCTAAGCCGTTAGCCTTGCCTTAATAAACCTTAATTTAATCATAAAACTAGAACTAACTAATATTAAAAATATTAATATAAATTATATATAAGGATATATTATATATATAATATAGGCATATAGTTCATATAGAGGCTAATTAATAAAAATGTAGCCTATATTACTAATATAGTATAGCAGTATAGCCTTTAGCAGGGGTCGGCAAACTTGGCACGCAGAGCAATTTTCAATGGCACGCGAGAGACCTCCAAGAGGTTATTTTAATTGATATAAAGAAAAAATCAGTAGGCCTAATATTTGTTATATCCAAAACATAACTTGTTTGGCATCAATATTATTGAATCAAATGTGGAAACGTTTTCTAATAAAAGGGAGTTAATTAACCAGTTCTATTTGAGCTCATTTTTCTAATTTGTATTTCTTTTATAAAAGAATAGGCCTACATGGCTTCCAATTTATAACTCAGACATGATTAAACTGTCAAAAGTATTTGAAAATTATATAAATATTTTATGACTAAAGAATTTATTTGTATATTTTGAAACATTACATTAACTACCCAGTTTGTATGATTACTAAGAATCAATTCCTCTCACGACGATGATAGTAAAAATTTTCTGTTAAAGTGTTAAACACATTAAAAGACTTCTCAGTTCAACTGAGATGGAAATATAATTAACATTTGCGAGGTGTTAAATCTTCATCTTAACAAATAAATGATAGATCTAATGTTTATACTTTAGACAATAATTACCTTAAATGTGAATATTTTGTTATAAAAATGTTGGTCTTGCTACGGAGTTAATGTCCTATAAAAATAATTTATACAAGAAAGAAAGGTTGACTTTTAGGCTGTTGGCACGCTGAATTATTTAGAAATCCTAGTTTGGCACACTGTTAGCAAAAGGTTGCCGACCCCTGGCCAATTGTCTATAGTACCTATCCTATAGAGTCTAGGGCAGAGGGCCTATAGGTATAGGCCTAATCATAATGTCTAGAGTGTAGACTCAGTCTAGACTCTAGAGTCTAAGTCTAGGCTAATACTACTAATACTATACTAATAGTACTAATAAACTAATAGTAGTAATAGTAATAGTTTTTTAGTTATAATATGTAGGCCTACTAATTACTTTTCAGCGATTCACCTGACTTATTCATTATTTATCAATTGTTTGCCATTAGTTTAGTCATTATTATACTTAGGCCTATACTTTATATAATTTTTTATTAGTGATTTAATGAATGTCATTTTTATAATAATTATAATGAATATGAATAATAATGATAATGCAAACAAAACATTCGTTGAAATATCATTAAATTTAAATATATGTAAATACGTACTTCAATTTATATATTGCAGAAATGGTTTGGTTATTTTGTGCAAGACTCGTATATGGTAGAATAAATACTTATAGCATTCTAGCTAGATCTTTATTATTGTCTTTAGTTTTTGATTGATCAAAGTCCACCCACAAGTTTAAAGACTAAACATTTCGCTTCCAAGATTTACGTTCAGTGGAAGGGTGGGACACTGGGATGGGCATGTAAGGAAATAGTAATATTCAGGAGGTAATTGTGTCAAGTTTTATTATTTTTATTATTCGGACGTATTGCTTGGTTGCAGGAATGTTTTCTCAGAACTAACCAGTGGAACTAACCCAAGCTTATAGACTAGTATTTTTATGTAGCATTTAGTATTTTAGTTCAGGTACATTATTTTTTACGTTAACACAACAATAGGGAGTTGATGCAAAAAAAAGTTTTAGTAGTAGGCCTACTGTGATTAAATACTATGGTTTATATGCTAATTTCAAGTAGGCCTAGGCCCTCATATCTATGTCCCCTAGATCTATGTCATATGTCCTAGAGCTATGTGTATGGCCTATGTAGAATCATATAAAATAAGGGATAATATAATAATCTAATAAAGGTGCCAAAACCACGACAAACGCAAGATTAATTAGATATAGCCTATATAATGTCCTTTGACAACAGTTTAAATAAGTTTAAAGAAAAAAAAACTATGAAAGAACTTTTTTTTTAAATCTGAGTTCCTTTCTGTGTGGAGAAAAGAAATTAAAATATGGTTTTGTTTTTCATTAATTAATTGGTAGGCCTACAGACAAAGTACAGAAGAGACCAATGTGTATTAGACCTAGTTAATGCCTGTGTATTTTTCGTGAGGAGATGATGGAGACAGCAGTAAAGAAATTAAAAAAGGGAAAATCGGTGGAAGTAATTAAAAAAGCTCTATAAAACATCCCAGGCGACCCGACGCTGTAACAAACATATAGGCCTATAATATAATACTATATTATAATAACTGCAGCAAGATATTGCAGACAGTAGGAGAGGGGCCACACGCATGGACGCAGTCACTGGTTATCATCGGCCTACTCCCAAAGGAAGGTATTAGGCCTATAACTTAAAACTTAAAATTACAGTTAGGTCAGAACATCGTTCGACTGGCGAGCCGAAGGTCCCGGGATCGAATCTTGGTGCAGGAGGGTGTCCCTGAGTCTACCCAGCTCTGATGGGTACCTGACCTTAGCTGGGGTTAAGGCGGCTGACGTGCTTATGCTGGCCACAGAAACTGGTGAACGCTGCTTCATCAGACCTATGGATCAACCCGGTCCGACGGGTACTTTATACTATTTTAATGGCGGAAATATCTAGGAGCCATTATATTATACGTTGAATGAAAGCTCGATCAAAGCCAGAATTTATTGCCAGGGTAGCTGAGACAACTGCGGCAGTAATGCAAGCTAAGGAGCATCTGGCAAAAGCAAGACAGTCTTTCATTTCATTCAAGTCTGAGTAGGCCTAACAGGCTGTCATTAATATGTAAGCCGATGCTGAATACAAACCTGGACGCTCACTTCAGATTTCCAGAGAAGGATGAGAGCCTTGAAATAAGATGCTTCCGCAAGATCCTGATCGAACATGACATAGCCTACACGGAGCACAACTCAAATGAAGCTATCCGCCAACCAGGGCCGGCTCGTCCATATTAAGGCCAATATTTCGAAAGGAGGGGTGGGGGGCTCATAATTTAGATATTTTTTTTATTTATTTGGGGATTTAAAAATAATATAAACTAAAGTTTAGTACTTCTACTTCTGCATAGGCAGAATAATTACTAGACAATGAAAGGCGAAGGGTATTTTATTTATAAAAGTTGTCTTAGAAAATAGGAAAGATATGCCCTAACAAACGGCATAGGCTAGCCTACTCAGTTTCTCCACGCCGAAGGCACTTTACTTTAATGAGGGCGCAGAATTTGTTTTCGCATAGGGCGTCAAAAACCCTAGAGCCGGTCCTACCGCCAACAAATCGCCAACGTCATCGAAATTGGCCCATATGATAATGAAGACCTGCTTGCTGCTTATGCCGCCAAGAGCAGGAAACTGGAGAGGGTAGGCCTATCCTATAAGCTTATGCACGGAGGAAGAAAAAGAGGCAGACAGAAGTGAAGATATGGGAGGAAGACACACAAGAGTGGACCGGCCTGTCCCTCGATCATGAACTCCCAAAGGGCTACTCAGACCGTAGGCTAAGCTTATAACAAGTGGCAAGCGATAACGCAAGTCAGTACGGGTTACGGTATATAGGTGAAGGTTATAGGCTACCTATTACTTAGGCCTACCTACTATTAGCCTTTAGGCTACCACGGAAAAATTGTATATGTTTCACCAGTGAGTTTTGAATCTTGGCCACTGCATATTAGCACATTAATATTGTCATTGAAATTGTATGTAGGTCCTACAGTAGCCTAAGCAACGTTTTTATGCTATCAGGTGGAATAAACAAACTAGTATAGCTATACCTGAAATGCTGAGATTAATTGATTAATCTATAGGCCTACTATTCTAGACATATCAAGTTTTTTTTTTCGCTTTGCATGATCTTCTGATTGTCAATATTACTTAATATTAGGCTATAGGCCCTATACCTTTGTAATAACGATATGTATAATTCTTTGGTAGACCTACAGATAGAGTTGCCAGATACCTTTTCAGAAAATAACGGGCACCTTCTCTTCTTTAAAGTTCTTTCCCCTTCTGGGTACCCGTGCGTGAGCAAAATGAATATTTTGATAAGCACGTCCGGTAGCCTATTTCTTTTTTTTTTTACCGGACGGACGTTTATGCTTAAGTACCAAACTGTCCGGTTCAAAATTGGAAATCTAGTAACCCTAGACCTACAGAGATGAGGAATTAGCTAGTGTCGTACATGATATAAGGTTATTGACACTATAATATGCCTCAATACACCTAATTCTATTATTTTATTGATAACAATAATTATAATACAAGCTTATTTCTTTTACCCGTCATTGTAAATGGGTAACAATAAAATTAGTCCCTGCAATGAAGTAACTTAACATCATTTAAAACATTAAGAAATGCAAGACTAGACTCGGACCACGGATGAGCGTACCGTAGGACGCAATAATCTTCTTTATAGAAGGAGCGTCTGTAATGAATAGGAAGAAGATGGGAAATGGCACACACTTAAGTGCCGGCAATGGCAAAAATATATATATATATTATATATATATAAATAAAAAACGCCCAAAATTGGGCCAAATAAAACCAGTAGGGCGTACGTTATAATAATAATAACAGTGGATGAGTATATTAGGAGTGTATAAAAGGAGGGGAGGGGCTGCATTAATTTTTTCAGTGTGCAAGTGGTAACTTATGAATGTTGCTGCTAACGGTACCTTTGAAAAAAACATTAAGTACCATCATAATATAAGACATTCTAATTGACTTATTGTTCAATAGAGGACCATATTTAAACATAAAACATTGTGTCATATCGGGTAACTAATATTCTATTACCGGGTAATACCGTTAATTAATTTTATAGATGTCTCTGCTACAGGCAGCGCTTTTTTTGTAAAAAAAGAAATAGGTGCCGGTACTCAGTGATAGATTGCCTAACTTTTAAATTTAAAGCAGTTTCGCATTTTATATTTTAATTCTTATTGCGCGCAATTTTAAAATAATACAATTTTAACAAATTAATAATATAATAAATTAATAATAGACGTTAAAATACAAGAAAAGTAATAATTTTTTCCCCACATTGAAAAAGGTGCCGGTACGCCGTACCAGTGCGTACCGTCACAAAAAAAGCACTACTTTAATTTCAATGTTAATACAAAAAAAAGTAAAATTAAGGGTTAAGTCCAAACAAAGAGCACACAATTGTAAAAAGTTCTATTCTTTTATTTCAAATGTGTTTTTTTTTTCGTTCTAAAGAAACAACAAAATTGATATGAAACCCGTCCATTGTTTTGATTCTGCAGATTTTAAATAATTAAAAAAAACAACTAACGTAACAATAAGTTAAGTGTTTATAAGTATAAGTACATAGAATTGTTCTTTCTCATAAGATTTATATAGCTACACATTTTTTGTGACCTTAAAAAGGGGTTTAAAAAATCCCAAAGTGAGTAGTTTAAAAAAAAAGTACATTCCGAGATCATAAATTAATCAAATTAACACAAACATTTACAAGGCAATGCCCCTAAATGGATAAAAAGAAATGAACACATACAAATTAATCAATTTAAGTTCATTTATAAAGAAAAAGAAAACAAACTAACAACTGTATTTTTTACCAAAAATATTAATATGTACCGGTACAGTACTTCAAATGTAATGCTAATTGAAAATGGTCAATCTGACAACTCGAAGAATGCATAATACGGGTACTATATTAGTACCGGTTTTTAAAAAACATTTAGGGATGTGTTTTTTAGGCTAATCCATGTTGACAAACATTTTGATTCATGTACATTTATGTATACTTTACATATTTTGATGGGACAAAATAAATTTAATAAAGTTTGAATTTTTTGTTTGAAAGAGAAGTAGTTCCAAAGACAATACAAAATAATGTCATGATATTTAATGGTAACATGTCATTATGATCTGCTGATAGTGATAGAGTAACTTCATTAATCCCTAACTGAAAATTTCACAAATACCGGTACTGGTAATTGAATCATGTAATTATTGACACAGATTTATGTTAATTTTTTTTTAAAACGTACAATGAATGATTTAGTCATTTAGTCTTATCAATAGATTAACAAAGTGTCAAAGAAACAAATGTTTTCCGTTGAAAAAAAAATTTCAGAAATAATATTTTTTGACATTCAATTTTAATACCTATGGTTTTTTTTTCTCAACCTTTTGATTTATCTATCTGTCTACAATGTCCTGGTTAGGTAAGGCAGAGTTAATTTGTTTTAATGACGAAGGTGTGCTAGAGGCGAGTCAAGCCAGATAATTTATTTGTATACTTGCACAAATAATTTATCATTTACATTGGAAAATAATAAAAATTAGGTATGAAAATGTACATGAAAGAATTCAATCTTAAAATTACAAGGCAGAAAATGTTTGATGGTTAGAATATAAATAAGTCAAATTAGTCCAAATATAATTGGATAACCATAGATGGTGTTCATGGCTTTGTAAAAAAATATCGACTAGATAAAATGTATGTGGTTACATTTGTATTCTGTACATTTTTTTTATATTTTTTATTCCAATGTATTTACACAGCAGAATAATTTTAACATACTGACAATGGAATGCATTTTATATCATATCACTTTATGAAAGAATGTCCAAAATATAAAAAAACCTTTATAAAATAGTGTCAAAAAAAGCATTTCTTCAAAATGAGAATTTTTAAGAACAAAGAAAGAATGCTTAGAACCATATGAGCAATAATTTAAGCAGCTACCAACAAACATTACACAATTTTTGCAATATATTAGGGTTCAACAAAAAATTAAACGCACTTAATAATACACTCACAACAAAAACAACCAAAAGCAGCAGTTAAGGTATTTGTTAACATAAATGTTTTCTATAATGAACACACATTTTTTTCTTATTTCAAAAGCCAATAAAATATATTAAAGAAAACTATTACCCAAAATAGCATTTTGTAAAAAAAAATAATTATGGATTATATAAATTGTTTTTTTTAAGAATATGAAATAAAGTTATAAATGAAGCACTGTAGTGGTATGATAATTTAGCTATTGTTTATGATAGCAATATATGACTATGAAAATAAACAGATTTCTTCTATACCAATCAAATCTTTAATTTACTTAATGCTAGCAGCCCAGTATTTTACTGCTGGACTACAAAGACCTATAGTCTATAGTATAGAGAATAACATAACAGAGATAATATTACCTATAAGGTAAGGACCATTTCTTACAAAAAGTTGTACCGGTATGTGATTTAAGTATTTTCATGAAATAGTAAGGATTAATTAATTAGTCTACCATACTTTTTTTTCTACATATAATATTATAACTTTCTGCAAGGCAAACAAAAAATGACAAAACCAATATTAAAAAAAAAAAAAAGAAATTGCAGCTGCTGGACTATAAATTACCAGTAAACGTAGATTATAGACTGAATGGTTGTGGAAGATTTATAAAATGGAAGCCCTAACTTTAAAAAAAAAAAACGAAGTCAGCTTTTCAATGCAGTAGTGAAAAAAGATTCTATTGCAGTGTGATGTCTTGTATGTTTATGCAAATGTGTCTAACATTTTATTTGCCCATGGGTGACTTAAAAAAGAATCCTTTTACATCTTTTACCCTTTCATTGTTAGTAGTATTTGACAATTTATCAGAAAATTAAAAATGAACTATACATTGATACAAGCTAAATAACTTGAAAAACAAGCTGTTCTACTGGCCTTAAAAATGGTGATAGGAAACTATTCCATTTAGCATTTAAGTCACACAAATAATGTTCTGTCTTGAAAGTAGGCCATAATCATAAACTAACTTTAATTCCACTAGCTGCACAACAAAATTAAACAAGTATTCAAGTTCAAGTAGCTAAATAAAATAAAATAGAATTTAACTCCTATAACTTATGTGCTCAGCATCAACATATAAAATATATCTGAATTCACAAAACACATTTTGGAATGGATTTTCAAATGAGTAATTATGTTACATTGAAAAAATAAATCATAGTTTCTTGAACACTGCAAAGAAGTTCACAGACAGTTGGGTGTTTTTAAATTAAAAAAATTCAGGACTGCATGAGCAAAACACCAACAAATAATTGCAAATTAACACTAGAAATTGTTACGTTACTTTCACTATCAAATGTATATTATATTTTTTTAACTGAATTTAAAATCTGTACTACAGTTTGTAAAAAAAAATTTGTAAGAATAAAAATACAGATTTTGACCAATTAAACAAAAAAATTATTTTGTTTATAAATTATACTTATGCGAGTCTAAACCTTCCTTGGAACTGGTAATGGTGAAAACAATTTTATATGTATTTTTCTTCGAGCAAATTTACTGAGAAACCTGCACAGTAAGAGTAACTATAAAGGCAACTATGCGTTATCAATCATCAAGCAATATTTGCCAATAATCAATATTTTTCATTAAAAAAAGTGTTGTATGGTTTTCAGTTAATAAACTTAGCTTACTTTCAAGCAATGGGCATCAAAATCTGATTATAGCAACCAATAGTAATTACCGGTACCGTTATTTTAAAACCATAAACACATAAACAGATCTTGAAAACATCTCATAAAAATGTTACAGCTTATTAGAGAACTTGTTAGCAACCTGTACTGAGACTGCATTCAATGTAATTATTGAGTAAGATGAAAACCAAAAAAGGAGTCAACATCTGTTATAAAAATAAGAAAAACAACAAATGACATTCCAATTCCAATATAACAAAAAGTTGACTCAAGATCAATAACAGAAAATGGTTAAAAAAAGATTTTTAAAAAAAAACAGTGAGCAAATCAAAAATGTAAGTAACCCATACAAATTATTAGCTTGTTTCCTTCAACTTCAATAGATGGTTAGCTTTTAGGAACAATAATGAAGCCAGGAAGATTTATATTAAATACGGGTAAAATTAGTTAATTTAAAAGAAAAGATGTACTAGTACCAGTCAAATATAAGTTTTAATAATAATAGTTAATTTAAAAGAAAAAATGTACCAGTCAAATATAAGTAAGTCTACAAAATAAAATGTTCTAAAATTCTATTTCTATTGTAATGAATCGGTTTTTACAGCTTAATTTACTACCACATTGGCCTTTGTGATCCACCTTGTTATTCCTAATGTAACAAGGGCTGGAGGAATGAGACAAGACATTCACAAACATTGGTCACAATGTTGTATTTTAAAAACTATCTAAAACAACTGCTCAATTAAAAGATAAGAATTAAAAACAGCAGCTCAAACTATAACATGTACCATACAGTTTTAGATCTTTCTAACACCTTGTATTTTACTTGCTTCAAAAAGACTAGATACCCAAAACCACAACAAAGCAGAGAAAAAAATTTAACCCTTGAACCATTAAAAACAACTAACAAAACTACTAAAATAATTTTAACATTGAAAAAATAAGGTCTGCATACAATCTATAAATCTATATGTTATTGTTATGACTGAATCAAATACAGCTATAGCCCATCTACCATGGGCAAGTTTCATTTTGTTGCAAATGTATGTATGCCTATGACATATCATTAATGAGGTTAAAAATAACAATGTTTGATCATTGTGGCATGTTTATAAATGTTGTGTACATACTTATATTGTTATGAAGTGAAGATCTATCAATACAATAATTAATTGTGTATGGTTGCAGTAAAAAAAAACAACAACAATAAACTAAAATTTCAAGAAATAACTAATACTAATAAAACCAATTAAATGTATAAAAAAATTAACAACTGAAAAATTAGTTACGCACAAATACAAGCTTAGGAACTATAACATTTTAATACACTTTTTTTTTTAGTTGATATTGATAATCCACATCTCAAAGGGATTTTTTACACACATATAATATATTTTGACAACTTAAAAAAAATAAACTATAACCTTCTTTAACAAAACAAAGCTCCTACAAAACTGAAGTTTAATTTGAACTGTTCATTGACAAACAAAAGAAAAACATTCATATGATGCTATAATTTGTGAGTCATCAATATTAAAAAAATTTTTCAATAAAATTGATCATACATAATCTAACAAAAAACTATTAAAAAAAAATCCTAAAAATCTGAAAAATGCAATTTCCAGATTAAACCAACCTTCCATTCAAGAGAAGAAATGAAAAGTACATTATTTTTTTTACAAGATGGTAAGATTAACAGACAGAGACAGCTTTTTTATCGTCTAGAGTAGAAAACATTGAATTTCTTTTTTTTTTGTATTTTTTATTTTAATGTTTTTTTCCCCTACAATCACTATGCTATGGTGCTGCTACGAGGTTTCCCTCTGCCAATACCTCCATAAAATCCTTTGGTGTCATCGGGGCCTTTAGGCTGACGCAATACATTAGTCATATCCAACATGCGTGGGATAGATCCATGAACAAATGTTCCATCAGGGTTGCGTCGTCCTAAAAGAGGGCTTCCCAGAGGACTTCCACCAGAAATTTTTTCCTGGGCAACTCTCAGGCGCCTTTGCACCCATGGGCTTGACGGAGTGCTATCTCCACCAGATGAATCAATACCTCGACGTACAGTTTCAGGACTGCTTCTAGGACTTACACTCATATTAGAATCAACAAGAGGAGATTTGCCAAAACCTCTGCGTTTGTTATGTGGACTACCTGCTGGACTAGTACGACCACCTCTTGGTGTCATGTTAGGGCTCAGATGATCTCCACTTCGATATTTATTAGTGACTGTATATGGTTTTGATGGCGAGTCACCTTCTGATCCACTACTATAGCAAGATGAATCATGTGTCAATTCATCTACTCGTGTCTTTTTTCTACGACCCCCTCTTCTTCGTCTTTTCTTATCATCTGCAGAGTACTCTTCAGGAGAATTGTCCTCATCTTTATCATTCTTTTTTTTATCTTTCTTTTCTTTTTTCTCTTTTTTCTCTTTATCTTCTTTTTTCTTAGGAACCATGAGAGGAACAACACGCATTCCTTTTCTCCAGTCATCATTGTTAGTCAGAATTTCACAAGCTTTTTTAGCTTGCTCATAATTTTCAAATGCAACTACAGCACACATGGTTGATCCTAATTCTGGATGCTTACATGCAAATTTATGCAAGTCCGATGGAATGGAGCAACCTGGTCTTAGAATTCTAAAATTATTAACACATCCACATTTTGAAAAAATTTCAGCCATATTTTCCATGGTTGGGTTATCAAGAGGTAAATTAAGTGCAACTACAGTTCTTGATGGTACTGTTTCATCATAATCAGGCAGAGGGTCTTTTCTTCTCACTTTAGTACACTCATCATTAAGTTCTAGTTTTTCAGATCCTTTTAAGCTGTATGCTACTACTCGATAATCTTTAGTAAGAGTTTTCATTTTTTTAAAAGAAGTTATAAGCTTGATACTTACAAAACCAAATCTATTTCTCCTAACATGCTTCAGAAGAAATGCATCTTTTAGAATACTTTCATCAGAGAAATAATATTCTACCAGAGATATTATTTTTTGCTGCAATTCATCGTCAGGGGCATCAATCAAAGCATCACAGTCTAGTGCCAAATCAGGAATGCTACTGTTATTGCCAGAGTGATCACCATCTCCTTCATCAGAATAGTCGTGATGTCCACCACCTTCTTCTTCGCTAACACAAAAGCTGGAATCGTGACTATTTGCTTTTAACTTCTCTACTCTTAAAGAAGGGGCAATAATAACAACTGGAGCTTCCGAGTCTGGTGTCGGACCTTCGTCGCCGTTCCCCCCAGGAGATGTCAGGCCTAAATGATGCGAGACATCCTCCACGACAGTGCTCACCAGGCTATCGCCTGGTTCAATCACAACAGGCACGGTGACTCCTTTATTTTCACACATCCTTGCGAATAGGTCGCTGTGCAGTTGTTTCTCTGTGTAGCCAAGAAAATACTGCTTCTAACAGTACAGCGACCTAGAAACGTTGGTTTTGAAGCCTGCCAACCTGTTCACGTCGTGGAGGACACACTCAGCAGTGTAGGTGTCTCTGTCCTTTTCTAGACTGTTGATTTTTCATGCGTTGTGACGTCACAACCGGTTACAAAATTGTTTATATTTATCCACGTGCAAAGAACAAAAAAAAAACACAGGATAGCCACGAAACAAATAATCTACTATACTACTAGCACTAATGTTAGAACTCAGCATCTAAGGCCTAATATTTAAAAAACAACAACTTTTTAATTCGAATAATTAAAAGATGATTATACTAGGCCCTACCTATATATACATATGTTGTTGTAACGAAACCAAAGATAAAATATATTATTAAATTATTTGACTATATGTATTTTTATACGTTGTCTTTGTAAGCCAAAATTAATCAGATATATTTATCAGAAATTCAAATCAATGACATTGACTTGACAATTTAATGTAGGCCCAACAAATGTCTTTAATTGAAATTAGATCTTTTTTTTTATTCCGGTAAAAACTAAGACTAAATTAAATTAAATAGAAATGTTCTAATATATGACATTTCATTTTTTATCATAGCCTACACTAAATTTTAGTGCATTACATGTAGATATATTGCTTTCATAATTGATTGAGTATGACTATGACTGATACTCAAAAGCTATTAAAATAATATATCAAATATATAATTTATGTTCCTTTGGTTTTTTATAATTAACAATAAACATAGATTTGAGGGAAGTCCATGGACCATCAGCGAAACTGTACGTCACAAGCAAGCTGAAAATCATATCGAGGCTCCACTGTTTGTTGAACATTTCCTAAACTAAGAAAATGGCTGACATGGAAGCTTTGGACGCAATGGGCGACGAAATGCCGGATGAGAATGGCCCAAACTCTGGTTTAATTGACGAAGAAAATGATAATATGCACATGCATGATCACGGTCATGATGATATGGGTATGCATCACGATATGTCGATGGGGCACGAAGAAGAGGACGACATGAGTATGGGCATGGGTGGCGGAATGATGTCGATGGGCATGGGTAATGATATGATGATGGGTATGGGATCTGAAAATTCTGGCGATATGGATATGAGCATGATGGAAGGAATGCCAACTGAATATGGTAAATTCAACAGATTTCCCGGTCCTCGCGGACGTGGTAATTTCGTTGGACCAAGAGGACCAGGAGTCCCAAGAGGGTAAACAAATATTTTCAAATTTTATGTTAAAACTTTAAAATTTAAGTCAAAACGAAGTGTAAGTCTAACAACTTTATCTTACAGTAAGTAAGTACTCTAACCTGAGTCAGGCTAAGTAGTCCTATTTAAAAAAAAGTAATAGGCCTAATATTTATTATAATTAGATAAAATATATGTAATTAGCATGAGTTTATTTATATAATATTTCATATATGTTACTAAATGTTAGGTTTATAAATATATAGCCTTGATCTAGGACTAGTCTAGATCTAGATCTAGGAATCTAGGCCTACTATAATATATAGTATATAGCCTACCTAATATATAGGATTATACTTTATAGGCAGCGGCTTTGTCTATGCGACCGGACGACTAGGCTGGTGGGAGATATTGAATATTGTTCCAGTGGGCATGTCATGTGACCGTTGGAAAAAAAGTGCTAGAGATATTTTTCCGGCAGACTCAAATCTATCATGTAGGCCAGTGGAGCTAGGGGAGGGGGCGGGCGGGTCCAAATTCAAAAGTCCCCCTGGGCACCTACTTGAGGGGGGCCCCCAAAGGAGTTTCCTAATTGCTTTTTCTCATGTCATAATGTCGAATGTCAAAAAAAATTCCGTATTGTAAAAATTGCGATCAATACGAAAAATGCTGCAAAAAAAGGGTGTGGCGTGGGGGTCTGAAAACCTAAAATATTTGACAATTTTAACGATATATGGGGCACGGTAGCCGAACGGCAGCACGGTCGACTGGAGATCCGAATGTCCTGGGTTCGAATCCTGGTGAAGCCGGGATTTATTCCCAGGACTTGAGGGTGTCCCTGAGTCTACCCAGCACTGATGGGTACCTGACATTTGTTGGGGTAAAGTAAAGGCGGCTGGGCATTGTGCTGGCCACACATCCCCTTGTATGCCATGGCCACAGAAACTGGTGAACGCTGCTTCACCAGCCCTATGATCACTTTGGTCCGAAGGGTACTTTACTTTAACAATACATATATACATATATTAAGGCCTATTTACATCTACAAATAGGCCTACTACAAACATTTTCTTAAAGTTGGCCTACAACTAAATGTTACATTGACTTGCATCAACATTCGTTTTCTTAGGGATGGCATAAGTAATCCAGCACAGTGTTTCTCAACTTGTATTAAGTTTAATGTTCAAGAAAGTCTTTTTTTGTTTAGACTAATCTAATTGAAATTATACTCAGAAGTACTAAATAAAATAGGCTTGCACTCACAACTTATATTGCTCTGAGAGTTTAGTTGTGGCTGAAAAAGATCAGAGAATGCTGATCTATATTGGCCTACAAATATATTAACAATATTAGATGACTACATACATGCCATGAAACAATGTTATTTGTATGTTTTCTTTGGATAAATAGCACCCAAACAATAAACAGATTTCAGAATTGAAACCACATAAATAACAACAAGTTGTTACAATTTTTAATAAGGGCCTAATTTGAAAATGGCCTTTTGGCTACACATGTCTTGGCAGATTACTCTGTTTTTGTTTCTCTGGAAATATTACCCACACAAATAATTTCTAAAAATAAAAAAAAAATATTTTTAAACATTATAACCAGTCTTGATCAGTTTTTGCTTACTTTAACTACTGCTTACTGTATAGGGAGGAGGGGGGGTCGGTGTATATTTAATAAAAAAAAAAATAATCTAATAGACTTTAAAAAGAATGTAGATTTTGGTTAAAAAAAAGTTTTGATTAGATTGTTCTCAAAATATGAGGTAATTATTTATGCCAAAGAGTATATATATCTCTTATTAAACATATTACATCATTCACCTTCAGTTGCTAAGTTGTTTTTATTATTATGAATTACTTTAGTTTAAAATTTAGTGATGAAAAAGTAATCTCTATTTCACCACAGTCACTCTGTAATTTGATATTTCAGCATACCACCATTTGGAAGACCTCCTATGAATAGATTTGGTGGTCCAAGGGGACCAATGGGCATGAGAGGACCACCTATGGGTATGCGAGGACCGCCAGGCATGAGAGGTCCACCTCGAGGACCACCATTTGGCAGACCTCCTTTTGATCCTAATTTTGGCCCCCCTGGAATGGGTCCAAACCAAGGAATGCGTGGACCTGGCATGAATGGACCCATGATGGGAGGACCTCCAGGAATGGGACCCAGTGGACCTGGTATGGGTCCAAATATGGGTCCAAGCGGACCTGGTATGGGGCCTTCTGGTATGCCACCAGGTATGGGTCCACAAGGAATGGTATGTCTTTTAATATATGTTTATAAGTATTAACTTAACAAGCATGAGCATGATACACTTTTCCTACTGTTATTTATAAAACAGTCAACTGTTTTTTTTTTTTATAAAACACGATACATTTGAAACATAAAATACAACCCAGATGATTTTAGATCCTTCTTTAAAGTAAACAAAATTGATGTCTCCCACTTTTTGTCTTTAATTTTCAGAACTTGAATGCTAATAAAGTAAGTTGATGAAATTCCCTTAAAAGAATTTCATAAACGTCTCAACCAAGTTCAGTTTCACATTGTTTATTATAATGTTAATATTTTTTACTTTCAATTTGTACTCCAATTTATTTACTGATTTATTCGTTTTTACAATTTAAATTAAAGCCAGTTATCATTTTTTTTTTGTTACTGGTCCTTTCCCATGTCCCAATTTTGCAACATTGTCCTGTTAACTTTAAACTTTTATTTTCCAAATTTTTTTTGATGCAATAGTCTTTTAGAGAAGGATTTTTAAGCATATCTATTTATTTATAACTCAACATATTGAATTAAATGGTATTATTAAAAGGGAGAATGCTTAAGAAATAAGTTAATAGCGGCATCAAATTAGTTAATTTAACACAAAACACATTTTATTGCTGCTTGCTGTTAGAAATTAGATCTAGTTAATTATAGATCGTATTAGAAAAAACATTTTTCCAGTTGGAAACAGTTATTACAAAAAAGTATTTAGCAACTTGAGTTATTGCAGGAAAATTAATGAATTATTTATTTTCCTAAATATAAATAATTTATTAGCACATATGATATGTGGATTAACAAAATAAAATGTCCTACAGTTCTTTATTGCATGTGTAAAAAAATGCTAAAGAAGCATTGTGCAGATATACATTTAACGCAATAAAAAAAACAACTCATTTCTTTGTGAGACTTAAAACAAGCATTGATTAAAAAAAAAACATTTAAATTATTTTTTTAGTAGAATAAAGCTATTTTATTTTATTCATTCTTTATGTCCCAACATTTTTTTGTAAAATGTTGATAAGGTGGCTATTGCATAGAAAAACAAAGAATTTGACTTTTTTGTACTACCTTTCAGTGTAAATAATTTTGCTTAACATATTTTTACCACACAGTTCATAAAACATTTGTTTAAATAATTAAAAGAGTTACAAAAACTATACATCTTTCTTTGACAGAGACCAATGATGCCTCCACCAACGTTTCCACCTCCCAACTTTTCATTGCCACCACCAGGATTTTCCAATGGAATGCCCCCTGGCATGATGGGTGGTATGAACATGCCACCACCTATGCAACATCCACCTCTTGACCCCACCACACAAGACATTTGGATTGAAACAAAATCACCAGAAGGCAAAGTATGTAATGAGTGTGCTTCAAATTCAATTCGGGCACTTTTGAACATTTTGTCTCATAAACACTTTTGTATTGTTTACCTTCGTTTTTGTTTTTCAAAGTTAAAAATAATTTACATGTACACATTTTTTTGTTAGACTTACTACTACAGTGCTCGTACAAGAGAGGCAGCCTGGAGTAAGCCAGAAAATGCAAGAATTGTAACGCAGTCTGAGTGGGAAGCTTATCAAACAAGTCAGGCCCAAATGCAGGGAGGATTACCCATGGGTGTAGGACCCACATCTACCGCAGCCCAGGCTGCTGTGGCCCAAGGTTGTTTAAATGACTGCTAAAATTATTCATATAAAAAATGATATCAAATTATACAATTCTTTACAAATTATTATGTCTTACATGAATCTCTTAAAAAAACATAGTTTATTTTTTTTTTTAAATCATTTCAAAGCTTACTGACAGTAAGCAAACTAGACTTACAAACCTTTGAATATATATACACTATTGCAAAGAAGTGAACATTCATATTAAAAATTACAAGTACCATTTCATGTTTGATTAATTTGTTTTCTTGATCACTTTTGTAGCTCAAGCAGCTTCTCAACTACAAAACACCATTCCAGACCAATCAGCAACAACTAATGCAGGTAGTTCTACTTTACTGCTTGAACAAAAGTTTCTCTCACTTTAAGTTTATGTTTTTTTTACTCTTCAATACATATTTTTTGAAAATTAAATCGGTCTATTCTACAATTATTACATTATCATCTTTATTAATAATACAACATACTTCTCTGACAAGCCAACATTTTGCTGAAGATTCTTGTTAGCAAGAACAAATGCATAAAACTGTTCACATGGGAGTTTTTTCAATTTGTACTTTTTAAGAATAATCCCTGTATAGAGTTAACCGTTTGTTTAGGCTCATAATTGTGAGTCAACAGTGGAGATGCTATCCCTGGCTATCTTTTGTAGCAATAAAGCTGCAACATGGGCAGGCTAAATTTGTGTATAATGGGAGGTGAGGTGAGAAAATAATGACAATAAATATAAAAAAATCTGCACTAAGGATTTTTAAAACTGTTGGCCTACAAAATATATCATATTACAAAAGCATTGCCTGCCAGATGGAGGATGCAGGGCTAAAAAGGAGGACATGTCTTCCTTTTGCCAGACATCTGGCAACCCTGAGTCAATGCTTACCATAAAAAACTGATAGGACTGCTTACTTTTAAGGCTTATGTTTTTACAATATTTTTTTTCACAGCTTTTCATAATAAATATATGTTAAAATCACAGGTGCTCCACAAACTTTCAATCCTGGTTTATTGCCCCCTGGTTTCACTAATCCATTTATGCAACACCATATGACAGGGATGAATGCTTCTGGAAACATGGATGCATCTGGGCAAATGAAAGATGCCACTTTGCAAAAGCTGCCCTCAGCACAGGTAACTTAAAAAAGGTTTTCACCTTTTAAAAGTGTATTGTTATTTATTAATCAGTTCTGAAATGGTTTATAAGAAAAAACTGGGGTACAACCTATCCACTCTACATAGTTTGAAAAGTAGCACTACTCATAGTTTGAAAAGTAGCACTACTCTGTCAGAAAGTAGCAACTAATACCCATATCGGTGATCATAGTGAGACAAAATTCCCAGGTTACATAGATCTACATTTTATAGAAAAAGCTTTTTTAGGACCACTTACTTATTTTTTGCTTACCAGGCAGGGAAAGACTTAAAAGTGAAAACTTTAAGCATTAATAATAAGATAATTAGCTTTATGTAATTTATATGGAAACATTTAACAATGTATTTGGTATCAAATACACATGCATTACAAAAATTTCTCTTACATAGAAAAACATGTCTTTTTGTGGTTGTTTTGTTAGTTTGTGTGTCTGGGCTTAAAATCTAGAAACTTGCTGGTCATCAAGAGATCGGCCATACTAGAGATAAACTTGTCCGCAACCATACTCGTGGCTGTGCAAGCTGTCGCCTTTGTAATCAGTAAAAACATTCACTTCAAAGACCCTTTGTGTCTTGGCTTAGTTCATTAGTTGATAAAATAATGAAACACAATTTTTATTTCTTAACGTTTTTGTTATGCATAGCTGCAAACTGATTGTAAGAAAGTTTCCAGATATCTTTGAATATTTTGTTACTTCTATTTCTTATGTTCACAAAATTTGATTTTTACAAATAAATTTCATTTAAAAAAAAGGGTAGGGTAGCTCCTCAATATATAGTGCAACCTATCTGCAGGTCAAAAATAAAATATCACTTAATAATATTTTAAAATAGTCAAGTATATACAGTCTATCCTGAGTATAAAAGTGTACTACCAGAGGTTGATATATCTAATATAAACATGTTTTGGAGAGTGGGAATAGGGAACGCAAACCCAGATTGTTAGTATTATTTTATTGCAGAAAAAAATTCCCTATATCCTAACTATATGGATGGACATCTTTTAGTGTTGCTTTAGTGTAGAAAAATATGTCTCTTTAGAACAACTATTAGGGTGGGTGAACATCTGTTTTTTCAAAATGTATAACTTTGTGTTGCAGCTAAAGGTGTAGGCCTATTAATTAATATTTAGATGCTATACTAGATTTGCAAAAAGTTTGCATCTTTATGTTGTTATTGCTAATAAAAAAAAAATTTACATGTAGCTTCCACCAAAGCCGCCAGAGGTTAGTGAGTGGTCAGAGCACAAAAATACTGATGGGAAGAGTTATTACTACAATACTCGTACATCAGAGTCTGTTTGGGACAAGCCCCAGGTTCTCAAAGATTGGGAAGGTAGAGTATTTTAATAAATGTATTTAGAAAAGGTAAAAAAAATTAAACTTTAGATTACTTTCTGTAATTTAAAGGCATTTTTATATTTATACTGTTGAAAATATTTATTTCTCTAACTATAAAGCAAAAATATAGTAAAAATATTAAGGATTACGACAATCTTTTAAAAACTTGTTAATGCTCATACAGTTTCAAAAATGTATAATAAATAATGCTATTTTTTTCCTTCTTTAGCTAAACTTGAACAGTTACAAAATGCTGGGACTCAACAGGTAGCATTGCCCACTCAGCAAAGGCTACCAGAAGTGTCTAAGGTAGATACTGCTGAAAGTTCTGAAGAGTCTGATAAGGAAGATGAAGAGGTATTACCAACAAATATCTATGGAATTATTTCAATTGTGTTGAAAGAATATCCCATGTGAACTTCATTCTCTGAATATAGCTTTTTTATATGAAATATTAGAACTCTAGTTGAATAACTGAAGCTCCTTTATGTCCTCAATGCAATGAAATAACAATGCCAATCATTATATAAAGAAATGCTTTTTTTTTAAAGTGTACAAAGAACATGCAAAATTGTTTTTTGTACACATAATAGAAAAAATGTTGATTTATGGCTTTAGATATGAAATTACATAATCTCATCATTTATTATGTTGTAGAACTCTAGAACTAATATTTGCCTCTGAATATCATAATAGAATCCTTCTGAAATATAGTCTTGATGCAGGACATTTACTTAGGTTTGAAATAAAAGTGATTTTTCAGTAACTGTTGAAAAAAACAACAGTATTCTAATATAAATTACAGAAATTTGTCAATGATTTATAATTCTTAATATAAACATTGCACCTATCTGAGAACTCATAATGATCTTGTGTCTTCAAATGTCTCAGCAGGAAAAGAAAGAAAATAAAGAGGAAATGACAGAAGAGCAAAAGGCTGCAGAAAAGTCAAGGCCTGTTTCAAGCACTCCAGTTCCTGGGACACCTTGGTATTTATGATCACTATTGCTGTTTTTTTCTTTTGATTTTACTCTATAGAAGTCAATAGAAATAAGGTATAAAAAAAAATTCCATAAAATTATTACAATCGTTGGATGCTAAATGTGGAATATCCATCCAAACTCTTTTATCTTCATCTTTATCAAATCACAAAAATATTTATATTTTAACTTCCATGTAGCTAAGTTTGTAATAAACAATGTAATATGATTTATTCTGGGACACTTTTACATATAAAATAAAATATTGACTTAGAATCATTAAATTTATTAAATTATTATAAGAAATTTTACTATTTTCTTTTAATTTTAGTAAATATCAATTACTTTTATAATATTATATTATTATTAGTTTCCTTATATGCCTATGTAAAGTATTAAGCAGTTTTACAATTGTCGAATCAATATTATTATAAGTATACAAATATCATTACTAAATAAAATATGACTATTATTAAACAGATCCCATTCAAATAATTTCATATTTTAATCACTATATGGTATCACATACCCTAAAAAATATCCTTATCAGCCTTTTCAGGTATACAGACCTGCCTGTATTTACATATTGTGTAGCAGAAAAAAGATTCTAAAGGACCATAACTGCTTCATTTTGTTTAAAAAAATTGAAATAAAGCTTTTTAAGGGATATTATATCAATGTGGTTTGTAATTTTTGTAATGACGTACTCATTTAAACATGCTATTATATATTTTCTAATTGATAATAAGATTACTAGAAAAATTCTATAATCATCTATTTTTTTAGTTGTTAATTCCAAACAATTCTTTCACTAGCATTGGGCATCTTTCCACGGTATGAAGTCATACTTACAACACTAATTCAAAACTATATCAGAATTGTGTAAAGCAAAGAACATTTCCTTTATTGAGTAAAACAGATTGGTATATTAAATGAAGAATATTCTTTTTAGGTGTGTTGTTTGGACAGGTGATGGACGTTGCTTTTTCTACAACCCAAGTCAACGGCTCTCAGTTTGGGAGAAACCTGAAGATCTCCAAAATAGGCCAGATGTTGATAAATTGCTCTCCTCAAAACCTGATGCTAAAGTTGGTAAGTATTTATTGCGTGGTCATCAATAAATATAATTACTTTCCTAAAAGTCTTCATTAAAAAATAATTGTTTTTTAATTATTAGATTTATAGCTTTATGTTCATTGTAGTTTATAACATTTTTATCTGTAGCTTATACAGGCCTGTTTTATTTTCTCCTGGGCGACGGGGGGCAATTTAGCGTGTTTATAATATATTTAAAGATGCTTTTTAAAAAATTTCATTATAGTTCAATTTGTAGAAATAATTTATTTTGCAGAAAAGAAAAAAGACGAAGAAGTAGAAGAGCCACCAGCCAAGAAAAAAAAGTAAGTCACATATAGAAACATAACATTTCATTCCAATTTTAATTAGGTTTGAATATAAATGATTGTCACAATCATGTCAAAATGGGTTCTGTTTTCAGATTTTTTTATTAAAAATGACCTCACTTGATCATGCCAGTCTTTTAAAGCTTGCATTTATTTTAGACCAGAACCTGAGCCGAAAGAAGAGAAGAAAGAAACTGTTCCTAAACAAATTGATGTTGGCAAAGAGGCCGCAATTGAGGCTGAGGTGCAAGCTGCACGTCAAAGAGCCATAGTGCCTTTGGAAATAAGAATGAAACAATTCAGAGATATGTTAGCAGAGAAAGAGGTACATACCCTTATTGTCTTTATAAAAAATATGTTGATTTTTTTTCTGACACTACTTTTCATACATTATAATCACATTTAACCAGCATAAGGTTTCCAATAATTTTATTTAAGATTTCTTTTTGGAGTTGTACCATTATATATAATGTGTAGATTATCTAAACCTTACTAACTAATGGAATTTAAACAAAATTACATTACACAAAGTAATTCTCAATTACGAAATATATTTTGATGGGAAATTATCTAAATTTGTACAGGTTTCAGCATTTTCTACCTGGGAAAAAGAATTGCATAAAATTGTGTTTGACCAACGCTATCTGTTACTTACTTCTCGTGAACGTAAACAAGTGTTTGAACAGTACGTTAAAGAAAGGGCAGAGGAGGAACGCAGAGAGAAACACAGAAGGATAAAAGAAAAGAAAGAGTCGTTTAGACAGCTAATGGAAGAAAGTAAATTACATGGAAAGTAAGAAGGGTTTTAAATTTTCATTTATTAAAAATTACAAAAATGAATTATACTATGTAAACAAAATGGTATTTTATTAGCAAATAGAAAAGAAAAAAAAAACTCTTTAATTTATTTGTAAGTTAGAAGAATTGCTTTTTTAAACGACAAGTTTGCATTTCTTTTATTTTAAAACTATAGATCATCCTTCAGTGATTTTGCTGCAAAATATGGAAAGGACGAACGCTTCAAAGGGATTGATAAAATGCGTGAGAGGGAATCTATGTTTTTGGATTTTGTTAGTGAAGTGAGAAAGAAAGAGAAGGAAGAAAAGTCGGTGTTGAAAGAAAAGGTAATTTATTGAAAGTTATTCATGAAAATAAATATGAAAAGTCTTCTGAAGAGAATAGTAGGTTTTTTTTTTTCTAAATACTCATTTTTAAATGTAAAAAATATTTACTATGTTTATTAATTCAATCGTATGTTACATATATAGATAGTTTTGACATTTTGAAATTCACAAGTGAAATCTTGTTCAAAAAACAACTAAACTTTTCAGAAGATTTATCTTAAAACTTAAAACCAATATTGTGTATTTTGTTTTTCAAATATATCTCTTAGTTTTTTATCAAAGCTTTTAAAATAAAAATGTCCTTCATTTATACTGTAATAGTTACATGAGTGAGTACATATTTGTGTACACAATTTTAGAAAATATTTGAATAAAGTGATATATTTGCTTAATAATGGTCAATTTAATAAACTGAATTAAAGAAAGCTTTGATTGCTTTCTTATTCTTAATAAGCTTCAAAGATTTGATTGGACACTATTTTAAAAAATAAGTATCGATTACCTTTTTAAAAAAAAACAAAATACATAAAGATATTGGTTGCCTATGCAGTAAAATTAATTTTCCTTTAAACACTTTTTTTTTAAACAATTTTTTTTTACCCGAGATGTGTAAGTAATCTTGGGATGCTGTAAATTCAGCTTGAAATAATCTGTTAATGAATTTTTAATATGAAATCATCCTGTTTGATTGACATACAATTTTATCTTTTTATAATCTTGTATGATAACATAAATATAGAACTTTAATGTATCTATTTTACAGTTGGATTATTTATTAGTGTAATTTGTTGTTTACAGTTGCAGCACAAATAATTTGAGTTGCATCACACTTTCTTTGTGATCATTAGAGTTATTCCATTATAAGCTATCCTATTTTTTATCATCATTATTACAATTGCTATGAATTCTATACTACATGTTTTCCTAAATAGATTTACTGTATAGACAAAATTGTTTAGCATGGCTGCAGGGCATCTCTTTAATTCTTGTGTTTCAGCTCTAACCATTTTTTTCCACAGCTTCCTGAACTGTATTATAATTATAATTTGAGCATTATTTTTAGTGAAAATATGTACTGTAATTTAAAATTAAGTGAATATCTTTTATATACATAATATATAAATTTGCATAGATTTTGGTTGTATAAGCATCTTTTTTTTCAGCCTTCTACTCCTCATTTTTCGTAAGTTTTACGAATTGAAAAATGATTGAAATGATATGTTACATAAGACATAGCAGTATTGTTTTTTAAATGACTTTATATAGAAAAAACTTAGTACATAAAGAAGGAAATTTTAAAGCTGTTAACTGAAAATATATTATAGATTAGCAAATTTTGTTGCCTTTCTTTAATGTTTAATCATGACCTGTTTATAGGTGTATTTTTTTTACCTTGTATGCTTATTATATTCACTGATATAATATATTACTTAAAAATAATTTTCATCTGGGCTAAATAAACAAATTATTCTGATTTTTCTACAACTGAAAATAATATCAGCTCTGAAAGAATATTTAATCTATATGATGAGCTAAACTATAATTTAATTATTATTTTTACAATAATTTTCAGAGCTGATTTAAAAGAAATAGAATTAAACAAAAATCAAAACAAGATTATTGCTGTGTAATAATTAGAAGTAAAATTATTTTAGCTGATTTTCTAATGCTAATAAATAAACTTTATGTTCCTCCCATGGAAAGAAGAGGAAGATTGCATCAGGAAGCTGTAGACAGCATGGTTGATATGACTGATGGTCATTTGCCAGTGCAATTTGACCCTGTGTGGAAAGCCTAATGCTCACTTTGTGGTGGTCTAACCTGGTATATAGAACCAATACTTTTATGTTCTTTCTTTTCATTCTTTACTTAACACTATACTTGATGATCATAGATTAGCTCTCTGTCCAGTCTTTCCTTAAGTCTTTCATAAGAAAATGTTTGTACATTAAAGTAAAGGATTATGCACTGGAGATATAAATCAAAAGCAAGGCACTTATGTTAACCACAAATTTGGTTTAAGAACTTGACAGTTAAATGTTCAAAACAATCCATATGTCTTTTTATTCATTTTATTGAGCTGAATTGTATAAAAACTTGCTGTTGGTTGACTGTTGCCATCTTAAATTTACTAAGGATGCATTGGAATTTACATACTACTTTTAAACACAATTCACTTACAATATTTTTATTAGTTACAATGCTACTGAAAACATATTTTAAAAGCTGTAGCTTCTTCATTTTACTAGTGCATAAACTTTTTAAAAATATGTTTTTTATTTCAGGCCAATTAATTATCTTGTTGTGTGACTGTGAACAAATGTGTTATGACTGGAAAATAGTAAATGAGATGGCAACACTCTGGTGCATTGTCAGCCTAGTGCCATTTCATTGAAATCATAAACATTACATCAATATCATTTTATTTTTATGGCATTACAAATACCTTCATTTTTTAGGTGAAAACGCAAAATCAATTTCAAATACAATTTTCAAATGTGTAAAATAACAATTTAATTTAATTTCAATTTGTTTTATTTGTAATGCCTCAGTCATTTTTTTGAAATGTATGTATACTTAGTTACTTATTTATTATGTAAATGCTGATGAAATTAAAAATCTATAAGTTAATTAGGATTGTTTTAAATTGTTTTGGCAACTTAATCTAAAAATGTTGAATAGCTTGATCTTTTTTTTTGTTACACTCATTTTTCTTAATGTTAAAAGGGATACAATTTTAGAATATGAAATATACTTGATTTATTTTTGTGATGAATTTGCATTAATTTATGTTCCCATGCATTCAAAATTTATTGCCTTTTACTTTTTTCCTACATCTAAAACTTTATATGTATTTCATTTTATTTCAGCTGAAGGCAGATTTCTTGAAACTGCTGAAGGAAACTTCAGGCATTGAGCGCAACTCCAGATGGAATGACATAAAGAAAAAAATTAACAGTGATCCCCGTTATGAAGCAGTGGACAGTAGTTCCCGTAGAGAGGACTGGTTCAAAGATTATGTCAAGACTCTTGACGAGGTAATTTTATATGAAATAGTAATGTTTCCATGATTTAACAGGCAACATGTTGTTTTACCATCACTCTGGTTAAAATACCTGGTCTGGTGTACCTGTATACATGTCATTAGGTTTAAAATTTAAATGAAGTAAGGACATTGTGCTGGCCCCACAATCCTCTAGCTCGTGGTAGCCACAAAACTGGTCAACATTGTTTCATTGACCCTAAGAACCAAAATGGGCTGAAAGTTATTTTGGTACAGTTCTCCTGCCCCTACTGGCCACTGATGCTCAATGTTCAGATTGTACCATTTATCTTGCCCGCTAACCAAAATTATTATTTTAAAGAGATTAAAGACTAGATTATATTGCAGGCTACCTCAGAGGATGATGAACGAAGAGAGAGAGAAAAACAAGAAAGAATAGAAGCTAGTATCAAGAAAAGAGAGGAAGAGGTGAAACAGTCCTTATCATCTTCTTTAAGAGAAAGGGACAAGGAACGAGAGCAACACAAAAAAGATGAAGCTATTCAACATTTTAATGCACTTCTGTCTGATTTGGTAAATGTCATTTCTTGTCTAATTGCTTTTTTTTTTCAATAATATACTAGATAACAAGCCAATCTAAATAAACATATTATTTTTTGAAAAGGCTAAATTAAAATTACCTACCATAGTTGTAAAAATCATTATTAATTATGGAATGCTCCATAAACACAAATTAAGAAACCAAACAAACTTATAATTCAAAATATGTTAAAGATAATAGTAAAGTCCAGTATTAAAATATGTATAAATCCAATTGTCTTAATTCTATGCTAGTAAAGCAATAAAGGATCCATTAAAATAAAAAAAAACTTGATCGTTCTAGTGGTGTTGATAATTTTGGTATGTGCAAGCTTGTTGGATTTGACATTAACATTTGACATTACCTTCTCTCATGTCTACTTATTTGTTTGCATTGTTTTGTACTCTAGGTGAGAAATAATGAAGTAACCTGGAGGGATACTCGAAAACAACTTCGCAAAGATCATAGGTGGGAGCTAACTGATTCACTGGATCGGGAAGAAAAAGAGAAATTATTTGATGCTCACATTGAGGGACTGTACAAAAGAAATCGTGCCATGTTTCATTCGTTGTTGGATGAAACTGAGGTTAGTTATCCTATTTATTTTTTAATTAAAATGTTATAAACAAAAGTTAGAAGATTTTAAAACATGTAATGTTTTACTAATAGAGAACAAGTTTTGCAGTTTCTTGTTGTTTGTTTAAAAAAAAAATTAATTTTGAACAAATTTATAATTATTATTTTTTTTTTAAAGATTTCTCTTACTTCAACTTGGAAGGAGATTAAGAAACAAATTAAAGAAGATCCGAGATACAGCAAGTTTTCCTCAAGTGATCGAGTAAGTTACATTCACTTATGTGACTTCTTTTTTTTTTAATCTAAGATTCTTAGAAATGACTTTTTATTTTTATAGGCAGATCAATAAAAATGATTAATGCACCCTAACTCTATTTCCATGTAGAGATTTCAACTCAAACTTTTACTTTATTAATCTATACAAGCCATTATTTTAGGATAGTGCTATATACTCATTAACCCTTCTCTCATCAAACTACTTTCTTGCTATGCATATCGTCACTACTGGCTATTGTTTTAATAATTAACCCCACGGCCCAGACTTTATTTTAGAATGGCTGAAACATCAATAGGGTCCTGAAATTAAATGTTTACTTTTTTATTTGTAGAAAGTGATAATAACATGTAGAGAGTAAATTGCTTTAAACTTAATAACTTATTTCATTAGAATAATCTAATTCTTAAAATAATTGTATTTATTCATAATATTAATTCATAACAAAAGTATCAACAACACCTAATTCCATAGCGAATGGTAAATAGCTATCGGCCATTAAAACCGCACTTTCAATTTCACAACAAATAGTAATACTCATAATTGGTCAATTTTCATAATTTAAAATGCGAAATAAAATTCTACTATTCAGCTATTGAATAAACATTCTGGCCAGAGACTATAGTGAAAGGTCAGATCTTTATTTTTGTTCTTTAAATAGACACCCTTCCTTGAGGGAAATATATGTGCCTTGGCCACAGGGAATTGCATCGGCTGATGAAAATATGCAAGTTTGGGGTGGAGGGGAAAAAGTAGGTCGATGGAAATATACACGCCTGGGGCTGTAAGGGTAAATGAAGACAATTACATTATCAACTTTAAACATTTGCTTTGAACTAAAATGTGTTCTAAACAAATATTCTTTTGAGCAGAAACGGGAGAAAGAATTCACTGAATACATGCATGAAAAATTTGTCAACGCCAAGGCAGATTTCAGAGAGTTGTTAAGAGAAACAAAAGTAATTACATACAAGTAAGTTGATTTTATGGATTGTTACTTTGGCATTCTCAGTCAGTGTGTAGCTGAAGGAATCAATCAAATATTTCTAATGAATTGTGCATTAGTGTTAAGGTGTGCAGCTCTCCCTATAGTTAACGTTACAATGTGTCTAATATGAAACAAGTAAATTAATCATGTTTTAATTTTTGTTTTCTAACAGAACCAAAAAGATTTTGGAAGAAACTGAGGGACACCTTGAGGATATTGAAAAGGTTTTGGAGGTATGAATTAAATATACATTTTTATGTTATAAAATTGATTGAAGAATACATTTTTTCTCAGGCTTCTTATGAGTTGGAAAAGTTTGGCAAAATAGTGTAATGTAGCCCAGGATTATATTATCCCATAGATGTTTTTTAGAGTACTGATTACTAATATTTCTACTGGTTTACTTAAAATCAATTTGATTTGTGAATTAAAAAAAATTGAGAAAGTTAAAGAGTTTAAAAATTATTTTAGAGTAAGAAACTTGATATTGCAAACTGTTATACTCAGTTGTCTGTATACATTGAGGCTTTACTGTTCATAAATTGTCAATGATTTTAAGAATGCTAGGTTAAAAAAAGCTGTTGGTATTATGTTCATATCAAAATTGGTGAAGGCTATTTGCACTCATTTAATGCAAACTTTTTAGATCTTAAATAAATTAAATTCAAACTCCATATATATTATTAGACCTGCCGAACGAAGATCCCAAATTTAATACAATGTTAATTATAATATAAAAACATTCAGTTATATTCAGGTACTAGTCCGCAAATATATTAACTGTTATGGCTCCTGATGATTATTATTATTATCAGAACGAACCCTTTCAAATTCTTTGTCTTGAATCTAAATGATTGTCCAGGATGGTATTGATGGTGCTAAAGTAATAATAGTGACTAGTTTATTTACAGTGGTACTTCTTGTTACAAACAATTCAGGTTTCGAACATCAATTTAGAAAAATGTTTGTCTCGGGTTACAAAAAGTGCCTTAAGTTATGAACGAAGATAGACAGATAGGAATGTATAACTTTAATGTTGGAGACACGATCGTTTACAGTACAAACAAAGACCTCGCAGTTATAGAGCGTTCTTAGTGGGCGTGGCTTAGGTTTTTAGTGACGTATTTGTGTAAATAAAGAACCCACTTGAGGTACAAATGTAACGTGGTGAAAGTGAAGTACTTCTTTATCATGCAAAATTCACATCTGAATATTGGTTATCCTACTCAAAAATAAGGAGGTAAATAGTAGTACTGTAGATTAATTGATTAATGTGATTAGGCTAGGGCCGGCTAGACCTATTTACACTTTCAATTTCACTTTATAGGCCTACACTTTTAATGTTTCGTAGGCTAGGCTACGATGTCAAGTGATAGTGTTGGGTGAATAGGCTATCTAGTCAAGTCACTAATAGGCTCACATCGTCTATGATCTATGTCTATGATAATAATAAAAAAGCCAATTTTTTTTAACATACATAATACAGCTTAAATCTTAATAAGACTTAAAACACAACACATCATTTAAAAAAAGCTCGAGCCTATATGAAACTTTATTAATACAGCGGCCATTGTTAATTGTACACCATTACTCAAAGTAAATACAAATCACGTGCTTTTTGTCACGGGATTGCAAACGCCCTATTAGCACTAGCCTACTAGGCCTATCCTAGTTTTGCACACATTATATTTCATTGGCCTTACTGCATAGCAGTAACAGATTTCTTAGCAGTGGCACTCTGTTCAGTTTTTCTATTTCATTATTGTCCTTGTTAACCCCATCACTTATGAGTTAGAAAAACAGTAGTAGTGCTGCTAGGAAGCACAAATTGATAATAGTGGAGGATAAGTAAGAAATAATTATGTAATAAAATATTTAAATGGCATTTGTGTGTGTGACATTGTTGCATTGGGACAACATCTTAAAGAAAAGAACAAAGAGTTACTCAAATCAGTCGCTGTGGCTAAAGGCGTAACTAATCTGCAGAAGCAAAGACCTCAAATTTTCTATTTTCTTTCTCTTTAATATGTGAAGTTTTCTTTGCCTTTTGAAAGGTAAATGCCTGGATGTTAAAAAAAAAGTGATTCTTTCATCTTGAAACGGCTTGAGTTTATTACATTGATTTCAATGTTTCAGGTTACAAACTGAGTTCTGGGATGAATTAAGTTTGCAACTCGAGGTACCACTGTATTTCCCTTGTAAATGTCAATGTCATAATGATTAGTTTAATCACATCACTAATGTTCTTATATTTTTTTAATCTTTTAATAGAATGACAAGCGCTATCTTACACTAGACTGCGTACCTGATGAGCGTAAAAAGATACTACTTTCTCATATTGATGAATTGTGCCAGAAGGGTCCACCTCCTCCACCAACAGCATCTGCACCTTCCCACAGAGGGATCAAATGAGTAGAATTGATCTTTCTTAGCAGAAATCTTTTTTTGTCATCCAATTTTTTGTAATTCAGCATAAATCAATATTTTTTTTTTTTAGATCTTAGCTATTGGGTTTCTAAATGTCCATTCTACATAAAATATTCTCATCTTTAAACTCATGTTGAAATTTTTCTCTAATGTAAGCATCTTGTTGTGTTCATTGGTGAACAAATGAATTTGCTGTGTTTCAGACTTTCTAATTGTGATTATTTTACAAAATGATTCAGACTATTCACTTTAACTTTAACCATTGGATTATTTTTTAAAGTTGTTCAAATGTAATGTTTTGTTTTTATTCTATAGCATTATTTTTTTCATTAGTCAAAATATCACATACAACAATGCTATCACTTTGACAACATTTTTTTAGTACTGGTATAATGACAGGCTTAAATTTTAATCAATAAAAAATATTGTAGGGTCATGTTACTATGTCAAGCACTTTGATGTTTATGTTAAGATTTTAAATAAAGCTTTTGTTTAACAGATTTTTTGTATCTTGTATGTTGTGATTGTAAGAAAGAATGTAATTAATTATACAAGGTTTATATAATTTTATTTTGGCATCCATGTATGTAGTCTTAATTCTATGCCTTTCTTGTAACTGGCCTCTCTATCTCAACTGACAAAATGGTCCTTGTCACAAAGTGTGGTTCTCCGCACGTTTCCCCATGTAGAGTTAAGGTTTATGGGTGCTAAGGTTTTTCTTACACCCTCTGCCAATATTCCATATTCCCCGTAGTAAGACTTTGGGGGATATGCCCAGACCTCATGCAAACATGACCCATCCATCATAGGATGCCTCCATGCCTACTTTATTTTATCTTGCCATTAAATGTTGAGAATCCTACTCAAGGGAAATCTGTTTTGTTCCTTTACTGTAGATTGCACATGTTTCCATAGAGAGGAGTATGCATCACAAAAAAATATTTGAACAAATAAGCAATTTTTATTGTACTGTTTCTATGAGTACTGAAACAGCCAAATACTGTTGAATGAGAACTACCTTACATTTACATACACTACTGGATAATGTTAAACAGCCCAGTATATATTGGTTTGGAACTTTTTTTTATGTTTGGGAATTTCAAAATTATTTCAGTAAGAACCCTGTTAAATAAGACACTATAAATAAGTAATTAAAGAAAATAAAACACTTAAAGAAATTAAGAAACTTTTATTTAATAAAAAAAAAAACTTTTCAACACAAATTTATTATCAAAATAAATTTTTTTTAAAGTAATAAACAAGTTAATATTAATATTTATGGCATGTTATTGAAATATAATAAGCAGGACTTCCTACCTAAAAAAAATAACTCAGTAACAAGATTCTAGTAACACTTTAAAAAAAATGTCTACCTATATACATATTTTTTTCATTCAAGTACAAGACTACATTTAATGATTAATGTGCATTCCCTGTTTCATTATGGAAAGCAAATACGGTATTAAATTAGGAAAGAAACTATTTTCAGTTAATAAAAATTTCATTAGGAGACCATCAAGCATAAATTTTCTATTTTTAATTAATAAAAAATCAGGGATCTAAATTTAAAAGTTTTAGTCACATCCTAATAAGTGATAACTAATACTTAATTTCCATTATTGGCATAGAACTAAATTGTGTGGATGATTAATTATTACAAGTATTATAAGCTGCATTAAATATAATTTCAAATAATATATTTGATATTAGACATGAAAACTGTACAACAACACCTTAATATTTATAATATTACCCTTATGTAGTTATTTCCAATGATATTTAAATGAATGAAATGCAAAAAAAAGAAAGAAAATTATGGCACTATACAATAATAATTTCTATAGAAAGCTAAATAATAATTTTGAACTATGAAAAAAAGAAAAATAAGCATACAGTTTTAAAGGATTAAAATTTAATACAAGCATCCCAAAAACAAAATGCCCAAGCAGAAACAGCTAGAGGTAACACAAATATTGGGGACCAATACAAAAGTGGATGCATTCATAAGATTGTATGTACCAAGTAATTAGATGCACATTGTTATCAATTTTTTACTAGATAGTTGCAAAATGCATTACATATATCTACACATCTGATAGCTAAAAGGACATAAGGAAACTTTTTAAACAACAAAAAAAAACTATTTTATTTTTTATCCAGAATTTTATGAAATTATTGCTAAACATTAGTTATTAATGAATTTTTTATTATTAATAATTGTCGGAGTCAATGAATTATAAATCTGTGTGGAATTGGGAAAGGAGACAAGAAAAACTGCAAATGAAAATGGAATTTACTATATCTATGGTAGAGCAAAGTCTGAGCAAAGTGTGAGAGCATGAGCATCAAATGCTGAATGCCAGGCCTACACACAGTGAGTATGTCAATGAAGGATTCTCATTGTAAAATGTATGTTTACAAAATACTACTGCTGTATATATGTGAACAAAGAGTAAATAAAAAAAAATAAAAGTATTAGCCATGAGTCATGATGACTCAATGTAAAGACCTGATGTAGATTAAACAATAGATCCAGAAATTTAAAACTTGCTGTAAGTAGTAGCAGTGTAAGTAAAGTACCCTTCGGACCAAACAGATCATAGGGCTGGTGAAGCAGCATTCACCAGTTTCTGTGGTCATGGCATACTAGGGGATGTGTGGCCAGCACAATGCCCAGCCGCATTTACTTTACCCCAACTAGTGTCAGGTACCCATCAGAGCTGGGTAGACTCAGGGAAATATTCAAGTCCCAAGAAAAAAAATCCTAGCTTGCACCAGAATTCGAACCCAGACCGAACAGATCATAGGGCTGGTGAAGCAGCATTCACCAGTTTCTGTGGTCATGGCATACTAGGGGATGTGTGGCCAGCACAATGCCCAGCCGCATTTACTTTACCCCAACTAGTGTCAGGTACCCATCAGAGCTGGGTAGACTCAGGGACATCCTCAAGTCCCAAGAAAAAAAAATTCTAGCCTGCACCAGAATTTGAACCCAGAACCTTTGGATCGCCAGTCGAACACGCTGCCGCTTGGCCACCAAGCCCCCCCCCCTCCCTTGCTGTAGAGAACAATAATTATATTTGACAATTTTGTTCAATTATTTATGGAATGTATAGAACGAATGTATGCAAAAAGTGATTTAAAAATAAGGTAAAAAAAAAGAAAATATTTAATTTCAATTCAACATAATTATCAATCAAAATCTAAAATAAATATCTTAAAAGCTTCAATAAGCAAAACATTCAGATTTATAATAATGCACTATCTTTAACTGAAAAACAATAAATCTATCTCATGTAAAAAAAAAAAAGATTCTTTGTTTTGTTTTTTTGATTCAATGATAGATTATCTTAACACTTTACCGGTTTTTCTTTTTAAAATTTTATATTCTTTTTCTTCTTGTACAATTTGACATTTTTGCCAAGATTTTCTTTTAGGGCTGCTGGCATTAATGTTGAAGCGTTTGACTCTTGCATATTCTTGTTAGGATTAAATGTAACACTATTTTCAGTTTTGTACAAATTTGACTCTCTCGTTTTATTTCTCAATTTATTCTCATTTAAAGCCCGAGACTTTTCAACAGTGCGGGAAGAATTTCTATTACCCATTTTAACTTTATTTCTGATGTCTTCTGGGATACCCTTTTCATACAACTCACCATCATCATTTTGTTTTATGTTACCCACAGAATCAGAGGCACCATCATCAACTGTGTCGGAGATCGTTGTAACTGGGTGATGCTTTTTGGCAATGCGCTCATTGAGATTTCTTTTTTCTACCTGTGGTAGTTTTACTTTAACATCTTCAGTTGGTGGATTCATCATTGCATCCTGGCTGCCTTTACCTTGATCAGTAGATCCTTGTTTGTCATTGACACTTTTTCTTTCATAACTAACAGGTAAGTTTTCACTCTTCAATAAATTTTCATCAACAGCCGGTGGACGGTTCCTCAACGAGGTCAAAGGACGTCGTGGCCAAACTGCAGGCTCCATCAAGATTTTTATCTTGTTCAATACATTGCTAATAGCAACATTTCTTTCCTCAATATTTTCTTCTATCCACTCATCAACAGTATTTTGAGAAAAGTATTCAAGCAAGTTCTCTTTTAGAGCATACTTTACTTTATTAATGCCAGCTGACTGTGAATTCAAAACCTTGCCAAGTGTTCTAAGCTGTCCAGGGTTAGAAAATTTATGAGTAATTTGATAATCAGATAACCAGCCTTCAATTCTGTGGCTTGTATTGATTTTTGTGTAACCATAGAGCTCTTGCATGGCATAATAAACATAATAGCCAGGAAATCTGTACAAAAAATAAGAGGTGAATAAAAAAAAAGATTTAAATTGACAAATTATATTTAGATTAAAAGCAAGCTTTAAAATAGTTATGCTTATAAACAAGACGAGAACTCAGACAAGAAAATGTATAGATATATAAGCTTTATACAAACAATTATGTGGTGGTTTGGTGAATATATCATATATATGGTATACTCACAAGTCCCTAATGCTAATCCTAATACAGCTTCTGCAACTTTATTTGGTGTATAATTTATGACTAGTCTAGCATAAAAAAATTGTAATATTTTATACAGTTATGTCTGAGTTAATTTTTTTTACAGTTTTTTCACTAGAAAAAACTATTACTTTCCTAATAATAATAATAAAAGAAGTTTTTACTTTTGCATCAAACTTGTTATTCATATAGCTATAAATAAAACTAAATCCATAGTTTAACACATTTTATAAATTGTAAGGTTATATTTTTAAACTCTATTCCAACCTAATTTTCTTTAAATTAAAAGGGTGTTAGTTTGGCTAAAAGAAAAATTATTTAATTGCATGATTAATTTTATCCATGCAAGATACCAATAAAATACCTGCAGTCTTGTGATACTTTTGCCATTAGCCGCTGAGTATCCATTTCAGGAAAATCAATCTCAATAAGTCCTTTACATTGCAGTACATCACTGGCAGTTCTATGGGCAGCCTTAAAGAAAACACATTGATTTTGAACATAGATACTGTAATAAGTTGATAGCTAGTTTCAATTACAGTAAAACTTTAATTTAGCCGCGACTAATATTAGGATACTCGTCTAGCATGTCATTTTATGCCAAAAGTACGTTAAATGCTAAATTGTGTTAGCTGATAATATGCAATGTACATTATTAGGAAATAAGAGCTATCTGGTTACAGAAACAACGTCCAACACAAGTCACAAGTGTCATCAGGAGGCACACTAGAATTTGGCAGATAACCAAAGTGTGGTCATCAAAATTATTTTACTATACTTCTTTTTTATGCAGAAATATTAGCTAGTCCCTGTTTGACAAGCTGGTTAAAATCTTCGGAAATTTGAATTACAAAACACAACACCAGAATTGTATAGGTATTCTGTTAACCAATGTTGTGATGCATAAGCCTAATAAATATCTAATCTAGACACACACAAAAAAAGAATATTCCTTTTGTTTATAGTTATAGATAAAATAACCACAATAAATAGCAATTAAACTATATAATAGAAAAATAAGGAGATTAATGTGATTGATACCTCTGATAGACCTGCATTTGACATTGTAGCAAGACAGACAGCTAGGCTTGGCAAAGCCACTGGTAGAAGCTCACATAATGTTGCAAAGTGATCATATCGAGACCATCCAGTGAGAGCTATCCCTTGAAATGTAAGCCTACGACTGTTTAAAGAAATCACTTCCAACCAACTGTAAATAGTTACAAACTTTGTAAGTGCAGAACTCAAGTTAAACAAATGTCCTATAATTTAGTATTTATAAAAAAAAAGTTACAAATAATTTTTTTATAGCATTAATGCACAAAATTACATGGTAGGTCAGTAAGGTCACTCCTTATCTGTTCTAACTACTAATTAGTTTAAATGCATTAGTTAAACTTATGAACTATGTTGCCCCAATATTATCTTTTACTTTGCATATAAGTTTTAGACAATGAATTTAAAGTGTAGTTTTGGGTGTTAGTCTGTGCCAGTGATTTTTGTGTCTCTCCTGGTTATTACCATTAGATTTCTTATTTAAATATTTATATTTTCTTTTTTTTTTAAATATTCTTCATATTATTTTAAATCTTATCTATTTTATTTTATCTTCCAAATGATAGTTGTAAAATGATTACTTATGAATAAATAAGATTTCATTATTAAACCTGCTGCTGCATTTTGGTTTTAAAATATAAACATTGTATGAAGCTTGCAATAAAAAATTTATTATTCCTTACTTATAATAAGATTATGATAAACATTTAGAATTGTAATCATGATTTCTTACAATAGCGGTTATATTGCAGAAAATAGTCTGCAATCAAAACAAGGCTAACAATATTTGGTTTAAAAATGTCTTTAAAGTGCACCTTATTTTGATTTACCTGAAATGATTTTGCAGATGAAACCATGGCTCTGTATAAAATTGTCGACTGCCAGTGGCCCCTTTGAAAGCAGATGCTATCCATACTGTTTTAAAAAGTGTGGAGTATTTGTCCCAGACAGACATATTCACCTTTTCTAAGACATTAACTCCATAATGCCAAACCATGATTTCAACTAAAGAAGGTAGCTTATATGACTGAAACAAAAAAATATATAATGAGAAACTTAAACAATAATGCAATTCAACCACTCATAAACTCTTGTTTTACCTTAATTGATTCCTTTTAAATAAAAAGGTTGTTATGAAAAAAAAAAGTGCCTAATATTTATGAAAATGTAAAAAAATAAATATAACAAATTTAGTATTTAAACTATTAATGTATGTAATAATTATAATTTATTGTAAGTAAATAGACCAGGGGTCGGGAAAGTTTGTGTCTGAGAGAGCCATGGACACCACATATTTTGAAAAGTAATTCTATGAGAGTTTTTTAGTGACATCATTTGTAAATAGAAGCCACTTGAGGAACAAATATGGCGAAGTTGTTCTTTATCATACCAAATTCACATATGAATATTGGCTATCCTACTAAAAAAATAAGAAGTTAAATAGTAGTAGATCATCTTCCTAGTACAAGAGATAGCCTGACATGGTATTTTTCCAACGATTTTCAACATTTTATGCCCAATTTAAAGGCCTACACTTTTAATGTTTTGTAGGCTAGGCTAAGTAATGGGCTAATGGCTAAGTAGAGCAGCTACGATGCCAAGTGATGGTGAATATCTAGTCAAGTCACTAATAGGCTCACATCGTCTATGATCTATGTCTATGATAATAGGCCTAATACAGCTTAAATCTTAATAAGACTTAAAACACAAAACATCATTAAAAAAAAAGCTCGAGCCTATATGAAACGTTATTAATACAGCGGCCATTGTACACCACTACACAAAGTAAACAAAAATCATATGCTTTTTGTCACGTGATTGCAAACGCCCTGTAAGGGTTTTGACATTAAATCTTCCATTATCATTTTTAGGAGAGTAAAAAAATATTTTTTTCAAATGGTAAAAAAGTAGAATTATATTCAACTGTGCAATCTAATCAAGCATAATTTAATCCCATATCCTTCCAATATATAAAGCAAGCATACAGCTTTCATTGAAATTTTCTGAATGACTGAAATCAATAACCTGAGTTTAAGATACTTTTTTTTAGATCATTTTTGAAATTATATGTAGGGCCTACTGAAAATATTATTAAAATGAGTTTCTATTTTTTTAAAAATCATATTGATTGCCCTCAATAGTTTACTTTCATCAATTTAATCAGCTTAAAGGGCATTTATGTCAATTATTAGAAAATTATATATTTATAACAGGATATTAACTTACCATAATAATGTCACTGGACATTTTTCTAAGCTCATCATCCCATATGATGGGCATAACTCTGTTTTTTCCTACACTGCTTTCTTCTTTAACAATGTTAGCAACTTTTGAAACATGCTTTAAAAACAATGTTTCTCTGTCTACATTCTTCAAAAGAGTGCTTGCACCACGCCCTAATTCATAAACTTCATCACAGCCAATGTGTAAATGGGTTGCATCAGGATGAGCTTTCAAGATCTATAAATGAAAAAAAAAATAACAATTTTAAAACTATTTGTTTAAACTTTTAAAGACTGTCTCATAAAGCTCTCTAAGGTCCTAAAATCTTTCAAGAAAAAAAAGCTATAATAATAAGATAATAATTTCAATTATTATCAACTCTTTAATCATATTGAACTAATCAGAAAACATGAATGGTGTAAAGATTTAGACACACCGAGTAGTTGGTTTGAAATATCTAAGCAATTACATTACTATTTAAGAAATGGCTAAATTTCATTTGAAAATGAAATTACTCATGGAAAAAAGTTGCTCTTACAGTCTAAGCCTTCAATAGACTCTGAAGCTACTGAATATCAACTTTGTTAAAGAACTAAACAAAAATCTGTGTTGAGTCAGATCTAATTAAGTCATTTCTGCAGTCATAAGTAAGTATAGCAGACTTTTAATCGACCTAACATGAAAGATAGGATATGGCAATAGCCGGGAATATGGTTTCTTACCTGCCACCCTCCCTTTTCCACACAAAAAATATATAAATACAAAACTGACTAGTAACCACATAGGGAATGGAGCTGAAGCATACAATAAACACCTGAAATGGTGTTAGTTTGTGGAGAGGCATGTGTGAAATTTCATGTTTTCTGTCAGTGTACATAGGTAGTCAATAAGAAATGTAAGTGCCTTTTTTAAGAAAAAACAATATCAAGATGGGTATAGTATTAGCGACTTTTCAACTGAACTACAATGTTACTAGATTTTGCAAAAAAATAAAATTCATAATTTTTTATGCAGTTTTGTCACTTTTAGTGAAATTTATAAGCATTTCCCAAACCTTGGTCAGTTCTCCCAAACTTTCTGAAAATTGAAAAATCAAGCCAGTTTTATCAAACTTTCACAAACATAAAACTATGCAAGAAGGCCAGATGCTCCCCAGCTATGAGAGACAGCCAGTGCATTGGTAATGTTAAAGGCACAGTTTTTCATTTTGGCAATGCTCAACCAAAGCTCAATCTTATACTGCCTAAACATTTTTAAATGCAAGTAAAAGGCAATATTGGAACAATAAACTGAACTAACTAGGTAAAAGCTCATTAATATATGTAAAAATATATATTTGATACCTGTCTGATCATTTCTCTTATAAGAACATAGGAACTGTTTGCAGTTATGTCAATGACTTGTGGAGTATATGCACTTTCTCTTAAGCTTTTGAATGTATTTTTAAGAACAAACTCCATGTGACCAAATGTTTGTATCAAAGGTACAACTGCTAAGCTGTAATTCCTTGCCAGGGTTAAAAACTCATTAATTTGTTCCATGGTGTATGAGTTCAAAGCAGATATATTTTGTAAAGTTCCAGAATAAGGAAACATGTCTTCATATTCAACTAAAAGACCTGTAGCACCCAATTGTGCCATCAAAGGTACTAGCTTCCTCAAGTAGGACAGTTTTGGTGCAGCTCCTTTGAGATCTAGATGTACCAATCTTGCCATTGATTTAACAGTTTTCCCAACATTTTCAAAGGTCTTGTAATACTTTTTACTAACTTGCTTTTCTCTTTGCTTTTCCATGGCGACAATTTTTTCAAAGCTGTCTTGATCATTTATTTTTTTTAAATCTTCATTTACTATAGGTTTTCTTTGTTTATCAAAAGTATTTTGATTGTTTTCATTTGCGTCCAGATAGTCCGGCTCTCTTTCTTCATTTTCATTTGCTATGTCCCTTGAATCAAGTTGATTTTTAGAAAAGTCTACACTAAAGTGAACTTCTGGCTTCTGACTATTACTCATTCTGTTCACATTTGGATGTACCACCGGAGAAATTAAGGATCTCCATGACATATAAAATATTATAAGACCAACAGCAAAAACAGAAACAAAGAGAACTCCAGAGCGCCCACGCATGCTTCCTCTTCTACCCATGGACCTAGGGAACAAAATGCAAATATATAATATATATAAATTTATATTTATTTCAGCTAGAATTTAATTTAACAAATTAATTTAAAAAAATAACAAAACATTCCAAAATGTTAATAGTGTATGTGAGTATTGTGAGCAAAAGCAATCACGCATAATTATTTTTGACTTGTTTTGTTTACAAAATCTTTCAAGAGAGATGTGTTAACAAATTTTTTATTTTGTTCAAACCTATTTTCACATGAAATTTGTTTATGCTGCCCTACAAACTGGTATGGAAGTCAGCAAAGTTGCAAAATGATTTTAAAAGTTCTAGGGTTGTAGGGGGTATCTAGGTTGTTTTTGAAAATTTTATTGACTTTTTTATGTTGAGTGTCTGCTTTACTTATATTTATATCTTCTAAATTTAATTATAAGTCTTTTATATTTAAAACAACTTGCCTAATGACACATTATTAATTTAATGCATTTGCAAAATTCCATTGCAACCGCTTAATTTGTATGCATGCAGTTAATATTTAATCACCTGTTGCAACGCTAAAGTGTTGAAATTTAATAGATTTTTTTCCAAATAAATTATTGCCATTACATTATTTTGCATAATTTTTTACATAATTTAGAATATCTTTTCACCAATTTCTAGGATCACCATTCTATATCACGTATGGTACTGCATAGAATAGAAATATAATAGAATGTGCAAAAGCTTTTTTTCTGTTTCCGGAAGTAACTTGTCTGCCATAGAGTTTTGATTACAAGACTTAGTTACTCTCTCTAACTATGCATATTTACACAGCCTTGTTCCTAATACAGGAGTCCAAACATGTTTTTTCTTAAAATTCAAATAAAGAATGCTTAAACTCTTGCTAGTATATTATAGTGTATATATTTAAAATAAATTTGTATGTAGGACAATTGATAAATAATGAATAACTTTTAAATGACTGCAACAAGGCATTGTTACATTACACAACATTCACAAAACCTTTCCTTAGATAGACAAGGTCTTTATTTTTTTATATCTGAACACATGCAGTGACCAAAAACTGTGAAGGTACCTCTCACTAGTGGGCTAACCATGGTTCTGGGTATGTTAATTCCCCCTTCCCCTTTTTCTTTGACCTTATAACAAAAGGAAAAAATATTCAGGACAGGTATATGAACTTGCGTACAGCTTTAAAACTACTGCCAATTTTACTTTTCAAGTTGCTCTTTTACTTTTAGTTTTTTTTTTTATTGAAAGTAGTTTTAGTCCTAGAATTTTGTAAGAGGAAACTTTAGGCCTATAACTACGATATCTCTAAATTATTAAATATTTTTTTTAGTTGTATAATAAGGAGTGCAAAAAATATAGCTAAACTATTTCCATGAATAGGCCCTAATAGTTACTAATAGTGTAATATTTTTGCCTATACAGTTATTATATCAGCGGAACTAATGTATGTCTAGTATATTGATGAGTCTTAGCCAAAGTATTTTTCCAGAATGGTGATAACAATTCCTTGGGCAGTTTTTCAGTGCGCGATTTAAAATTTCTCATTCAAGTGACCATATTAATATTTTATTTATAAGAAATATAATTGAAGCTTTGTACAATAAATATTAGCAAATAATCTCTTTTATGCCAGTCACTAATAGTATCCTAAGTATCCAAGCTCAACATTTTTATTTTTTAGCTCCTGCATGTGCGTATAGGGATTGCACATTCTGTTCTATAGGCTACCTATTCTGTTCTATAGGCTACCTATTCTGTGGTGCACTGGGTCTGTGGAAGACTGAAGCCTGCCTGATTAGTTTTTTAAATAGTTCATGTGTTGTGTATGAAGGTCCACCTGAGTTAAGTCTCTAGTTCTATAGAATTATAAATATGCATGCAGAAGGCTTTGAATTTTACCATTAATAATTAACTATTATCAAAATGTTATTATATACAGCTACTTTTAGTTATTTACATGTCATATGCCTGATAGTTAATTTATAATGCCAACTATAACTGGCACACTGGGCATATCATCAAGTAAAGTATTATAAATATTTAATATTCAAATAATAATAGTTTATGATTTATGAGTAACTTATGAGTGATAAAGTGATAGGCTGCCACATAGGCATTATTGAAATATTGAATATGTTAGTATTTATAATATCGGATATTATTATTATTAAATTTATTACATAAAATGACTAGGTCTATAATCTATAATTAAGCCTATATTTTATAAATATATGATTGATGGTAATGGTAATTATTATAAATTTATAATATTAATTGAATAATTAGGCCTATATTTATATTATATAGGCCTAGTCTATATAATATAGTAAATATAGTAAGTAAATACAGTAAAGTTAAAGTATGCTAAAGTAGTAAAGTAGCCTACCCTTCAGACCAAATTGATCATAGGGTTGGTAAGGCAGCATTCATCATGCTGTTTCTGTGGCCACGGCATTCTAGGGCTTGGAGATTGTGTGGCCAGCACAAAACCAGCCGCCTTTATTTTACCCCAACTAATTTCAGCCAATTAGAGCTAGGTAGACTCAGGGACACCCTCCAGTCCAGAGAACAAATCCTAGCCTTCACTTTCACCAGGATTCAAACCCAGAACCGCATGGCCACTGTTCCTTGTTGTTATAATCATATATTAATATAGGAATATAGGCCTAGGCCTAGCTGACTAGGTACCATTCAATTATTATTATAATTCATAATATAGTATATATGAATATTGAATATAGGCATAGCCACATTATAGGCCTAACTATAATATTTCATTATATAGGCCTATTGGTTATAGCCTATATTATTATATACAACATAAAACTAAAACTATAATTAATTTTGTGGTAACCATTATTAATATATCATGATTCATGATAATTATGATAAATTATGAGACTGATACTATCATTTACTATGTAATTATTTTAAATTACGTAAACCCGTAAACTTTAAACAAATAAACTGAATAGTAGAAATAGTGACGAAAAGACACCAGCCCCAGCACCCATCACGATGATCACTCAGTATCACAAACACTTTTCACTTTATCATTTATTAGTTTATTAGGCCTACCTACTTGTTTAACAGATTCTTGATGAAGTTGCATAGCCTGCATACTATGCAGCATAGCCTATTACTATTTGTTATTTTAATTTAGAATTTAGGCTATTACTATTAACTAGGCCCCTATTTATAATTATTATATTAAATAGGTAAATAGGCCTATTATTATTAATAAAATTATTTTTATTAGGCCTATGACCCTATCCTATGTCTACTATTATAAATATAATAATAATAAAATTATAATAATTAGGGCCTAATTGATTAATAATTGTATTAACTGTCTGTAGTCTGTAGGCGTAGGCTATTATCATAATAATTATGCTATATCTAGCTAGACTAGATTTTTTAGATACTATCTATCTATAGATATATATATATATTAACTAGCACTAGGCACTTCAACAAAAAAATAAAAAATTGTCTTTTAGATTTAAATTCTTAACCACATGATAGAGTAGGTCTGGAGATTTCCAAAAACACCAAGTTTATAGTTCTAGCTTAAGTAGAACAGAAATTACAAATTTTTTTCGACGTTTTTTGTCTCCCTATTTGGCTTTGTATTTTAATTTAAAAAATGGTACCAATTTTTTGCAACTTTTACTTTTTTTAAACACAACTTTTTTATTAAAAAAGATTTCATAATAATTTTTTCAACATACATTTTTTATACAATGAACATCAAGGGGATACACTAATAAATATTTTTTTATTATATTATATATTTTTATATATATAGAAATAATGTTAATATACTAATATACCTATGTCAGGTACATTTATAAAATTTACCAAATTTCCTAAATGGTGTTAGAGAAATAAATACTTACTAATTTATTTGATCTATTTAAAAAGTGCTTAGTTCAAGGATACATTATTTAGCTTTCCGAGTCAAATAGAAGCAGAGTTATACTTTTCTTTTTGCTGTTTTTTTTATTTATTTATAGAGAAAAAATGGGTTTGAAAGTTCATAAATTTAAAACCGTTAAAGATAAGTATATAAAATGTAAAATATTATAAATTCTTTATACATGACATAATATAATGCTGTTTTATTATTTGCTGAAAGCATTTTTAATTTACCGTATATACTCGCGTATAAGTCACACTTTTTTTACAGAAAATTTTGACAAAAAGTAGGGGTGCGACTTATACACCCGACACTGTTTTTGAAAAGTTTGAAAAAAATACCTACTCTGTCATAAATTTTCCTACATAATCCCTATAGTAGATTGGAGTTATGTATAATTATTAGGATTTGCCTTTATACTTTATTTTATTATGTTTCCCTAAGGAACGATTAAAACAATTTTTTAAGGATAGTTTCCAAATTAGGGTGAATATTTAGTAACTTTTATGTTTGAAAGGCATGCATTTTTTAGATATTAAAAGGCAGTGTGCGACTTATGCGCAGGTCAATGACAACGTATAAGGAAAAAAATCTTAAACTAGGGGTGCGACTTATACACCGGTGCGACTTAAATAAATATCCAAACATTGTGTTTTATAATATATATATGCAGTACCGGTATAAAAAGGGAAAAAAAATTAACGGAGAAAAAAAATCTATTGTAAATAAGTATATTATGTTTTATATTTTCTCACTAAAATTAAAGTTAACTTTTTAAACATTTATTTTCACTTTTTGATGTATGGCAATCTAACTACAATCTATGAAAAAACAATCACTTTTCAACCAAAACATGTGATTTTGTAAACAGGTACGTTTTACAGGTTATCAAGTTAACTTTGCATCAAAATATGTTTGTATCTAATTACTGAAAATGAAATAATTTTAAAAATAATTAAGTTTACACAATTTACATTTATAATTTTTGAAACAAAATTCTAGCTTTCATACCTAATGAGTTAACAACATGAAATTCTCCGAAAACAATGTATTAATTGATTTACTTGACATTAAATTATATTAGCTTATAAAATAAAAGTTTAAAAAAATTGAAGAATATTAAAATTGCCATGTCTAAATGTTTTATCTCTACTCATTTTTATAAATCAATGACCAGTCATCTCTCCAATCAATGCTATCTTTTATATTAGTAAATCAATAAGTAAACACAATGTAAAAACACAATGTATAGCTATCGTATATTATTTTTGTCGGTATATAAAATTATAAAATTAATCATATTATCATCTTTAAAAATATTTATATTAACTTTGCACATTTTCTTGCTGGTTTGCTGGCGACCAACTGACCAACCCAACCTTCAGATGATAATTGAACAAATCTCTGTATTCCTATCAATATGAAACTTGGCACATAGATGTTAAATCTAGAGTAACACTTTCTATACAATTTTCATCCACATCCCCAACTGTCAAAATCTGTTTTCAACTGTTCTTTCTTTACACTTTATGTTGCATATTTGTAAATTACTATTGAACATACATGATTAACCCTGTTTTTTTTTGTTTACTGCGTTTTCTTTATTTATTTGTGGGTGGTTGCGGAGGGCAAATCTTGAAAAGGCTAATGCATAAAAGAAAAATGCATAGAAATAACATAACTAGTTTAAATACAACTTACTTTGTGCTTTTCTTTCTTTATATAATTTAGCCTAGTTAAGTTATATATGTTTTTATATTAATATGCAATTTTTATTTTTACCGGAAGGCAAAAATTAAATATAGGCCTATAGGGGCCTATAAAAGATTTATAATAAAAATTTGTTTTCAGCTTTCAATTGCCATCTGCTTTTGAATTTTGTATCTCTCTGAATAAGTCTGTAGGCAGGGATCTTAATCTAAAATCCTTAAAAAAAAATTATTTACTTTAAGACATTGATCTTAAATTTCTCAGACACTATGTTGAAAATTACCTTTACTTTTCAACTTATTGCAAGGTTGGGTCAATTTCTTCTGGTCTACAAGCATTTGTCATTAAGTTGATTAAGTCATTAAGTCTATTAATTGCCAAAATAATATAATATTTCAAAATATTTAAAATTACCTAGCCTATAATTAATTATAATGCCTTTATTATGTATAGGCCTACTTAGGCTTAGGCCTATGCTGCCCTATGCAGTAGTATTATAGAATTATAGACATTATAGTATGCTGCAGGGCAGGTGCAGGGTTCCTGGAAACGACTGGTACCGTGGTAGACTAGTAAGTCTAGTACACTGGTAACTGGTAGTAGGGCCTACCTAGTCCTAGTATATTGACCTTGAAATATTAATATATGGCATACAAACTGCAGATTTATTTCGTTACTTACCTGTAGATTATGTAGAGAATATAGATCAGATATCACCGAATCACTATAAAAAGTAATATTTACATTAAATCTAACTATTGTTATTGTAATCATTTGACCTAACAGAAATGCGATGCAGACAGTGTTACCAAAACAAAATGGTTACAAAAATGCTAGATTACTAACTTTTCAAAGTACTAGAGTCTAGATCTGGCATAAAAATACTTGGACCTTTGGTGGCAGCCTTATAATATAAATAGCTTATAAATTATAAAGATATTATAAGGATTATAAAGTTCTTTGAAATCATTGTAGGCCTATTTTATGTCATCAGCGTATATTAAATCAAAATCTGTGAAGCAGATATAAAATTTATGTGTAATAATATATAATATACACAAAATTTCAAAACAAACTTTTTTTCACTGTTAAAATAAACGTTGAGTTTGTTCCGTTGAATCCAGCTTATAAGCTTTAATTTATGTATTTTAATGAAGTTTTTCACTTGGCTACCAATGACGCTATACGTATCTACTGGTCAGTTTCTTATATTTCCAGGGTCAGATTTGTTTCTTTTTTATATAAAAAAAAGGGGGGGGGGGTACATTTGCTAGTTTCCAATCTTTGTGCACTTTACCCTGGTTTAGGGAGGCCTGAAAAAGCATTTTAAAGATTGTAAGCTGGTATTTCATATGGCATGGGCATGATTCATGATTGATGATGATTACTTATACTGTTATACTTATACACTTAATAATAATATACACTTATACGATTACAGACGTTCCTTCTAGATAGAAGATTATTTACGTCCACTAGGCCCAAAACTCCTGCAGGGCGACAGGGATCCGTCGGTGGCAGGGATAGAACCCGCGACCTGTCCGTTGGTTTTTGGTTGACAGTCCGGTGAACTAACCACTTGGACCAGCCGGCTTCACCAGAAACTTTGATGGCTTAGTGGGCTTAGTCACACTTTGTGACTTTGTTGTATAGGCTAATATATATATAGTAATAGGCTATAAAGTATAAAGTATAAATAACACAATTAATAGGCTATAAGTATAGGCTAGGAATTTGTTCATATGCCTCTTTTTTTTACATTTATATTTCCTATTTCTTCTATTTTATTTAAATTTATTGAGATGTCCTTATCTGAGATCACCTGGAGCTGAAAACGGTGATGCAAAATGTGTGTTGATTTAATGTAGACATGTTAGAAAATAAGCAGGGTGAGCTAATAGCAGAAAACAGCAGAGTAGGCTACTAAAGAGATGGGCATAATAATTTGAGGAACTATTAAATAAACAAAGTAGGCCCTACGGGAGAAAAGGAAGACCAGACCCCCTTGTAAACTCACCAACGCTAGAGACTAGAGGAAACAACAAAGGAAATAGTGTGACTCAAGAACCCTAAAGTCTAAAGCCCCAGTAGAGGACCAAATCACAAATGCCCAGATCTTTACCATCATATGTCTGCTTGAAAAATGTTATTTATATAATATACCAGTACATCGATCAGCTCTACATAGATTATAAAATATTGTATGATAGTATTAATAGAAACTATTTACATGAAACACTGGACGTCTTTAGGATTCCTAATAAACTAACTAGACTAATATACATAACCCTACATAGATCTAGGAGTAAAGTCAACGTTCATTGAGAATACTCAAGTGAATTACCAATTCAACAAGGACTCTGACAGGGAGACTCACTATCGTGCATGCTATTTAACCTAGTATTAGAGAGTGTTATAAGAAACATTAAACACTAGAGGGATGATAACACAATATTTCAATAGAGAAGCCCCCATCATACATCCTAGTGGAACTCTATATAGTCAACCTCTGCAGTGCTTAGTGTATGCTGTTGATATAGCCTTACTGGAAAGAATAACAATGCCATACAACAAGCTCTTACAGAGAGCTGGAAGCTTCCTCCAAGCTGGCAGGACAAGATCAAAAAGACAAATTACTTGGTAATGATGAGGGCTGATCTAAAGGAGCCTTAATGAAAAGAATGAGATACTTCCTGAAATATAAGAAAGAATAAAGAAGAGCAGACTGTGGTGGGCAGGCCCTTGGAAAGAATGGCAGAAGGCAAAGCAGCCAGATCAGTACACCACCAGAGACCAAGGGGTAAGAGGCTTAGGGGCAGACCAAGACAAAGTTGGCTCGAAGCTGTAAAAGCTGATCTGCAAAAGCTTGGTGTGTGGGCATGGTGGAGGAAAGTTATATTATGGATAGGCCCCAATATGGAAGGAGGTGGTGGAGCAGACGGAAGCCCTACGTGGGCTGTAGCGCCACAGTGATGGATGGACTTTCTTTTAAAATGGGGCTTGTTGGTCCAGTGGCAAAATAAATGTGGCCTGGCTTTGTGTTAGCCACACAATCCCCTAGTATGCTGTGTCCTCCCTATGGATCAATTTGATCCAACGGGATTACTTTACGTGCTATTTTTTTTTAAAAGACCACGAGAAAATCAGTAGTGGTTAACTAATTTTTAAAGTATGTTTAATTGGATTATTGTTTTCTTGTACAATTTAATAATTAACCGCTAAGTGGTTGACCAACTTTTATGATTAGGTCTGTTTTAGTAGACATACATTAGCTGATTAGATTCAAAGTATACTATTTTTTAAATGTGCCACCAATTGTATGTGGAAACAAAATATGCAGATAAGTGAGATTTCTAAACTGTCAAATGCTTCTTAAATTAAAACTTAATGTTTAATTATTTTTAAAAGATGGATGATCAAAGCTACCCTGGTGTGTCTCTCAATGAATTGATTTTTGAAATTAAAGAGGAAGAATTAACAAGCCCTCTTAATTCAGAACACAAAGCCATTTTCCTAGATAAGGTAAAGATTTTATTTTTAAAGCATCAATGCTTTTTAATTATATCATTGTTAAAGAAAAGTATGATCCATCAGGCACTCATTATTGTTGTTTGAAGTTAAATATAACAGATTGAGTTTCAAGAAAGAAAAATTATAGTACATTAAAATTATTAAATTATTTATAATATTTATCTTATATTATACATTACAGACGCTTATTGCGTCCTGAGCAATTAAAAAAAAATATCAGAGAAAAGATACCCAAAATAAAATTATTTGAGATAAATGTAACCAAAATTGTAATTAGACAATTGAATATATATTTCAGAAAATTGAAGATGACAAAACAAACAATGAGAATACATCTACAGAGGACTTTGATGATTGTAATTTAGATATTCTATCTCAATCAATATTTCAAAATAAAGACAGTTCACAAAATGATGATTCTGATTTTGAATGTGATTTTCCAGAAATATCCCAATCCAACATCTTAGAAAACAGTGGTAAGTGGACTATGTCAATGATGTCCCAATTTAAAAGTAAATGTGTATAATACAACAAGATGAAACCTGCAAATATTCTTATATAAATTGCTCATAAAAAATTGTTTTCCCAAAGTCAAGCTAATAAAAAAAAAATGTCCTTAAGATCTAAGCTATCAAAAAGACTCCAAAGGATGAAGTAATAAACATTAAAGAAATCATGGTCTTTTTTCAGATCTTGCTCCAAGTTGTATTCAAAATGTTAGTGGTAAATTGATTTTAGAAGACAAGCCTGTTGAAAAAGAAGGAGATGTAAGCAACTCCCAAGATTCTCTAAATATTAAAAATGAAAATGATAGCAAGGTACAGTAATATCTTCCAATTCAAACATTATTTGTTTTATTTATTCTTTAACAAGATTTGATCACAATATTCCCATAGAGCCATAGACTTCATAGAGTATAATATAGAACTCAGAAATCTTTATGGCTTTTAACTGTATATACATATTACCCAATGTCCTGTAGGCATAATTTATATGTATAAATGCCATTCTAAACAAGATGAAGAAATGTAACAAAAAAATCAAATTTATTTTTGGCATTTACCCACAGGTCCTCTCTATTGTCCACCCTCAAAATCCTCACTGTTATATGCACTAATAGGATACTTTGAAACTAACACCATAGGGTCAATCCTTAGGGCACACCAAAGTAAGCATTGACAAGATAAACATCCAAATTGTTCTTTTAATAGGTCACCTTCTAAATTAACCGAATTTGAGAGAGTAACACAGTCTATTTCCACAACAATAAAGAATACAGGGACTCAACTGGCAACTAGTATTGATTATCAGCTGACCTGGATGTATCACCTATGTAAAAAAAATATGTATAGATTTGTGTCAAAGAAATTTAAAGTACACAAAGAGACTGCCTCCTCTCTTCTTATTTAGCAATTACTGGTAATCACCTTGTGTGATTGTAAGCTACATATTTTTCTCAAGCCAAAGAGTGATTGGGGCAGATAAAATGCTCATGATTAATAGCCTTAAGATGAGCCCAAAAGATTTTTTTTCATCCCACTTTTAAATCAGTTATGGTTATAAAATTCTCACTTCAATTGACATCTATTAATAATTTTTAATTATTATAGGTAGACTAATTTTTCTATATATTGCACATTCTATAAAAAGAGACTTATTAATATCATTTACAGATAGGCTACTCTTTCTATATAGAAGATTTTTGCATTTTCAGCTTATCAGTGGTTTGAATCTAGTATTGCATGTTTATTATTTGTTGTTTTTTAAATGTTAAGTTGTTAGGAGCAATAATAAACAACAAATTATCATAAAAATCCACATGTTGATGAAGTGATAAAAAATGAAACAAAACCTCAGGCTTCATAAAATGGAACTATTACAAATGTAAAAAGAATGTAAAGCTAAAATGCGAATGAACATTCATTAGACCTATTTTAGAACATGCATTTTACATCAACTAAAGAAATAAAAAAAATAAAAATAAAACAACTCCAGAAAAGAGCTGCAAGGTTCCTACTTGTGAATATTCAGAACTGACAAGGGTAACACCAATAGTTAAATTACTAAACCGGAAAACATTATAGAGGAAAGAAGGACAACAACCAAAGTAATAATAATACATAAAGCATTAAATTCTAACTTAGAAATACAAAACAACAATCTAATACATTGCTCAGATAGACAAAAGGATAAAAAATACTTTTCTATTTTTGTATGCATATAAGTTCTTTTTCTTCCCAAGTGGCATCTGGGCATGGGATGGGTTGCCGGAACAAACCAGGAAAACCAATAACTTAAAGTCATAAAAAAAAAGAAATCAAAATGCAACACTAGATATACAAGGGATTAGCAAAGGAGGCATTAATCTTCTGTATAGAAAGGGCATTTGTAATATCTAAGTCTAAGATAAGAAGATAAAACATATTTCAAATAGGATGAACAGCCTGAGAAAACATTACATAATTCTGCAGCTGAAGAGTGGGATAATATACAGACTATACAACCTGGTAAATTCTTGATTTTATTATTATTATTACTCATTAATGCCTAGATAAATTTGGAAATAAATCCTAGTATCATTAGAAGATTACAGTAGTCTTACAGTGTTTGCATGACATTTCATGACTATAAAATAAACATTTGTTTAACTCTGTTTCTATTCAGACATTGTGCAGACTGATGTATCAATAAGAGGTTTGTTCCTTTCTGTTTCACCTTTATATGCATAAACTAATACAGTTCTATAAGTAAGTAAAGTATACCCCTCGGACCGAATTGATCCATAGGTCCGGCGAAGCAGCGTTCACCAGTTTCTGTGGCCAAGGCATACTAGGTGATTCTGGGGCCAGCACTATGCACAGCCGCCTTTACCCCAACTAAGGTCAGGTACCCATCAGAGCTGGGTAGACTCATGGACACCCTCTAGACTCGGGGAAAAAATCCTAGCCTACACCAGGATTCAAACCCGGGACCTTTGGTACGCCAGCCGAACGCACTGCCGCACAGCCACTGTGCCCCCTACAGTTGTATAAACTAGAGAAATAAGTTTGTATAAGTTTAGAAAACAGAAATGTACAACTAATCATAAAATCTCATAGCTGTTTTGCATATTTAGTTATTCTGAATTAATATACTAGCATTAAAATCAATTGTAACCTCTTTTGTCAAAAAAGTGCCTGAACATTTTTAATTGTTAACAAATAAACATATAGGTCATTTCAGACAAAGGAACATTTCTTAAGTAACTCATTTTTTAAATCTTTATAAAGTCATATTTGTTCCAATACTACAATCACATAATCTTTACAAATTTAAAGCAAAAAATCTCAAAGATTGTGATTCACTGATAAAAAGAAAATGGATCACAGAGATTTAAAAAAAACAAGTTACTATTTGCATAGTTTAGAATGGTTTGGAGGATGAAGATGGTTAGCTGTCAAGTTTTCTATTAAGTGGCACTGACATTTTCTGTATATTTTTAGGTTTTGTTGGTGACTTTGAATCAAAACCATTGGTCACATTCACCCAGATCTGGCCTCATTTTGAGTCTTGTGATTATTCAGCTGTCAAGGTCATTTGAATTGTTTGTACTACATTTATCAACTTTTTACACTCATTTAATAAAGAAAGAAATGTAAATAATTGGAGACTATATAATTATAACATTACATTATTAAATTTTTCTCTTTTATAATATATATATGTTTATAAATATATCTGTGTATATTCTAACAGAGTCAAATAAAATCTACTATTGAGCGGCAAGGATTCTATGCTTTTATACATCTTATATTTGGACCGCCCAGGCTACATAGAAATCTTTTACCCCAAAGAGATCTTATATTTTCCATTGCTGCCAGTGAGTAAAATAAAATGTGTCTAAAATCTATGTTTGTTAAAAAATTAGATTTTATTATTGTTGAGGAATTCATGTGTAGCCTACATTATAATATGTGTTTTTATTAATTATATTTAAAACTAGTGGTTATGCCCGTCAAAATGACGGAGAAACGAACGACTACAATATTACAATATTAGTTAAGTTAAGTTAATATTAATGTTAAGAGAGAAAGAAAAGAGACTATTAAAATGAACGTTTCTTTTCGGCATTTAGTTTTTGTTCTTTTTAATTGTTTCTGACCCTGGCATATGCATAATAATTGTTACTGTCAAGCGTCTGATATTATAACGTAGCAAACAGTTGTGTTGACTTGACTTGTTATTAAAAATAGCCTATTAAATTAACAATAATATACTATCTAAAAGAAAAAAAAACACCACAATACCAAACAATAAAAGGGTAAATAATAAAAAAAAAGCGTAGAAAATAATATTTCAATACCATAAAAACTAAAGTGAGAACGATTTTTTTCGGTAGTTTTTGTTATTTTTTTTTTTGTTTCTGGTCGACCTGAACCTGACATATGCATAAGAATTGTGGCCTCAAGGACTGGCGTAGTGTGTAAACCGCCGATACATTCCCATTAAGAATACACTGGCGGACGAACGCATGGGGCACAGGGGGAGGAAGCAATGGACGCTGCAATCCCGTCTCGAGAACCACCCGGTGCCTGGATGCATGTACCTATAGTATAGGATTTGTGCTACCGGGTGACAGTGCAGGTATACGGGCGAGCCACTACGATAATGATCCTTAGGGGAACCGCAGTGAACGATCGCTGGGCTGCGGAAACCTTCCCCGTTACACGGCACGCCACGCCTTGGGCGTGTCGTTGGGTGGCTGGGGCCTGGACAGAGATTGCTCAATCCTAAGCGTTACGCCCTTGACACAAGAGCCAAAAGGCTAGTCCGGGTTTTTTAAAGAGACTTTTAAATTCGATATTAAAATGTAGCGAACAGTTGTGTTGACTTGACTTGTTATTAATTATATTAAATTAAAAATAATATACAATCTGAAAGAAAAAAAACATAAATACAAAACAATAAAAAAGGTAAAAAATATTTTAAAAAAATAGAAAATAATATTTCAATGAAATAAAAACTAAAGTGAGAAAGATTTTTTCGGTATTTAATTTTTGTTCTTGCTTATTGTATCAATAAAACAGTATTGATAATGTTTCTTTCGGTATTTAGTTTTTATTTTATATTGTTGCTGTCAATCTTATGGTACCCGGTATTTGAAAGTAATCATTTATAAGCCTAACTTGTTTTTTTATAATTCGTATCATTTAATTTATAGGGTGTATAAAGTCGCCTTTTAAAGGATATTCTCCAATAACAACGTAAATCCATTAAATAATTAAAACATTTGGTTACTTTTACTTAAAAGGATAATGCAAACATCAATAATGAAAAAATAATTTCATAGACATTACGTCATACGCTAGTATTTTGTTTAAAGTAAACCATTGAAACTCTCTAAGCCAAATTGCAGTGCGTAGCTTTTAAAAAAGGTCTCGCCACATTAAAAAAACAACAGTAGAATTGGGAAAACCCGGAAAGACCCTCGCGTTCAACATAGTGAATGTCGCGTTCAATATAGTAAATGAACGGAAATGGCCATTTGCTATGTACCGTTATATTTATTTGCATAGATGGATATGACATTTTGGATTTTTTAAATCAACACATTTATGATTATAAGTGATAAAATAAAATTATCTTTTGGAGGACGTTTCCAATTTATACATTTAATTTTTGGCCCGAATAGTCAAACGGCTTAGGAGCCTATAGCGAACAAACATATATATAAATATATATATATATATATAAACAAACATATAAACAAACTCACGGTAATTATATATGTTGATACTGGTAGGCCTATGTATGCAAAAGTAGGCTACTTCACCTTACCTGTTATATTATTGAAACCAAATATGTTGGAAGATTAGTAGGCCCACAGGAATGCAATTATACATTTGACAATATTATTATTGTTCCAAGCACAAATTTTATATTGCAGTAACAATATTTATAATCCTGAATAGCTCCTTTTTTTTTCCTACAAGATGTATGAAATTTAGTAGGCAGGAACTCTATTCTCAGTTATTTTGACTAAATGAGATATTATTCTATTTAACTTCCACATAATTCTGTAAAAGCTGAAAGATAGTATTTTGAAAATGGGTGAAATGGTAAATAAAATTTATCTTTCAGAGCAAATGTAGCAGTGTTCACAAATTCTGTGGTCATGGCATACAATGGGCTTGTGTGGCCAGCACAGTGCCCAGCCACTTTTACCTTTCCCCAACTAATATCAGAATTAGTTAGACTCATGCAGGGACACTGGGCCTGGGAAATAATTCCACCCTTCACCAAGATTGAACCCAGAGCCTTGGTATGGCAATTCGAGTATGCTGTCCCTGGACCAATGTGCCTCATTCTTCTTCTTTTTTTTTCTACTAGCCAGGCTGCAGAGCTGTTGCTATTAGATCGATCTCTTGTAGTCAATGCCAGGCAAACAAATGTATGTCTTTTTTAGCTGTTCCATGTTTTAGAGTTTGTTGATAATGATAGGTTGAGGGGTAATAATTTATGTCTGAGATTGATTAGCAGTAGAATGTGGTGTACTGTTTTTGTGATGGCAATGTCTGCAATTTGGTTGGGATTTTATCTGTTTAGAAGTGAGTTGAGTGCTATATGTTAATTTTCATTTCAAAATTCTGTTTACTTTAAGCATCATTCCAGAATGAAAGTTTAGTCCACAACCAAATTCTACAAACAATTTACCGCTGTCTGACTGGCTCAAAGTTTGACTGTCCACGCTATGGCAGTCACTGGGAGGAGATAGGCTTTCAAGGTTTGGCTATTTATGTGATACTAAAATTTTATATTTTTTCCTAAAAAAACTGACTGATCAATATATAATCTGTACACTAGGCCTATATGTGGTATTGTAATTTATTCTAATTTAGGTAAGGATCCTGCTACAGACCTTCGAGGTGGAGGAATGCTTGCATTGTTACATATTCTATTTTTCTTAAGGGATTCAAGCACAAAAGAACTTGCTAGAGATATCTATAAGCTTTCACTTCATCCTATACAGGTTTGACCTTTCTTGCATCTATGAATGTTTTTATATTTTGTTTTGATTACTTTACTGATCCATTTCTATGTCTGGAGATATTTAAATTAAAAAAAAAAGGTTTATATGTTATTAATATTTGTTTAAAATATAAAGTTAAAGTATAATGTTTTTGTTTTTTAAATTTTGTTTATATTTGTATTTATCTGTTCAGAAGAATGTTTCTTTTTATCTTTACTTTAATAATATTATAGCTTATTTACTGAACTTGCTCTTGTAATTCTTACAGAATTTTCCATTTTGTGTCATGGCAATAAACTTGACAAGAATTTGTTTACAAGTCTTACGAGAGGAAATATTCAATAAGTAGGTCACAATGTGTTAAAAACATAAAATCACATAATAGAAAAAAAATTATGTTTACAATGTCTTGTTATTTACAATAATCCTTTTTCTTCCAACCAGAGAGTGTAATAAACGTAGAGATGTAATTGGCACAATAAATTGTGTATATGCATCTCTCTTTCTTTATTTATACAACAAATGGAAAAAAGGAAAAACCATTGCAGATTCAGGATTTATTCTGCAAGGTTAGCATTTTTTTAAAATGTATACTGTTAATGAATTATTTAATAAGCAAAGGTGTAACCAGAGGGAGGGGGAGCACACACACCCAAATTCTGATTCAGGAAACTGACTTTCTTTAAAAAAAACAAGTATTTTTTTCTATTGGGGAGTTAAGATCTCTTTAGACAGTTAGGCCTATATAGTTAACTGATTTATAATAAAAATGTGTGCATTCATATTATTATATCTTGAAATATTTTTCTATTAAATTTTTCTGTGTTTTTATTCAAATGTTTAATATATGGCCATTTTATCCTTTTCAAATCGTACGAATGTTTTTGTCTACGCTGTGTTTTTTTTTCTAACTTTATTCCTGACAATAATTAGGCTACTAATTTTGCTGGATTAAATTTTTATTCAGAAAATCAGAAATTTAAAATGTAGAAAAGCGTTATTATGTAATTTGGTTTCAACTTGTGATAATTATATATAGGCCTAAACAATTTTTTTTTCAAACTTTTTAAAATCGGAATTTGTGTGCCTGAATTCAGAATTTGCCAGCTACCTTGCACTATTTGCCACCTTCCCTACCTTGCACTGCTCCTCCTTCTTCTCTTACACACATGTTGCAATTCTGGCCTTGCCAGCACCTAAGCATAATGCTTTATTTGTATTAATGTAATATTCTTTATAAATCTAGTTATTGATGTTTCAAAAGAATTTAAAAAATTATTTTTTCTCAAATTTTTAGATACAGAGCTATATGCCCGCAAACATTCCAGAACTGTCTTCAAAGATTTTGAAGATAGTAAAAAGCAAAATAAACAAAGCAGCAGCCTTGAGGAATCTCATGATCAGTTGACATTTTTCAGTATTTGCAATAAAGAAGAGGAGAATGTTAAATCAAACGCAGAACTTTATTAAAACCTTAAACCTTGCTTTGTAAATATGGTAATTATAAAAAAATGTAAGGGCCTATTGATAAAATAATGATACTTCAGAGCTATTGCTTTTTGCAAAACGTAAAATTTTGTCATATAAAATTATCATTCCAGATATTTCAATCTAAATTATTGTGTACATATTTATGAACTATAATGTTTGTAATTATGAAAATATTACAATAGAGCATTTGCAATAGGTGTGGCTTAGTTTTCTACATGACGTAAATAAGCAAGTAGCAGCCATGATGGTGATGTTGAATAACATTGCTCTTTACCGTGTGTATTTTACATGCAAAATAAATGGAATTTGTTTGATATTTAACTGTGATACTAGTCCTTAATACTCCGTCCAAGAAGTAAACAAGATTTTAGGCTTTTATAGTTTTCAATAGCTATTGTGAAACATTTCACAGCTTGCCTTATGCTTTACTTTTAGATAGTAAGCTAAGCGAACTTTTGACAATCGACATCTTCAATTAAATATTCCGTACTTACGGTTTAATGGTTTAAATGTTAGCTTTGAATGTTAATTTTCATCGCATGACAGTGTTTGATATATTTTTTACATCAAAGTGTTGAAATGATGATATTTAAAAATTAAACCTTCTTAAGCCTATAGTAGTACAGCTGCCATTTGTCACCACTAGACAAAGTAAACAAACAGCACATGCTTTTTGTCATGTGATTGCAATTGCTCTATAGGCTTTACAAAACTTGCCTATAATTAATCTTACAGAAAATGTACGTGTAAATGGGAACTCTCTAAAAACATAGTTTAAGCCAGGAGTGTGCAACATTTTTCTGCTCTGGTCCGCATATGAAATTTTATACAACAAGACGGGTCACACATTCTGAAAATTTATTTCCATTATCAATGCAACGAATTTAAAAAAATGCCGTTAGAAGCTCTTCGGGGGCTACACTAAAAGACTTGGCGGACTGTCTGTTGCACACCCTTGGTTTAAGCAATATTTAGGAAAGCCTAAAACTTTCTTGTAGTTGGCATAGACCAATTTTTATGTAACTTTCATTTTAATTCTTTTTTTGATTTTATTGTTGGTAATTTTTATATCTATGACTCTTAGTAGACTCCCAAATAACTACCGGATACAGCAAATAACATAATTGTAATACATATTTTAATTGTACATACTCTACTTTGTACTAATTAGTATGTTAGATATATCATTTGTCACATATTATATGGATGGGGGGGGGGTGTACTGAATGTAAATTTGATAATATGTAAAAGTGCATGCAATTTTTAAATAATTGTTGACATTTTATCACAGAAGTATTTAATTAAAACAGAATAGCTAAAGAAAGAATCCAAATCTAACTTCTTCAAAAATCAATTTGTTTAATATTCAGTAATTCCAGTGTGCAATTCTCACAGTTTCAAAGTAGTGTATTGTTTTAATAATTAAACTACATTACACAATTTTTTTTTTCATTGCAATAACAGTTTATTTCATTTGTCAATTTTTCCTGTTTAATTAAAAACAAAATTTCAGATACATTTATATAAGTTTACGGGAGAGTTATGTACCTTAGACTGTGTGCAAGCTATTTAATTTTATGCAATAGATATGAAAGATTAAAAAGTTGTCTGGCTTGTGCATGTTTTTGTGAGTGAAAGGAAATAAGATATGTGTGTTTGCTTGTATGCAGGTACACAAGTTTTTGTTATTGTAAAATATATAGTGGTGAATGAATGAAACTCAGATTCCCCTCCACTTCTCTTTTCAGAACGAGAAAAACATGTAAAGTGTGTTAGTGATTAGGGTGAAAGAAAGTCAGTTGCATGCCTCATTTGTTATTGAAAGTTTTTTTTTACAGTTGAATAGTAATTTCTTATTAATATGAGACTGTCAATGTACTAAAATAATAAAAGCAGGACTTATATTTTATTTTTCTTATTAAAATTAAATGCATAATCATCTACTACAACAACCTACTGCAAGACCTACTACAACACTAAAATTTTCAATTATTGTCCTCAGATTTAACACAATTTTTTTTGTTCAGAACTGTATTTAATAATGTCATTATTTTACTTTTGTGAATATAGATGTATATTGTAAAATTATGTGTCAAAATAAAAATGATGATGTTTATTAATTCAATAAGTTAGCATTATATTTACTGTTAATATAACGACAATCTAGCTTCTTATTTAATTTGAAATATGGAACTGTATATACTGCATCAACTTTGAAGCCAAAGGATAAACACAAAATACTAGTGTTAGAAAATAGATAATCTAATCCCAATGCATCATTTTATTTTGTACTATCATACTGTGGTGTCAATTCAATTATCTAGCTAATAGGCATGTCTTATGTTGTGGTCATTTTAATGAGCTATTAACAATAGTTGAGTTTTTCTTTAAGCATTATCAGTTTATTTTCCTATAATCTTTTATTATCTTCTGTCAAATAAAATAATCTTCATGAAAGCACTCCACCAGTTATCTTCTCCTGTATATATTTATATAACACTATATATATATCTCACTTTTTTAAAGTTCATCACAACATTGAGAATTTGGGAAATAATGTGCTTATTCAATAAAACAATATTTGTATCATTAACCAATCCCAAGAAAATGGATGATGAAAATATTAGTTTTTTTTTCTATTGTAATGAACCTTTTTTTTTTTACTGAAGAAAACACTCAAGAAACTGTTTATTTAAACAAAATTTCAGAAGAGATGGGCCTGTGTTTGAGCTATTTCATATTTTTAGCATCTGGACTGTTAAAACAATATTGTAAGCATACATACTGGTATATGCTTTTAAATATTAATTACAAATTATTATTTATTTGTAAACATTTATTTAAGGAGGTAAACCATCTAGTCGATTCAAAACTTTCTAGTGCTAAAATAACTATTATAAGAAGACTTTTTAAAAAAAATGCATAATTTATATTTTCATTAAAAAATATATAACAAAACACAACTATTGTAACTTATTTATTGATATTTTAATTGTAAAATCTGCAGTTTAAAAAAAAATTAATGATACAATGTATTCCTGAGTGGTAGATTTGTATGTACAGCCGATTGACAATCTTTCAAACATGAAGTATATGTATGAATATAAAATGTTGGTATATCAGATACATGTAAAATGACAAGGAAAAGCATCCTAACTTGATATACATGTATAGCTTAAACATGACAATTGCAGCACATGAGATATACCTTAACATAACTACTAAGGTAAATAAATAAATAAAAACACCAAAAATGAAAAAAAAGAAAGGTTAGTTTAAAAAAAAAATACACATCAAGTTAGCAAACAACAAATATAAAAATGCAATGCCTTAAAATTATTATTTTTTTGCTTTCAATTCTAATACAAAAGTCGAGTTGAAATGATAAGTATATTATATTGATTACCAAAATCACATTTAGTACATCATTTATTAGTTCAACAAAAATACAAAGGTATAAAATTAATAATAAAATGTATGAATTTGAAAATAAAAAGTCTGCTCCATATCATGACTTTTTAAGAAAAATGGTCCTAAAATACCTTTAGAACATGTTCACTATTCCAATCTCTCATTATAAATTTAAGGTTTGGATGAATGTTCAAAAACCAAGTGAAGAGCTTTTTATCAAAATTTTGATAGTAAGTAGCGTTTTCAGTATCCAAATGCTAAAAAAATTCTGTTTACAAAAATATTAAACATAACTTTCATATAATTAGCTGAATATTAGCACTTAAATGTGTTTGTTTATGGGGGAATAAATCCAAATCTTGTATCCATCAAGATGTTTAATTTCTGCCAACTAAAGGACCTGACGTTATTAATTGGCAAATAATGTAGGAAAAATTCTTATTGTGTTTTGAATCTTTGCCAGGTTCTTATTTTTAAGAAATGGTTAAATATAGGTTTAGTAGGTCATGGCTTGTTTATTTTGTTCCCCTACAAAACGTCACTTCGGTGTGAGGAAATTCCAAATCTCAAATCTCATCACTTTGAGAAAAAACTCTTCAGTTGGCCTTTAAATTTAGTAAGCAACATATTGATTGAAAATTATTTTGAAAAATCTCCATGGTTACATTATTTAATCCATTCTTGGAAGAATATAATTATTCCTAAGATACATTTCTATTCACCAATATCAATAATTTAGAATAAAAATATGTGCTGTTAGGATAAAAGTGTTTTGCATCCTAAAGAAATATTCCTTTTCAAATATCAGTAACCTTAGTTTTAGAAAATACATTTCCTAATTAAACTATTGTTTCAATATATAGCTGTATATTTAATATGATCTTACAAACAATTAGAAACTACATTTCCTAATTAAACTATTGTTTCAATATCTAGCTGTATATTTAATATGTTAATTAAACTATTGTTTCAATATCTAGCTGTATATTTAATATGTTAATTAAACTATTGTTTCAATATCTAGCTGTATATTTAATATGTTAATTAAACTATTGTTTCAATATCTAGCTGTATATTTAATATGTTAATTAAACTATTGTTTCAATATCTAGCTGTATATTTAATATGTTAATTAAACTATTGTTTCAATATCTAGCTGTATATTTAATATGATCTTACAAACAAACATACAAAAGTACATAGGTGAAACAACATAAAATTAATAAAAATAGTATTAATTATTCTGTCAACAGTTCATTAAAAAAAAAAACACTAAAATATGGAGCTCACTCCATTATATGAATATAGGTTCAGATACACAAGAATATTTTAAGGCAAAGATGTATGTGGAACTAGAATATTTATATATATACATTATATATAGATTAATCAAGTAAATTAGGATTTTTCCAACACCTGGCAAGTATCAAATGCATAATTCTTCCCTCAAGGCCTGCCTACTACTAGATAAGATTTTGTTGATCATAGTCCAAGTCCAAGTGAATGATAATTCCAAATTTGAAAAAATCATGATAACAGGGGCAGGGTGAAACAAAATTGATAGTAAAATAATAAAATAAAAACTTTGTATGTTTTAATTAGGCAAAGTAATAAAAAAGATCAAAAGTTTTGAAAGGAGGAAGTAAAATAAATTATATAAACTTTAAAAAAAAATATGATACTCTGAATACAGCCTTTGATTTACAAATTAATGTCATCCAAATATTTAGGATTGTTTTTTTTTGCTTAGAAGTAGTTTGTTAAACAAATCAAATTGTTTGTAGCCTTTTTTATTCAGCTATTATTACCTCTCCTACTTCTCCATATTAAACGCCAAAAATTAGTGGACAAAAGAAAAAGTTTCATTAAAAAAATATAATTTTACACTGTTTTATAACAGTCCATTGAATGAGGAAACATTGCTGCCTTGAATTGCACTCATTGTAAAAAATACATAAATAGTTTCACATTTATACATTTATTATATATTTGGATACAAATATACACAAACAACTCAGAATCCTTTCTCTCATGGACCATAAAGGAATCAACATTTAAGTATTAAAATGTTTTTAGTTGGATAGTTGGAAAAAAAAAAGTTAGCAGTTGCAAATTTGTGCTTGTAAGTAAATATTATATAACAGTGCTGTTCTGTTTATACAATTTTTATACTGAAAACAAAAGTCAAACACATAAGAGTAAGAAATAAAAAATGAATTTCCATCTCAATGTTTTCAGAAGTATTTGAACTCAATTATTTTGTATCAACTTGGCATTCTTTTATCTGGATAAAATTATTTCCTTTTCTTTATTGTTATTGCATCCTCTTTTCACTTTTCCTTTTTGTTGTATATGTTATAAAAAGAAATGGGACAGCTTAAGTTATTTAATTAATAACATACTGTTATTGAATGTTACATTATTTTGTAAAATGTTTTGTTTTTTACTTATTTAATAATATAAATATTATAAATTGGTACTGCAAAATAAGGGAATCTATCCAAACTCCTATTTATTCAAAATTTTCTTTTAAATCTTGCTACATTTTACCTCTTTATATTATAAAAACTTACTTCAGTTAAATTATTTATTTTGGCCCCTTATTTTTATAATTTGATTTTTTTTTAAATGTTAGAAAAAGATTGACACATAAGAACTTTCCTAATGTTTTAATAAATGGTAACCGTGAAAAAAAAATTTCAAAGTGTTTGTTTATTGATGTAGGAATTGTGTAAATATATTGTATTTTCTAAACAAATAGTGCATGTTTGGCTGGAGAGGAACTAACAAAAAGTAGGGAGATTATTGAATAAAAGCTTATTAGTAATTTGTATGTGTCATATTATTTAAAACAAGTATCAATAAGATAGCTGCAGAATTAGACCATTGCAATGGTCAACTTAATCCATAACTAATATTTTTTATGCTGAATTAAAATCCATTATTAATCATATATAAATCTATTATTTATCATATATATATTAATGCCCTATGGAAAAGGAAGCATTATTGAAGTATTAAATAGCCCTAATTTTTAAAAGAGGCTAATTATACAGTTAATGGCATGAACTGAGGGTGATGTATTGCTCAAGTGAACTAAGGTGTTCATATAATTTCTATACCTGCATTCATTTCAAGGGTTACTCATAACTTAGCACTTGTAGCAAATCTAAATTAAATGACAATACCAACAGATTTAACATTCAAGTTAACTTCAACATAAATAAAACATATTTACTGGTAAAAAAAAGACAATAACTTAGGGAGAAAACAAATGTTTTAATTCATTTCATAATGGAACTGTGCCATGTTACCTTTAAAAAAAAAAAGACTTTTTTTATTCATTAAGATATAAGGCAATGTTGAATGACCATAGACAATAGTGTTACTATGTTACAATACTGATTTTCTGCTTATGTTATCAATGGTTAAAAACAAAACGTTTAGGAAAAAACAATGAGAAAAAAATGGTGAAAATGAACAACTGACAAATGTATTAAACCAATCGTTACAAAAAGAAATCTTTAATAATGCTTATTATAAATGTCATCAGGTAAAAAATACCGTTAAGAAACCAGGATGACTATTTACACAATTTATTTACAAATATAATATAAGTCATATAAGAATGGGTATGAAAATGACCAACTAAATAACTGATATTCATATCACCGGATTTCCTTCTACAAATTACAGTGAAATAAACTACCAGTTAAAGACAACAAACTGTTTTTTTTACTCAATTTAAGGCTGTAAAGTGATTTACTTTTTGCAAAAGAAAAATATTTGTATCACTTACTTTGTTTTTAATTTCTTTTTCTAAAGCTAAATTCAGCATTGAAATCATTTTGAGTACTACTTTAAAAATTGTTAATGGCACTTTCAATGTTTAGGAAATGAAGCAAAGAAAAAAAATATCACAATATCTGAAAAACGTTTTGCATGACAAGTTAATGTTAAAACAAGTTTTACTGGGAAGGGGTGGGGTTGGAGTGAAAGAAGTCAGAGAACAGACTATTTCAAGTTCAGTTATTTTTTTAACTCATTGTAATTATTTTAGAGTATGTGATTAATTACAAGTTTTTGATGTTATTCAGAGTCAGTTTTTTTTCATTGTCTTCAGTTGTTGTTGAGGACTTGTTACATAGGCTGCAGCATAACCATTCTGTCGCACCATCTCTTCATAGGCTGCTAACTGGGCAGGAGTTGTTCCATAAGCATTGGCTATTAGTTGCAGCTGGGGATTGATGTTAGCAACAGGAGCTTGAGCCCCAGCAGGCATGTATAAGTTCATAAATGCAGGATGAAGATGAGAATTCATTGACATAGCTATTGTAGGATCTGACATGTGAGGTGAGTGCATCGGATGATCTGAAGATTTTGTTGTCTGAAGAAGAAAAAAGGAGACTATTTTTCAATCAATGAAGCAAAATCATTTTAAAATCTGACACAGAATTCTTTTTAGATTTTACACATCATATTAGAATTATATAAAGATAAAATAATTCAACAAAACAATAATTGTATTTTTTCAGATTTAAAAAGTTACCCCCCCCCCCCCAATACCCGTAATTTTAACAATAACATAATGTTTGGTCACAAAATTAGTTCAATTTTAACCCAGTAACATTAGCAATTAATAAAAGAAAATACTTATTTTACCCGAGGCATGGCAGTAAATTGTGTTCCAAATAATGCTGATGTTAAACGACCTTCTTTACTGGATGAGGCAACTGGGCTCCCCTGGTGTGTTGAAGGCATTGATTTGCTAGAAGACTGTTGGTTCTGTAGCAATCCATTGACATTATTAGTAGGTCTCATTTGGTCTAATGCCTTACTATTGGTGTGTACTGGCTGCATGTAAGGCTGTTGGAGTTCCAGAGGTGGTGGTGGACCAAAATGTGAATAAGACTGTTGCACAAGTTTTCTATTAGAGTTTTTCATTTTGCTATTTTCAGGCTTGTTGCTTGGTACTGGTATAGGCTGTGAATTTTGGTGTTTTCTTACAGGTACAGGGCTCTGGCTAAGAGCTACTGCCTGAGGTGCGTGCATAAATATTTGCCGTGGATCGTCATACTGTTGTCTGACAGTGGGGGCTTGAACTGTCATAATGCCAGGAAGACTAGCAGAGTTTTTAATACGATCTAAAACCATGTCTGGACTGGGGAAAGATGCTCCTGAAGAGGTGGTGGGACTGTCATATGGATATGGTCGCTTGCGGGGGTACTTGTGAGCTATGGGAGGCAGGCTTGTAATGGGTGACTGTAATGGGGAAAAAGGATTTGTAGATGATGGATGAAGATATATAGTGGATGGGGCAGGAGGAAGATGACTTTGTGGTACATGCCCAGGAGGTTTAGGGTGAAGAATAGGGGATAAGTTTTGACTAGAATTTCCTAAAAGATCATTTGGGCTGTAATGAGAAAGTCTAATTTTTTTAGGAATGTTTCTTGGTTGAATGTGATCATTTAATAGATAAGGGGATGGCTTGTAAGGTGTATTTGAATGTGCTGTTTTCAAAGCACTGCTGCAAGACTGTTGATGATGTGTTTGGAATGACTTCCCACTACCAGCATTATAGAATACGTCTGTTCCAAGATTTTGATTGACTTTAGATGAATCACTGTTGACTGCTTGTGGTATAAGCCCTCCCTCAAGTTTTATTTGCGGGGATGAAGTTGAGGTGGATGATGGTGACGGGGTCATCACTCCCCACTGAGACTGCAACATGTGTGGCGTTAAGACGGGCATCAAATAGCCTCCTCTAAGCACCATGTTTGTATTGATCAGGCAAGGGCTGTCCCCTGGTAGTGTGGGGCTTGGAGGTACTCCTGAAGATTTCGTTACCTGTTGATGTTGTTGCTGATTAATCTGATCTAAATGTGAATAATGGAGATTCTCAAAGTTGGCACCATCCATGCATTTAAGTTCTAATGCTGGGAATGCACTATTACCACCAATACAATGGCCAATCACTGGAATTTCCAACACTTCTGTCTCCCCCTGCAAATCAAGATTGGAATGTTCTGGTTCACTTGGCAAGGGTGTATCTTTTTGAACAGTTGAGTCCTTTAATACATTCTCTTGCGTTGACAAAATTTTCACTTCATCCTATGAGACATTTGAATATATAAACAATTATAAGTACACAGAATGTAACAAAATGAATTAAAGAAATTAAAAAGTATTGGTATACAGTTACTAGCAATTCTTACCTACCAAAAATATTCCTTTACAAAATGAAAATAGAAAAACTAACCTTGACAACATTTTTACTAATGCTCACATCATGTGTATCATTTTGTTCCCTCTTTAGGCCTACATCTTTTTTTTCAGTGCACTCTACATTCTACACAAAAGAAGAATGTTTCATGAGAAATTGTTTAAAAAAAACGTATGATAGTTAAGTCTTTTTTTTAGTTCAAACTTAAATTATATTTTATAACACTTTGATGAAATCTAAATATATTTATATACATTGTCCAAACCTATTCTCAAACTAAATAAGAACAATTTCTAATATTGTGTATAATGATCAAGAATATCCTTATCATATTTTGGCATGCCCATATTCAGTTTCTAACTAAAGTTAAGAATTCAAATATCATTGATGCATGAAAGAAAATATTGAATATTCATTAAATCTCAACTTTTAAAATCCAAAGTTTTATAAATCTCTGAAACTAAGTGAGTATGATATATACATATTTAAAACATATTTTATAACAATTTTATATATATATATATATATATTGTATTTAAACAATTAGGTCTTAAAAGTGTACTGAAAAAAAAATAAAAAATAAAAAAACAATTTTATGAAGTTCTTTCAAAACCAGGTTGAAACCTTGTAAGATTTATTGGTTACATTATGAAATAAACCAGCCTTTGAAAACATAATTCTTCTAGCCTAAAATTATCCGTCATCAAAATAAAACTACAATATACCTCTTTGTGACTAGATTTTATGTCATTATTTTTGTTGACTGACATATCTGTGTCATTCAAATATGCTTGCTTTTTCTTAGCTTTGAAAGATTTTATCTTGCGTAGATGTCTTTCATAAGGTAGAAGTAGTCTGAAAAAATTTGCAATTACAATAAAATCTTAAACTAACGTTTCATTTCAAGCTCATGATAAAAACATGTTGTTTTTTTTTAAAAAAACTTAGGAAATTAAGATTATTCACTTACCTTTCATAATGTTTTCTTGTACATGTGGCAGCACTTGTATTGCTAGAATTGCCACCTAACTTGTCATATAAATGTTTCCACATTCGTTTGTGAGTGATCTATAAACAAAATTAATATTTCTTTATTATTTGTGATACATTTTCTGGTTTCAATCACTTGAGAACATAAGATTTGTATTAAAATTATTTTTGTTAACAAAAGCTTACCAAATCATATCCACCAAGTTTTTCTGCCTGCTTGTAAAAGTAAAACAGATCAACTGCAAGGCAAAAATCAATATTATTAAACTACATTTACTACTTGACAATATTATAGTAATCCTTAACAAACATTGACTTTGTATCAACAAAATGTTTAAGCTATATTGAATATTGTTAACAAGAAAGTCATTTGTTGCAAAATAATACAAAAATATGCCAAGGTAAAAATAATATGTTTCATTCAATACACACTTTAATACATATTTATCAATATAAGCAAATGAAGTTACTTAGTTTATAATTGTAATATAATTGTTCAAGTCAACACTTACTCTGCTTAAAACCAAGTGAAGGTATTCTTCCAATGGGCATTTTGGCATCATGCATGAACTTGTGCAGGCCAATGAGAAAAGCTTGCTCTTCTGTACTGACTTTTTCTTCACTGATTTCTGAAGACTCTGTGGATCTTCTTGGCTGAAATACCAACAACAAAAATTCATGCCGGTTCCAAGAGTTAAAAGAAATATAACTTTAACCAGCTGCTATTGTATTTCTAACCAGTATAAATATACTACTGTCCAGTATTCAAATCTGACACTTACTCTGGAGGATGATGATATAGATGGAGTGACATTAGCAAATAATTCCTCCATACTATCAGAATCTTGCTGAGAATCTTTTCTGGACAGCTGCTTGCTTTTTTTGTTTTTGGGGCGATTTTTTAAAACAGGCACTAAAATGTACAAATGTAATTATATATGTAGCAAGCTAAACAGTATATGTAACGTATGACTTATCACATAAAGAAAAACATAAGTCGCTTCTGTATCATGTTGAGAGATATCAATGTAATTTATTGACTTTTGAAACAATTTTTTTTAGTTGAATTTGTGTATTTATGCAGCAGGTGAAGGCGTTTTTGTTTAAGATCTCTTTGTCCACATCATGATTGATTTGTATTTATGATTTTCTTAATTTGACTATTCTATTTTGCCTAGTATTTGTAAATTATTCCCAAGCCTTCCACTCAATACACTGGACTTTAGTCTTGGCCATACACATTTGTGGTCTTAAACAAGTTCAGTATAGTCATACATTTCTTCTCTTGGAATAAAAACAATTAAGGGATGTCCATTAATTATGTCAACAAAATAGGGGGGAAGGGGGGGTCTCAAAAAGTTTGACAGTTGTTGACATGGGGGAGGGGGGGGGGGTTAAGAAAAGTTGATGTCAACAATGTTACTTTTTATATAAAAAAATAATAATTAAAAAATGGACATAAGTTGTGCGTTTGTATGACACTCACTTATAGCTCATCAACAGCCTACCATTTAATACTAGATCTAGTAATAGATTATGCTTATACTAAATCGCCAACTTCATGGCCTATAGTCCTAACCTCTCTATTCTGATCTGAACGAAATAAAAACAAAAGGCACAATTGTGGAAGGGGTGCAAAGGGGGTGGGCACATAGTGGAAGTGGGGGGTTAATGAAAGTTGGACAATTTGTTGACAAGAGGGAGGGGGAGGTTAAAATTGTCTAAAAATTGTTGACGTAATTAATAAACATCTCCTTATCTCATAACTACTAAAAAATAAAAACTATTTTGCTGAATTTTAACAAGATAGGGAATTTTGTAATTAGTTTAAAATTTCTTTTACAATAAATTGTTTGTTACTGCTACTGATGTCTAAAAAATTAATAATATACATGAAAAGACAAACTGAAATGTTAACATACTCATGTGATCCATTCTGATATCTAAAGTATCTAGCTCTGACTGCTCAAAGGTATCTTTGCAGAACATAACTCTGCATCCTGGTGCACGGCCAGAGAATCCTCCAATAGCTACAACTATGGCTAAATGCAGCCATTGATTCTCACAACCTTCTAGTCGTTTTCTCATAGCGCGGTATCGACAATACTTAGGGTAGCTTAAAACAGCAAGATTGGCTGCTCCACTGATTGATTTTTCACCTACAATCACAGGAAGGACATTTTTTTTTATATTATTGAATTTTGTGAATAATAAATTAATACAAAATGTATTTTAATAATATTGTTAAACAATGTAAAAATTGTTTTAAATTGCTCAATAAACTTAAACCAAACAATTTTTTTTATTACATCATACTATAATAAGTAACCAATGTAAAAAAAATAACATTTCAGAAAGTTATTAGAAATCCACTTACTTGTATCATTGTCAGTGTTCTCCAATTTGTCAACATATACTGTACAGTTTTTCATTTTACTGCTTTCTTCTTTGACTACTCCATTTTTCAAGTCTCCACAGTCTACCCTATCACAACCATTTTCTGTACTTTCAAATGTAGAAACATTGTCTTTTCTACTAGTCATACCATCTTTAGACAATTTTTTGTCCCATTTCTTGTCACCTACTCTTGTGCCACAAACTGAGCTGCCATATGTCCATTTAACATCATGCTGAATTAGTGGCACAAGGTCTTCAAGTTTTAACACCAGCCTTTCAGCGAAAGTTAGAACTTCATCCTAAAATAGAACATTGAAATTTACATTTTAAATTAGGTGACAAACCTAATTTGACAAATAAAACCACACTTTTAAGATAAAAAAGTATCATAATATAATTTTTTTCTGATGGGTGTGAAGATAGATTTAGCAAAAGAAAATTAGAGTTGATTATCATTTACACAATTACAACAACAAAGCCATTTTATGTTTGCTCATGACCAGAAAAATTCCATACATTTGTCATTTTGTTAAGTTGAATAAAAAAGTTGAATCCAGACTGCAAACTTATCCTTTTTAACTTAACAGTCAATTATGTCCTAATTCTTATATGTTAATGACTTTCAAGTATTTCTTTATAGCTACTAATAAATGTTTTAAATCTGCGCTAAAATACAATGAACAAATGACGAATAATTGAAGAAATAATTCTCACAACCAGTATTATTTCTTTACATCAATGCTTTTCTAGTAAACAATACAATGACAACCTTAGATCAGTTGCCAGCCATTACTGGGTAAAACTAAAAAGTGTATAAAACAGATCAATATTACAGGCCAGAAATAAAAAGGACACTGACACGTTTATTATGACAATAAAAGAATAAATTTCAAAGAGTATTAGTGATAAAGACTTTGCTATAGTAGATTTATTTCCATTATAGGGTCTCTATGAATCCTGTATTACACTGACAAAAGAATATCATCACAAGGAAAAACAAACACTACTGTATTAATGTACTTGATATTTCTATATTACTTTATAACAGGAGAGCTGATACTAAAAACAGTTAATGAAAAGGTTAGCTTTTCTGTGAATATAGTCAGTATTGAAAACTTTGTAGCACAATGATGTGACCCTTCATCAACAAATTTCATTCTGGGTTGTGTCTTTCTGGACCAGTCTCCAACCCCTTCCAGACACACATTTTCTTTTTTTTTTCTTTTTTTTTTTAATACCAGAGAAGGTGGGTGGGTCCTTTCCATTAGAGAGCCATATTATGACCATAGCATTTTTTACTTTTCTATGCAATGGGATGTATGTGACATAGTACAATGCTCTTAATATATTACTTTGTTTGATCCAACAGGAATAAAAATGTTTTCTCACAGAAGTAAATTTCATTCTTTTGTTGATGTGTTAATGTCTTAATTTTTCTAAAAAAAATGGTATATTTTATTGTAGTGTTGCAGCCGTTGTTATAAACGTATACAAGTAGACCTGATGGTTTTGTTATGTTTTATGGATAAAATACACAATTGTCATTTCTTTTTTTTTTGCTTTCTATTAATAATCAGTAGCAAAGATGTGAGGAGAACATCCTTTAATGTTTATAGTGACATAATTCTAGTTTACTAGATGTACCTAGCATAACATACATATTAACCTATGAGCCTTACAGCACAAATAAAGCTGAATACGTAACAGCCTGACATTAGTTGGGGTAAAGTCAAGGTGGCTGTCCATTGTGCTGGCCACACATTTCTAGTATGCCATGGCCACTGAAACTGGTGAACGATGCCATATGATCAATTTGGTCCAACAGATACTTAAAATTTTTTTTTACCTAACAGTAAACCACTTACCTAGATATCTACACATTTTGAGAACAATTTATTCTGTCTATTATCACCAAGAAAGTTTATAGATTCATTCTATCTTCTAATTTTATCTTTCTTTATCTACTTTACCTAAGGCCCTGTCCTTTCTCACTCTCTTTGAACTCTTAATGTGACATTAACAAATCAAGAAAAATAACATTTGCATTGAAATAAAGAAAGCAACAAGTTATTTTAGTAACACTCATGACATCATCACAATCATGATGCTACTTAGCAGAGTTCCAGCAAGATTTATCACAGTAAGATCAGTTAATGTAATTCCCCAATGCAAACAATCTCTTTGTTTTTAAATCCTTTAAAGTTTTCAAGTTTTATCAAGCTATAACTATAAGTATTATTAAAAGTAAGGTTTTGGAGCTGGGTATAAGGGAGAGAAAAAACAAGTATAGTATACCAATGAAAGTTAAATCAAATGATTACATTTTATTCAAGAAAAACTATCAACCCCATAGAAGTAATACTTGATTCTACTCAGCTTTAACCAGAAGGGCTTCCTTCATTAGTTCACATTCGCATTCATTAACAAAGGATTCTAATTATTATTTTTGTATTCTGGGAAATAGACTATGTTGAACAAACAACTTTCCAGGAGTGACAATGGTATTGAGTTAGTGTTTTAATCTATGAAAATATTATGTATCAGTGTTAAAGCAGCAGGAAATATTTGTGTTTGTTTTTTTTATTTATAAATAACAAACAAATGAACATAGGCCAACTAAAAAAATGTTGCTTTTTTTTAAAGTTTTGTCCTAGTGAGATGTTTGTCATTTGTGTTGAACATAGTGGACCAGAGTTTGTTACCAAGTCTCTTCTCTTACGCATGTTTTACTTGCCAGGCCTAGCCGTCACCTTCCACAATTGATCTATACCTACTCATGATATTTAACAAATTGGATCCCTGTATCCTCCAAGGTCGCTAATTATCTGAGGGCTAAAGACCTCTGTTAAACAATTGAAACTGTTGATGCCTTGTAACGAAACTTTCAGGTACATTTGTTTTTTACACCAGGGTAAACAGCTTTGGCTTAGGCGCTAAACTGTATGTGTTTGAAATAGATAAATACGTAATAAAAACCAACGCAATGTACAGCACTAGCACCTGATGACAACAGATGTTTATAATAGATGCAGGTTTAGCCTGACCCAGTTTTTTTTTCTCCCAGTTTGCACTGTCAGATGATCATTGCCTTAATTCCTGACATGTTTGGTGTGTACAGGGCAGGTGCACAACCGACCAAACTTATAACACTTTATAATGATACTTTAATATTAGCTCTTATAATTATCGGAATAAATGATTTTATTAGCGCTCACACCCACACACGTATAAACCCTTTAAAATGCTGAATAGGAAATGTCTGTGAAAACGCGTTTGGTTAAAATAACAACAAGAAAACATGAGTATTGAAGAAAAAGTAAAATAATTAAACCTGTAACTGGCCAACTGATGTAAAACTCTTTCTTGCCACTGATCAATACACACAGGCCAAAACAGGCTCAAAACTTTGTCTTCTCTTGCACTCTGTTAACTCCACCCCTCTCCCAACCCTTGGAGGGAATTATGCACTATCACTATTACTCAAACCAGATCGATAATATACTTTTTTTTTTTAAGTGTTGGTTTGGGGTTGAAGGAAGGAGATAATCTCACAAAGCAAGTCCACTTAGTCAAATTGATTTCATTCAATAAGACCAGATGAAATTTTTTTTAAAGGGGAGGGGTGGGGGTAACATTGAAGTTTTGTTTTTGTTTTTTTAATTCTATGCCGGAATAACCTGTGTTCCTTTTCAATTTTCAACATCAATTTAAAACGAGGCAGTATAGACTAATTTATCATACACAACGACTGGTAAGCTTAAGCTACACACGGCGAAAGCAAATGCAGATCTAGAGAAATAAACCACGCCAAACTGACAGGTATACAGGTGTATTTGCATGCAACAATACGTATATTTATCATGGTAAGCACATGTCATTAGTTGTTTGTTTTTTATAAAGAGGGTTCACTTTTTTAACATTATTAATATATCTACTTATAAATTAATTATGCAATGTTTCAACAACAACAACAATAAAAATGCAACGCTGAATTAAGTTAATAGCAACACATCAACTCATTAACGAACTTTTTTCTCTCTCAAATAAACCGGAACAGTATCAAGTAAATATTTTGTGTTTACACAGCTAAAGAAAAAAAAATCTGCTATGTCTGCTTACAACAGTAGCGACGACGTTGAATAGTTTTGTATGGCTCAGTATAGCCGCTTGACAGAAAGTAGTTCCAATTTCTGATAGAAAATCTGATAAGCGAGCTTTCTCTCGTCCATAGGACAAGTCACAAGTCCATCCATGCGTTTTCAATTGTACATGATTAAGGTCACCGTTGACACTTTGATGTCTGATTTTGTTATCATGGAATTGGTAAACTTATTTTAACTCTTTCTTATATATGCTTTAGTGAGGGCCTTTTTTTTTTTTAGCTGCGATAGCCATTTGATCACAATAAAATTGTAATACAATGTAATCGTGATGCTTGTTTTATTACATTCCAATCTATGACTTTTCTAACATACCAAATGTTTTAATCATAATACACAGATACAAAAAAATATAGTTTGGTGATTTAGTTTATAGCAGACCTTTCATATTTCAAAACCTGGAGCATTTCCATGTACAGCGTGGAGGTGGAAAAGGGTAGGGGTTATAAAATGATAATAATGCAAATATAATGTCATCTTTGTATACGTGTGTACATGTGTTTTACTTGCCATCAAACATCGACGTAGTGTGCAACATTCTATCTAATGGCTTTCTTAGTCATTAACTGCATTGCCTTCATAACAATTTGTTAATTTTTTTTCATATTAACCCTTACAGTCCCGGGCGCGTATATAGCGGAACTGAAGGCAGCATAGATAGAAGTAGGTCGGTACAGGAAGGGTTAAAAAGGTCCCAGTACGCCATTGCTAAGTACATAGATCTAATTATTAAGTAGGGACCGGCGTTTTCTACCGATGAATACTTGTATAATTGTACAATAAAAGCAATATTGTGTTGTTATATTAAGTAACTTCCTTCTAGGTTACGTGACAACCATGTCATGTATTTCAAGCAAGCACTTGTATATCATACTATCTGTGTATCTGTATACGAACAAGGATGGTAAACAGCGTCTTATTACACGACTATTAACTGGAGCCAACGAGTACTGAACGTACATGAATCCCATTACAGCAAGTGTAATCTATTTTTAATGAGAGTTTTAAGCCAGTCAACTATAAGTTAGCAGAAATGTTAGGCCCACGGTAAGATCCTGACAAGAAACAATTGATACACGTCAAATTATACATCGTTATGAATATTTAAAAAAAAGTGGTTATGTGATGATAATAAGGAATTAATGAATAATTTAAATAGGTGCCCTTTCAATGGGGATAGTTATAGACTTGCACCCCCAAAATCATCTATCCTTCACTAAGAGAAAAAAGAAACTTGACATAAAATCGCCAATAAATTTCTGCTTCGATCACTAAGGAAGAAAGAATGTCAGTATGTCCAGCTTACACAGGCGACTACGTGCCGTGCTATTAATAACAGCTGAAGGCAACTGTTATGGTCACAAGTTTCCTCATACATTAAAACTGAACCCGTCCAAATTATAATAACTTTCAAGTCTTTGTGTTGGTCCTCGTTATAGTTGTTGTTGCTTAAATTTTTAACAAAAAAAAATCAATTTGTGCAAAAGACAACAATGTATTGTGTAGATTAGCCGATCATTCAACAACTGGCGTGCTACTCAATGCTACTGCTGTCATTAATGGTATTTCCGCCCAGTACAGCATGACAAACATACGCCTTATGCATGAGATAAAACAATGTACATGTATTATTATTGATACTTATTGAACATGTATTATTATAGTGTGTACGTTTGTGTACTAATTATAATCCGAACGCTCTATGTAGACAAATATGGCATCTCCATAGACATATTGAAACAATGTGTCTTATCAAAGTAAAAACCAATGTTTCATAAATGTCCACAAAACAATGTTTACAATTAACTACCTTTTCCCCTAATGACATTTCAACGACCGCCATTATGTTTATGCTGTATTATTGAGCAAACAGCAGTCATTAGCGTGGCGCTTCTTAGTGACAAAAAGGAACGCACACAGTCGGATATTGATCGGACATTTGAAGTAAACCGATGTCACATATATTGAAACAACAACAAAAATCAATAACTCTAACTCTAAGGCTAAAAGTAAAGCGATATTAACCGACACGATGCAGGATAAAGTAATACAGAGGTCTTAACGAACAAATCAAATGCAAATGTACAAAGTAGCTCACTAGTGTATTAGAATGTATTTATTTCATGTTTAATCAGTGTGATTTGAAGAGTTAAAACTAGACTAAATGTAACGAAACCCAGATCCACACAAAGTGTGACTCAAAAAAACTATCTGGTTAATCAAGTAGCGAGCTAATGCCAGTGTATTTATGGAGGAAATAATAGGCCACGGTACAAGCGTATGCAGGATAAAGTATATAGAGAAAAAATATAGATTACACACACACACACATACTCATAAACTGAAAGACTTCGTGTGGCCTGCTCCAATAGGAGTTCGGCTAGTCATCCAAGCCTTCAACAAATGCAAACATAATGAAAAGTAAATGATATCGCGCAATCGTTACGCAATAACAAATTTATCAAATTGCTGTTTGTGTTATTTCTCAACGATGAGATTTCATTTGAGGAAACATGTTAAGCCAAACATTTGTTTTTAATGTTATGTTTAATGTAAACTGTTATGTAAGTTACACAACAGTTTAAAACATAACGTAAGGGGAAAGGGTGGGAGTTGGTAGGAGTGGCAGAATAAAATGTTTCTGATTAATCGCTGCGTCGAAATTAAAATATAATGGGCAGACTCTTGGTAGAAACACTCTACTCTAGATTCTATCTGCGTTGTATGTGTGTGTGTTGTGTGTGTGTGTGTTGTATGTGTGTGTGCTGTGTGTGTTGTGTGTGTGTGGTGGGACATTATTGAATTCAAACAATTAGCAATAACTGTTAATAATTTGAATTGAAGCCAACATAAAAAGAGAATATTACAATATTTATCTTTCATCTTTTCAATGCTTTTCATACGTATATATTTATTGATATTCAGTAGAAATAGGTGTAGTTGATAATTTAAAAGATCGATTAAAAACATTTGACGAGATAAAGCAGCTCCCGACAAAAGAGAACAAAATACACCATCGACTTTGTGTCCTTTGTTTCAGACGGAAGCACACTCCAGATGCTGGTTCAATAATAGTCTGTTTACTTGAACATTGCAAATGTTAATTGTCTATAGTTGTGGGAGCCGTCCAGGAATACAGATAAATGGCAAAATCATTTTTATTCACGTAAATATTTTATTGGCAGAAGCCAGCTTTAAAAAAAAGTATGAATATTAAAATTCAATAATATATTTCGCCACTGCAAACATAGCGGGAACGGTTGGAGACTTTTCTTAATAGGTATATGGTATATATCTTTAATCCCAATTGAACATATATAGAGACAGGTAGGTACATTCCATACGCTATAGTCAATAACAGGTGTACTGACCCGAAAAGGAAAATGTTACAGCCATTAATCTGTAGGGAGTTCACCGTCTTTTTATTTGAACATGTTTAATATTCTCCAAATATAAAAAAATCGTTTTAAAGTATTTCTTTTTTGTTATCTCATTAGTTTGATCCTGAGCCTGTTACAAACATTTAAGTTTTATTTCAACAAAAATAATACAATCAGTACACCTTTTACAAGAATTAAAGCATAAGACTAGAAAATTAATAATACGCTTGCTTGTGTTGCTGAATTTAACGTGAATCTCAATGAATCTAAGCCTAGAATAGTACAGGTTAACATTTCTTGTATCTTTTTAGCCCCGCCTTTCTCAAACAGCCTTAGCTTGACTTTCGATAACTTGTGATTGCCATTGAAAACCTACACACATAGACTCAACAGAAAGTTGTGCTAATGGAGATTCTCCCTACAAATAAGCTAATGTGGGGTAAAAATAAAAAGATATGCAATCAATTTTTTTCAAAACATCAAAATGCTAATGCGCCACTTTCCATACAGTTTAAAAATATTATCTTGTCATTTCTTGCAAGCATATATTGAACAGTTGAATGTCATCGTTGTATAACTTGTTACATGTTTAGTTTTCCATCAAACATCCACAGCGCTACGTGTACTGTGTACCCCGTTATGCCTATGTAAACCACTGGCACTCTTTCTTCCTTATATTAACCACAAAGCATAAGAATTAGCCCCCTCACATAGAGAGATCCACGTGTACTAAAAATGCATTAGCGGAATGATTTATTATTTCACTTTGACGTATTTTGGAATTTATGTAAAGCATAACATGTCTATAATATCAATAGAACCAAATGATATCGCCTCTCCCCCCCTCCCCCATTAATGAAGCCTTTTTCTAGTAATCTTAAAGATTGTTTGTTATTTCTATAGACTGTATATTGTGATTAAAGCTTAAGTATAACCCCGTGAATTGACAATGGAGGTCAATGCGCCAGGAAAATCGATGCCTGGTAAAACAAAATATGACTGTTCACATAGATTATTTCTCCTTGGTAAACCTAGCAACCAGTTAAACAATGGTCTAGAGACAGCAAGGAAGCTATGGTACTCAACAAAACATTTCAAAGTATGGTATTAAACTTTTCAAAGATTCATTTATTGTTTGTTGTTTTTTTTACACAACTTTCGGGTGACTTCTCCTTAATTATAATAGTATCAATCAACGGTTTAAAAAAAAAAAGATAAAAGTTTTTGGACGTAAGCTGATGGTTGCAAAAGGAAAAGTACCAGTATAAACAACCATTGCTATGAGAATCCATACAATTATTATAATTAAAAATATAAAACAAAGTCGAAGCTTTAACATCGCCTTAACTCCGGTGAGACAAAGTAATGTCAATCAATACACAACAGTTGAGCTTGATATGATATTTTGCTATACAGCCAACAGCTATTCTTTGTTCGTTACAGTCAAAATAATAGTGAATAGTGGCTGATGATTGTGATGATTTCATTCTGTGGGTACACAAACAACAGAACAGTTCACATTCTTTTTTCTGGATACATTGTTTTGTAAAAAGCTTCAAGATAAGAGAATACGTATCACGAATATCTGTTGGCTGTATAGCAACATATCAGATCATGCTCAACTAGCAAATAACTACAGTTTTTCTAAATAATCTGAATGGTTTTTTACCTCATTAAAAAAAGTTTTTTTTCTGCAAAAACAAATTATAGTAGATTTTCATGAGGACTTCATGGTTTAGCAACGTGCCTCGAAATACGGGTTTGAATTCGGTATTGTCAGATTTTGGTTCTGGGAATGGAGCTGCCATTTAAGGGCATGCTTGAGTCTACCCTTCTCTGGTAGTTAAGCTTACTCAACATTCGTAGGTAAAAGGCAGCTGAGAATAGTGCTGACCACGCAATCCCCTTGCAGCGCGCTGAGGCAATGTTTAATATATTTTTATCAAAATTGTTTAGTTTTTTTTTAATTATATAAAGCTTATACATTTATAAGTGTATACGTTTTGTACGACATGGTGTGACCCATCTCCCTCCCAGCCGAAGATGTTTAAAACAGATGATAAAATAAAAATTCAATGTATTTTTTTTCCCATTTTTCTCTCCCGTCTCGTTGTCTAATGACACGGCTTAATTCGTTATTTCTGTCAGTCTTTCGCAATCCAACAATGTTCAATTTCAGACTTTTTTCTGTAAGCTTTTTGTCGGTTGTTTCTTTGTTGGATATTGTTGTTTGTTTTTAACCGATCTGTCAATTTCCTGTTATATAAGCCACTGTTTCTCTTTCACTTGATAATTCCGCCCTACTATATTGTTGGTAGTTGATGAAGTTCTGGTTTTATTTATTTACATTGGTTTCATCAAAACTGGTTTCTAGTGAATGCACGGCTTCATCTTCATCTCCGAGAAACCCCTTGCGTGCTGAAAGACCTGGCTAGTATGTCCACTTTGTTAAGAGAAAGAAAACAACATGTCTCTGCTGCACTCGGGCCACCAAAAGTAAAGTATTGCTGTCACACCAAACACATTTTATTTGTACGATACTTAGACTTAGATCTATTTCGAACAAGTTTAAATTGAATGTTCAACGAAATCTTAACAAACGATGTGCCGCGTACTAAATAACATAGTTAAATAAATATATAGGCCTACATTAATTATAGAATCAGAGAGAGAAAGACAGAGATGTGGAGAGATATGGAGAGATAGAGAGAGTGTCAGAGAGAGAAAGACAGAGATGTGGAGAGATATGGAGAGATAGAGAGAGTGTCAGAGAGAGAAAGACAGAGATGTGGAGAGATATGGAGAGATAGATAAAGTGTCAGAGAGAGAAAGACAGACATGTGGAGCGATAGAGAGAGTGTCAGAGAGAGAAAGACAGAGATGTGGAGAGATATGGAGAGATATAGAGAGTGTCAGAGAGAGAAAGACAGAGATGTGGAGAGATATGGAGAGATAGAGAGAGTGTCAGAGAGAGAAAGACAGAGATGTGGAGAGATATGGAGAGATAGAGAGAGTGTCAGAGAGAGAAAGACAGAGATGTGGAGAGATATGGAGAGATAGAGAGAGTGTCAGAGAGAGAAAGACAGAGATGTGGAGAGATATGGAGAGATAGAGAAAGTGTCAGAGAGAGAAAGACAGAGATGTGGAGAGATATGGAGAGATAGAGAGAGTGTCAGAGAGAGAAAGACAGAGATGTGGAGAGATATGGAGAGATAGATAAAGTGTCAGAGAGAGAAAGACAGACATGTGGAGCGATAGAGAGAGTGTCAGAGAGAGAAAGACAGAGATGTGGAGAGATATGGAGAGATATAGAGAGTGTCAGAGAGAGAAAGACAGAGATGTGGAGAGATATGGAGAGATAGAGAGAGTGTCAGAGAGAGAAAGACAGAGATGTGGAGAGATATGGAGAGATAGAGAGAGTGTCAGAGAGAGAAAGACAGAGATGTGGAGAGATATGGAGAGATAGAGAGAGTGTCAGAGAGAGAAAGACAGAGATGTGGAGAGATATGGAGAGATAGAGAAAGTGTCAGAGAGAGAAAGACAGAGATGTGGAGAGATATGGAGAGATAGAGAGAGTGTCAGAGAGAGAAAGACAGAGATGTGGAGAGATATGGAGAGATAGAGAGAGTGTCAGAGAGAGAAAGACAGAGATGTGGAGAGATATGGAGAGATAGAGAGAGTGTCAGAGAGAGAAAGACAGAGATGTGGAGAGATATGGAGAGATAGAGAGAGTGTCAGAGAGAGAAAGACAGAGATGTGGAGAGATATGGAGAGATAGAGAGAGTGTCAGAGAGAGAAAGACAGAGATGTGGAGAGATATGGAGAGATAGAGAGAGTGTCAGAGAGAGAAAGACAGAGATGTGGAGAGATATGGAGAGATAGATAAAGTGTCAGAGAGAGAAAGACAGACATGTGGAGCGATAGAGAGAGTGTCAGAGAGAGAAAGACAGAGATGTGGAGAGATATGGAGAGATATAGAGAGTGTCAGAGAGAGAAAGACAGAGATGTGGAGAGATATGGAGAGATAGAGAGAGTGTCAGAGAGAGAAAGACAGAGATGTGGAGAGATATGGAGAGATAGAGAGAGTGTCAGAGAGAGAAAGACAGAGATGTGGAGAGATATGGAGAGATAGAGAAAGTGTCAGAGAGAGAAAGACAGAGATGTGGAGAGATATGGAGAGATAGAGAGAGTGTCAGAGAGAGAAAGACAGAGATGTGGAGAGATATGGAGAGATAGAGAGAGTGTCAGAGAGAGAAAGACAGAGATGTGGAGAGATATGGAGAGATAGAGAGAGTGTCAGAGAGAGAAAGACAGAGATGTGGAGAGATATGGAGAGATAGAGAGAGTGTCAGAGAGAGAAAGACAGAGATGTGGAGAGATATGGAGAGATAGAGAGAGTGTCAGAGAGAGAAAGACAGAGATGTGGAGAGATATGGAGAGATAGAGAGAGTGTCAGAGAGAGAAAGACAGAGATGTGGAGAGATATGGAGAGATAGAGAAAGTGTCAGAGAGAGAAAGACAGAGATGTGGAGAGATATGGAGAGATAGAGAGAGTGTCAGAGAGAGAAAGACAGAGATGTGGAGAGATAGAGAGAGTGTCAGAGAGAGAAAGACAGAGATGTGGAGAGATATGGAGAGATAGAGAGAGTGTCAGAGAGAGAAAGACAGAGATGTGGAGAGATATGGAGAGATAGAGAGAGTGTCAGAGAGAGAAAGACAGAGATGTGGAGAGATATGGAGAGATAGAGAGAGTGTCAGAGAGAGAAAGAAATACGTGGGGTGTGCTAAAGTGTACCAATACTGAACTTATATTTCAACGAGAAACTAATTGACAATAAAAGTAAACACGCGTGTAGTTTTGGGTTTGTGTGCTCGGAATGTTTTCATCAAGAAGTGACAAATGAAACCGTTCAATGCGTCAGACCAGAGCTGTCTATTAGTATACTAAATAGAATGACATGAAATTTGTCACTGCTGGATAAGGAAAGAAAAGGCCAGAGAAAAATCAATACCCCTTACGGCAGCCGAACTAAAACAAAACAACAACAAACTCAAACGAGTGCATTAATTGAAGGCTTCGGTTGTTTTAGAACAAATAAAACAACAACAAAAAACTACGGGTCTACTACTATCACATTTCATTTTCTTGCAATCCAAATAATGTAACAAGTGTAGTCCATTTTCACTAACACAGTCGAAAGCTCAATGGTAAGCCTCAACAATTTATTTTAAATAGTATCAGTAACAGTATTTGATAACCACAATTTCGAATGTACGGTCAAAGTAGTGACTTGGCCAGATATTAAAAACTATAATGGTTTTACGAAGAAGAAATAAAAACAGGACCTGTGCTGTAGTGAGGGCCCTCCTCCCTTCCCTCCCTGAACAAAGAAACGATGTCATAGCCACCGTTGAGGAGCGGCAGCTGTATTGGAGGAGGTGAAACTTGACAAAGAGAGTGAGACCAGGCTAGTTTTTTCTTACACCTATTGTGGGGGGGGGGGGGGGGGGGGGGAAGGGGATATTCTATTAGGAATTAGGAAGTTTGGGAAAACAATAATGTCACGGTGATTTCCGATTATTTTAAAGGTGGACTAATTAGAGTTTGAATTGATACAGTACATAAAAAAAGTTTAATGCATTCATTAGTCGCTGCATAATGTTCCATTTGTTCGAAGGAACTATAAAAAATAAAACGCATTTACAATATTACCAAAATATTTTCTTTTTACCATGGACTCATTTAAATTTAGAATCTACTGTAATCGAAAAATGCAATAGAAGTGAGTTTGGATTTCGCCACTGATAGAATACAAATATGATACGTATCACATGCTAATTAGTCAAACTCTTTATAATAAATGTGGAAAGAGGTATAGGTGAAACTGTACAATTAATGTAAAATTTGATTAAAAGCTGTAGCTTATACGCTCCCTTTAGCTTGTGTTGATTGTTGTTTTCAATATCGTTTTCAATATGAATAACTCACACTATGAATAACTCATACTATCTCACACTATGAATAACTCACACTATCTAGGCCACTAGAAGCCTATGTGTGGAAACACGTATTAAAAGATGAAGCATAAACTTAAATTGAATTTGTTCACACATTTAGTTTTCAAGACACACGAATTATACATAATCTAAACAAACATAACGAACACAAGTAAAAGTGGAAATCTGTGGTTGCCAGTTTCTAATTAGAGTATAAAATTATACTAGCGATCCTTCTGAGACTACGACTCCAAAGGTCCATAAAGAAAATGTAATCAAATAGTGCAGACACGGTGACTTTCATCAATATTATTATGTAAGAAACAGTGAAAGGATGAAATGTATGGTTCGTAAACTGATAGACACGTAAATAGGTTTAAGATATTTGGTCCGATTCATTCAAAGTAAAAAGAAATAAAATATAGAAGTCTAGCGGCTGATCAATAGTACGTGGGTTAATGTGGGATGCGCTTATTAGAATGATATCGATCTGCACCCATCAGCCGCTTGCAAGTTAAAGCATTGAATTTATCTCCTCCTTACAAAGCAATGGCCTTTAAATAAACGACAATATTTCTTTTAGCTCGTTTCTCACTGTCTCCTTTATTGCGTGTGTTACCAACAGCTCAAATGTGAAAATAATAAATTGCGTATTTGCGTAATAATCAATAAAAACAGGGTTAAAATAGTTACCTGTTAATAGTAAAACTCTCAATATATGATCTACACACACATTCTCAATATCTTTCTCTCTCTCTCACTGTAAATATTCATAGCTGAAGACCTTTTGGTACATTTATACTTCATACTGTGCGCGTGTACATACTATTCTGCTGCATAATTTATAAGCTAGCCTTAAATGCTTCGAATGAATGCAGTAGTTCTATACGTCATTAATGTTATCTTCTTAACTTTTAATTCATTTTAAGTTGTCCATTTCAAATATATGAATAATGTGTTTACAATTTATATAATCATGCATAAAATATCCCGACCTTCCTTATAAATAGGATTGGTCATAATATTTAAGTACTAAACATCCGTATTCTCTACATTTATCAGTTGTAGTCACTGTTAATGATTCTTTGTATTGCATTACATTTTTCCAGGTCACTGCTCGTACTTTTGAGTCGCTCCATCCTCTTTGGCTACATTCTTAATTATTACTTATGTATCCCCCCCACTTCCTCTACACTCATTCTAGTTCTAGTACACTTTTCTTGTATGTTCTCTGTGTACAAATATTTTCTCAAATATTGATGCACTCAAAACCTTTCAATATTTCACATGTTCTGTTTAACTGTATTGTTTTTTCTTGAGTCACTGTTGTGTGGCACAGAGAAGCAGGGCAACCGGGAACTTTGATAGATTTGTCAGAACAATTAAAACAAACAAAAACATGCTAAGGTCACTAATAAAGAAACTTTCAGGAACTAAATTACAGATATCAACAGCAAGATGTCAACAGCAAGATGTCAACTGACATATTACGTGCAAAGGTCTGTAAGAACCCAAAGCCTTCAGGCAAGGCAAATTTACAAGAGTGTTTCTCGAATTATAAAATGCAAGTTATGAACACGGTACCGGGTTACAAAAGTAAAATTACAGCGTTGCACACACAAAAAGTTTAAAACTCTGGATCAGATTAGCTTAATGCACTGGCAATAGATCTCTAACAGTACATTTCACCCAAGGGGACATGGTTACATATTTGAACACGATTTTATTATTGAGTCCTATTTCTTTTTATCTATACATTAGTTTTCACAATGCATGGAAATATACTTGTTATTATGTTATATACTTATAGGCTTAGTAGGCGATAAAATGTTAGTGGGTCACGGAGTAGAAGTATACAAATAACCGGGCCCCGATTTCATTCTATTAATATTATGCCTAATTCAATTGGGGAGTTGGGAATTTAGATCTATGCTTATGTATCCTAATTGTTGAGCTTTAAAACGTATTATGGTGAGCTCTGCTAATCGATATGTTTTAAAATGTATACTTATTGAAATATGAAATATTGAAAAGATAAATATGTTTAGTCAAATATAAATTGAATCTTTGTAGAGTTATAAAATTCCTGCAAATCGTTAAATGGTTATATATACTTAATATACATGGTTAAATGAACAAACTAAAAAACGCGATTTTTGTCCAAGCCTAAGAATATTCGATTTTTGATGTCTAAAATAAAAAAAAAAAAAAAAAAACAGGAGCGACAAAGTTAATCAATACAGCATTACAAATGCCACATAAAAAAATGGACCGTTGTGTATAGCTCAAGATTATTTCATTTAAAGAAAATGAATTCACTCGAAGATTATATCAATAACCGTATTTTATCAGCAGGCCAACATAATTTTTGGTGACAGTTTTCTTTAAAAAAAAATCAAAATAGAGTTTTGATCGAGTTTGTTTTTAGACATAGTAGGTATTATTACGTAAAATACAGGTTATTATTAGGATATGAAATCCAGATGAATTGAGTCTCATGACTGTCATCGTCTTTTTACTCATTGAATCTAGGCCTTTCTCATTCTTTTTTTTTTAATTATATGCTGTCGATTTTTTATTCACTATATATTTTTGCACTATATAGAAACTAAATACATGCTATATAAACTATTAGGAACATGAAACGTCTTTGGCTGAGTGGTGTAAAAGTACCCAAGGCTGTGATGACAGGAGATTGTGTGGCCAAAAGGGTGTACAAGTTAATGTGCGCCCACGAGGGGCGTGCGTACTCCGGAATGTGTCAATCTCCCTATGGGCACTCTATGCCCACCAAACACTGGCTTGTTTATCTATGGGCTTTGACGGCAGTACATTATTTTGGTGGTTGTCGGACTTAACTCACGATATTTATATTTATTTTTTGGATGCAGTTAGTTCTATTTACACTCAGGATGCACACTCACAAGATGCACTGCTCCAAATAAGTAGATGATTCCGTTTATTGGTACAAACAAGTTCTTTTATTGGTACATCTGAGCTAACGTCACTCGAATGGTCTTGTTTTAATTCTTACTACTCACAGAGACAATTTTACACTGGTAATGGTCTCACAACTAGACATAAAAGAACGTCATAAAACAGCGGGGAATCTTTACAATCCAACCATTAAGAGTTAGTCACGAAAGTCCACTGACTGAATGTTAAAGTCCTGGATGGTAGAACAAATGTCCAATAACTATTCACATAAAACGAATAATATAAATATATAAGCAGAGCACATAGGTCGAACGTGCTGAAGTTAAACGTGTAGAGGTTATTTTTCAGAAGTGTAAGAATGTAGAAGTAAGATCGCAAACGTCTAGAAAAATGGGTAGTACTTTTAGACGCGCGGCAGAAACAAGTCTGACAGTGAAGAGTGTAAAACTAAATACTGAAATGATTTTGCCCGAGTATACATGGAGCGGGCGAAATCTGGACTCATCTTTCCGCCATTAGGGCGGGCAAATCAAATAATTTAGAAGTGGTAGGTCAGCCAATTGTAAAAAGTCAAAATTTGTCAGAAAAAATCGGTTGACTTCAATCACCCTGGGTATGGTGACCCCGTCAAGGTCGAACACCTAAAGTCTAAACGGTCAGATTAGGAGAGTTGTTCCCCTTTCCATCTCTTATCATTCTCTCAAAGCAAGGCCGTGACGTTTAACTTCAATAACGTTACAACCGACTGGGTTCCTTGGATTCAGATAGCCAATGTGCTGGTCATCGACCAGCGCTGTTGAAATTACATCCAGTCTTGACAAGGTGGACAATAGGGCGATAAACTGACGATCCTTTATCCACTTTACCGGTTTTTCTACTGTCACGTTTAAAATCAGGTCATTCCATGTTAAAATTATTATGGGCTAATTGCTAAGATCGCAGACTAATTAATATTTTTCTAATTAGTCAAACGGATAGTGGCAAAGGCATAACATGTTTTTTTTTTGCTTGTTTTTTTGGTGGGTGGGGGGTGGGGGTGGGGGGGGGGCTTGCACAATGCACAGTCGTCTTTACTTTTCCCCAACTAACGTTGAATACCCATTATAACAGCTGGATAGACTCAGGGACAAACCCTGGGAAAACTTCCTGAAGTTTAAAACACCGAAACCATCGGAAAGGAAAGTGATCGCAAATAAATGATGTCACCCGCCGGGGGAGGGGGAATTGGGGGGGGGGGGCGAACATTTATGACGATTCGTGACGAGAGAGGAAAGATGTTTTAACAATGTGACGTCACAAAACAAATGTGCATCTTTAACGGAAATCTCCACTAAATTAACTACACCAATTATATTTTTTATTTTAATACCGGTACTTGTACGAGAATGTTGATAAAAGGGATTTCTTCTTCTTCGTTCTAAAAATTTAATGATTTGGAGGATTTAGACGAGTCCTATATTTGCGATGAATTGCGTTGTAGCTGTCAGTTGCTCAAGTCCACCATACAGTTTGTCCTTGAAGGTAGCTTCCTTGGGCCAAATGGCTGACCGATAGAGAGGTACATGGGGGCACGTTTAAAGGACATGTTCCGCATTTTCGGAATCTGTCCCGTAGGGGCACATTTCACTTGTTCCAATTCGTAGTTTGCTGAACATGTGTTACTTCAGCCTGTTATGACCTGTTCTTAGCCTGAAGATGATGTTTTGAAATAGGCGGAAGAAATTGAAGTACGCATCACGCTTTCGGACTCGGTTCTTTTGAGTATAGCCTTGATTTCCTCGCGGAGTAGAGGTAGGCATGTCTGGTCTTTGTGTACCTCCAGTTTTAGCTAAGGTGTCGGCAGTGTCGTTCCCTTCATTTTCCACAAGACCATGGATCCACTGGAGAAGCAGTTCTTTTGTTCTGTTGGTCAGTTTCAATAGTTCAGTACTCAGTGACTGGATGATTAGGGTGATATACTGGAGCACTGTTTTGGCATCAGTGAGGGTGACAATCCGGCTGTTTGTAGAGTGGGTATGGCTTAGTATATTCGCAACAGGTTCAATTGCTTTTCTTTCTGCTCTAGTAATAGAATTTCTGGGAGGCTGTCTGTGGCAGTGGCCTTTTCTAGGTTTTCTCCGTTAGGCAACTATGAGAATGCCAGCTCTTCCATATTTTTTTTTTGTAGCTTTTTCTGATGAGCCAGCAGTGTATACTATGATCCAGGAACTTTTGTTCACTGCTTCTTTTAGTATTTCAGGAGAGTAGTCAGATTTGTTTTTATCTATGTTGCTTAAGTTGTCTCTGATTTTTAGAGGTGGGCATTGGTCCCAGGGTGGGAAGTGGTTGTGAGGTTGCGTCGCTTCAATTGCAATGTTTTCTATTGTATATTTACTTTTTAGGTGTTTGTATCTTTGAAATCTTTTGGTGAGTAGGTGTTGAGTATCTTAGGTTTTAGAATAAGAAGGTGATGTCCTGATGCTTCTAATTTGGTGAATTGTGTGGATTTGAAACATACTCATTTTGAAATTAGAAACATAGTGTGTGTTTTTTTTATTTAACGCCAAAATTACGAGATGTTATTTATGGACGGCCCCTAAGCTACCGCAAGACAGCTGGTACCATCTTGAAGTATTTTGGCCCAATTTGTACCCTTTTTTTTTAATTTTAAGGATGGCTGATTGGTCTAGTCTGCTGATATTATCAGCCTGGAAAGATGATCCCACTAAGAGTTCGAGCTAATCTTACTGGTACATACAAATATGGCAAAATTGTAGGCCTATATTTAAAGAATCAAATTCCTTGTGTTTTTAAAAGTTTACAGGTATGCAAACCGGACTCTAACAAAGATAGCATATTAAACCGTGCTTTTCTTCTTCTTTTTTTATCAATGCATTATTTGACCAAAAAAAAGAATTTAACTATTCTGTTAACAGGTAAATAACATTGTAGGCCAGAGTACTAATTTATTGTGATACGTGGCACAAACGTAATGCTGTTGTTTTTTTTATGGCAATGCACATAAGGAGAATTTTCTAACTATAACATAAGCCTGCTTAATTTTAATAGAGTACGGTGTAGACGGATTATATAGTTAATTAAAGGTTGACACTTTATTCAGCTCTGACAGCTCGTAACCATGATGCTCGCTAGCATTGTGCAATAAGTTATATAAAATAAGTTCGTTAAAAGAATTTTTTCAAATGATAAATATATTTTTTTCTCAAAAACTATAGAGTTATATCATAAATGATAAGTCAACATTGTTATCCAAATTATGTGGAATTATATAAATACAAGACTAGGCTCAAATTACCGCTAGCGTAGGATGCATATAGAAGGAGCGTTTGTAACATATACGATAACATAGTTTTAAAAATACATGCAACATATTAATTTATTTCAAGACTTTTGGTTGATTATTTTTCCCTTTAAAAAGTATAAAGTGCAAAGTTGATACATTAACGAATACCACCTTCCTCACAATTCTCCAGTACCTACAACCGAAAAGAGGCCTACTATTACTATCGTTACGTATATACTTAGATATAGAATCTATGGCGTAACTTTCACACACCAGGGCACACTAAATTCATTGTTAATTGATACCGAATAGTTCTAGTGAAATTTCACGTTAAAAAGAAATAGAGAACGTCTCAGTTGGCTTTTATTCTTTTACTTTAAACAAGGCACACACAAAGTTGGACAGCAACAGCAAGTATGACTTAGTTCAAACAATGATCACTATTAGCCTACATAAATTCAACATGAAAGCATGTGACTAAGCCTAAGTTTAAACGACGGAAAAAAATATAAACAAACATCTGTGTGCACACAATAATAATAATACCAATAAATCTACAAATAAGGACGAAAATGGGTAACAAAAAACCACCATTATTTAACAGTGTAAATTTGAAGTACAGAAAAAAAGGGAAATGGGGGGGGGGGGGGGGTGATAATGAGAAGTACTAAAATTATACGGCAACAGAAGAAAAAAAAAACATCGCATTATTTTAGCAAAAGAAAACATGGTCAAACTATTAGCTTGATTATAAAAAATGTAACAAAATAGCTTTAATATACATAAATACATTTTAAATTAAGCAACTGCTAAATCTAAAACAAAACAGCTGTATTCGTTAAAATCTGGACTAAAAATAAACAGAGTCAAGTTCTATTCAACTTCCTCCCTTGTGTTCATTTAGCTCCCCCCACCCCTTTCCAAATAACTACAATAACTAGGTCAGCGTCTATAATGGCTTCTTGTCAACTGGAGAACGGATGAAAAACTATTTCTATTATCTAGCAATTTAGTCAAGCTTGTTTCTCCAGTGTGGCAATGAAGCACATATGAAACAGCACACTAACTAGAATCCTGTTTACATTGATTTTACTCTCGTTCAACTACTTTTTAAAATATATTATTCATCATAAAGCGAAATATTTTTTTTTTTACAGCCAGAATGAAATCGTTGTTTTTTCTAAGCACTCATAAAAACAAACGCTGTATTGTAAACAGCATCGTTACAAAAGCAAATTCTTATTCCGAGTACGACATTCGTAAGATCTATCAATATTTATGTTGGATGAATGCAATTTAAAATTGCAGCTTCAGACTGTAAATGTTGTTATTCAGCGATTCAAGACACAAAGGACGCTGCTAAAGTTAATTTTTTTTTTTTAATAGGTCAAAAAGTATTTATTACATAAAAATGTGTGCTAGAATAGAGTGGTGCGTAGTAACACGCCAGCACTGTGTGCTTAAATTATTGCAAGGTCAAAGTCAGATGTACCAAGAATCGATATCAAATTAATAAACAGCAACATTGAAATATACTTGTCTTTATTAATTATTTATAGCATTCGGAAGACCAATATAAGGGAAATTTTGTTTTAAAACAAATCACAGTGTTATAGCGAAACATTATTTTAAAAAATACATAAAAATTAAATAATAATAAACGATCCTTTTTATTATACTTTGTTCGTACCCTTTTCTCACGACACAGCTTGAGCCACGAGCAGACGCCAGCAGGCAAGCTTAAAAGATAATGGGGAGGGGGTGTGGTAAGGTGGAAGTGTGGCAGAGTCCGTGGCCAACGCTGCGATTTACATACTCGCTTCATTTATAATAGTTTCATGGTGTTTCTACCAGCCAGTGTGGCTATCTCGCATTTACAAACATAGCACACAATAATAGAATCAACCTGCTTGCCAAAGTTCACCGGCGTATTATTTCATTTACTTGTTATTTGTAATGAAATATACGTTGGTTGTTGTTGTTTTTTTGTAAACCAGCATTTTGACTACAATTCTTGTAGTATTCATGCCAAACAGCAAAATTAATTAATTTTGTAAAAAGCAAAATTTAAATGATTAGATTAGGACATATTCTAGTCTAGAGAGAAAAAAAATGGAAGTATCCATTTTATTTCACCCAGTGTGTTATATGGTAAACCAAAATGGAGGGGAAGGGGGAAATGTTATTAAAATTAAGTGGGTTTTTATGTAACCTACGTTTCTATTTAGAAATTGTGTAGACCCTATTGTATACTGTAAACAGTAACTGTAGTAGGCCTACTGTAGGCTTGGTTTTTATGGTGAAACATTATTTTAGAAAATACAATAAAATTAAATAATAACGAAACGATCCTTTTTTTTACTTTGTTCGTTGGTTTTTATAGAATGATAATATTTATGTGACGTTTAAAATTTTAAAAAAAATTAATGAGAAAAAAGGCAAGTAATTAATAAAAAAGAACCTTACAAATTAATTTGAAACTTACAATACTGGGAAGAGGAAAAGTGATAATTATACTATCGATACATCGAACATTAAAAAAATCAATATCGAGGCTTTTAAAGTCTTAAGTAAGAATCAATAGTTGAATAGACCTAGCCTAATTCAATTGGCCTATATGATCCTATAGGCCCCTATGCCTAGCCATTTCATTGGCCTTGATTTAGTCCCTCTGTCGTCTACATTTTAAAATTCTAAAACAACGAACGATAGTCGATAGGCCTATGCCCATACCGCCTTTGGCCTATTTGATAAATTTTCGAAATTAGTAGGCCTGTATATAGGCCTAATATAGGCTATATATAGAAGGCTACCTACTCACTGTAAATTATACGCTGATATTCATATCAGTATTATCAGCTGTACTTTATTAAAGTTAATTAGATCTAAGTCTAAGATAACTAATTTAATTTTATGCCTAATTGAATTCCGTGAAGTAGTTTCCATGCGCAAGTTAAATTTATAACGATATAATTATTTAATTATTATAATGAATAATGATAGACCTACTACACTATACAAAATAGGGAGCCTATAGTCCTATAGTAAATAGTTCATAAAATGTATCAATTTCATACATCAGACTTTTAAAAAAAACTTATTATTGTAAACATTCAACTGAAAAAATAACAAAGAACATACCTCCCCAGTGTCATCTTGTCTCCCTTCGGGTGTTTGTTCTGGTGTAAAATATAATCTTAGACTTGTTAAAAGTTGATTCGCTGTCTTGTCTTCCCAAAGCAGCTCAATCTCACCGATACAAATTTCTTGTAATATTTTTAAGATGAAAAAATCTCCAGTGGCTAGAATTCTATTAAAATCACTCGACTTGTATTTAAAAGCTTTATAAAACACATAGTTATTGTAATGAAGGCAAGGTGCCCCATCAAATTTAAAGAAATACATTTTAAATACACTTCACAATCGAAAGCATATCACCGTATTCACAAGCCAACGCATGCATGTGAATAAGACCAACAATCTGATAATCGACACTCACATCTAGGTCACTTGTTCAATAATACACATCCAAAGAAAGTGCTTCCGCTAACTATATTTTAACAAGGCTATTGAAGATCATAAATTAATTTCTATAATGATGTGTTGTTGTTTTTTTTAATTTATTAAAACAAAAAGTTAAATTTACTTAAGTGAATTAATTTGTCACTTGTAATAATATAGTGTTTTTTTTAAAGATTAAACTTCCACAATAGTTTTTGCATTGCCCCCTTGTAATTAGACTGTGACGTCACGCTATTATCATAATCCATTCATAAAAATATAGTCAAATATTGATATTGATAATTGAAATTTATTCGAATGTAAATAGTCTATATTCGACAATATTAAAAGCAAACTAACACGTATTTTCTCTTCTTTATCTGGAAAAAAAAAAGAATTGAATGTAATTGTTTCGCCTTGCACACATGACTGCTCATACATTTTTACCTCGTAATTGCCAATTTGGATGGGGTATAATATAACATAACAATTACCACTTACTATTTCTGTCCGTAAGATTTTTTACGTTGTTCGAAAAAAAAAATCTGAATATAGCTTTTTATATTTTTAATAAAATGTAATTTTTTTTTATTATAAACACTTTTTAAAAGACTTTCTTTAATAATTAGGATATTGACCGATGTGGGCCTAATGTAAACAAATTTATCACCTTAAAAAAATCGCACATGATACACACTACACACAGTTGTTTGTTTTTTAGTTCAGATCAAAAGTTTAATGTGGGTATTCAAAGGGTTAGTTATTTATCTGTTATAGTTATAGAATAATATAGATCTAGACCTAGACCTAGTTAACCTGCATCTCAGGACAAGAAAGAAAAGAATCCTCATTTTGATTACTTTGGCTTTGGACTTTGTTAAATATATTTTAAACACACCGAAAGCTTATCCTTATCGCCTTAGCCTTATCCAATTGGCATCATAATTATTCATAATCAAAATCAAATCATTTGTCATTAGGGACATTAGGCATGATTAGGCCTTGGCTTATATATTATATAAATAACTTATTACGTAGGCCTATATAATAATATAATAAAAATCGTCGTATTTGAATTAGATCTACCACGATTCCTATGATCAGTTTGGTCCGAAGGGTACTTTACTACTTTAACTTAATTTTTATATGAAAGGACATATGACATAGCGACATAGTCATAGCAAACTTAACACTAACTTCAAGTAGGCCTACAATAGTGATATAGTGTATTAGTAATTAGTAGTTAGCAAGTATTCTAATCTGTAGTAACTCACTGTAAGAAGTAGGCCCACTGGAGTAGACCAATGACCAACACAATGGGTAACAATGGCCATGGCACTGCTAATACTGCATGTACTTATTACTAATTTAATACTATTGACTCATTGAGGAACTATTGTCTTACTTTTGATTTACTTTTGATTTAAGAGACATAAAATCTAGTCTTTAGTCTAAGCAAAAGGTATTTTTATTATTATACATTTGTAAGTTGGGCTTGATGATTATAATGTGACTTACTCCACCAGCAGCTGTCCTAGCAATAATTTCTTTTTATTTAAATTTAAAGTAACAATGCCCTAGCATTGAAATTGACCCCGAGCTTGTACAAGCTTATTAAATTTAAGGTATTATCTAAGATAAGATATTGTACTAATGTACTGACTGCAATTACATTAAAAAATATACCTTGGGCTTTTAATATTAACTATAATAAATACATGTAGTAACCTGTAGGCCTAGTTATTTGCATGTTGTCTATCTTAAGTACCGGTATACTGTTTTTCTCTATAACTATAATTTGACAGACTTTTAAAAAACTATTTATTTTCCAACAAATTTTTAGGTGCCCATAATAAAGAGATGGCAGATGTAAAAGTTGAATTGATTGTACAAAGTATTTTGCCTTCTGATGAGCCTCAAGGTCGTTTTCATTTGAGTATATCTCCTGATTCAACAGTAGAGACATTATTGAGAGAACTATGCAGAAAAGCTGATGTAGCATTCAAACCTGAATACTGTTTACGTAGTAGAGGTCATGATTTGCTTCAAAGAACTGCAACACTTTCTCAAATAGGTGTTCAGGATGGTGCATTTCTTCATTGGACTTGTGAAAGTATATATTATTTTATGTTTAAAATGTTTTTATAAATTATTATAAAATTTCTTCAAAAAGTCTTTATTTTTTAATAGCCTATATATATTTCTAGAATGTATAAAATCTCATTCCTATGATGCAAGTAGACTACACCAGATATTAGCTATAAACTTTTTTTAAAAATGTTATTGTTGAATTAAAATAGTTTTGTTAGGCTACTTATTAAAATGCCCATGCTAACAAACTGTGAAATTAAAAAAAATAACATTTAAGAAAACAGAACTCCTTAGTTAAGTATTATATAAATTAGTCTTGCTTTGTATAAAATTGTAAAATGTCCTTTATCATTAAAATAAGTACACAGTCATCGTCTTTATTATTTCTTATATGTTACAGTCGCTCTTTCTATACAGAAGATTATTCCATCCTTTGTTTATCCGTCGTTTGAGTCTGATCTTGCATTTTGATTAGTGTTTTAAATTATATCAAGTTATTGGTTTTTCGTGTTTGTTCAGGCAACTTATTCCATGTCCAGAAAGAGATCTTATATGTGTTTTGTTCTTGCATATGGAATTAGAAAATTGTTTTATCCTTATGTTTATCTGAGACATGTCATAGATTATTTTGTTAGATTTTATATGCTTTTGTATTTTTACTACCTTGCTTTTTACCTTTCTCTCCTCTATAGTGTTTCTAGATTTAAGGATTTAACTATTGGTGTTACTATTGTCTGTTGTGAATATTCACTAGTAATGAACCTTGCAGCTCTTTTCTGGATTTCTAGTTTTTAAATGTTTTCTTTAGTTGATGGGCCCCATATAGTAGATGCATATTTTAGTATAGGTCTAACTGTCAAACTGTTAGGTTACATTTGACTAATTAATAGCTTTATGTTCTCGTTACGTTTGTAAAAGTTCATTTTTATCTAGCCTAATGTTTTATTTGATTTTTTTTATTACTTCAACATATGGATTCCATGATAATTTATAAGTACTCCTAAGAACTTTGCATTTTTGGTTTGGATTTGAATTTTTCCACAAATGAAGTCTTATAAAAATTTGAAGAAATTCATATATCTTGTAGGCAATACATAATGGGTCTCATAGTAAATGTACGAATAACCAGGTCATGTAAAAAAAAAGTTAAACAATGGAATACTATAATTACTGTATTGGTTCCTTTTTTGGTTTCTTTTTCTGTAGGTGTTGAAGTGAAGCAGCCCTGCAGGTTCAACACTTTTTGGTTTTTAGCTTTAATAAGTTTTATTATTGGTACAGTTGGATTGGTAGCAATTTGTGTCTTAAAGTTTAAAGAGGCTAAAGCTGATACTGATGTAAGTTTATATTTTTTAAATAAAGCATTAAGAATACTGAAAACATAGACATGTTTTTCTACTATGAATTCAAAAGACTGCCATTTTCATTTTCTAAAGTTTTTTTTGTTTGTTTTTTGTTTAAAGTATGCTATTGTATTTGATGCGGGATCAACACACACGGCTATGTTTATTTACAAGTGGGAAGGATCCAAGCTAAATGGAACAGCAGTTGCTGTACAACATGGCCAGAGGTGTACTGCTAAAGGTTTGATAAACATGCTTTTTATTTGTTTTGTTTTCTTTTCCTTTTTTTGACTACCTTATACCATTTAAAGCTTTTGTCTTGTCATGTATTTATCAAGACTCAATGTCCAAAGCAGTGTACTGGATTGCTGGGTTTGAATCCTACTCAGATCATAGACTCTTTTTCACAAAGCTTTTTCTGGTTCCCAACATTATTTAATAAAGCTGGGCAAAAGATATGTTCACATGGACCCTAAATTGCTGTTGCATTATCATTTTAAGTATTCCTAATGGCTTTTGATGAAATATTTGTGAAGCAGTATTTTGTTTACCTTTTTTTTATTTGCAACACATTTGATTTGGTTTTATTATACGTTCTACCAATAAATAGAGAAACATTTTCAACAGGGACTGGTATTGCCAGTTTTGCTGACAAGCCAAATGAAGCTGGCCCATCCCTTAAAGATTGCCTTGCTAATGCTAGGGAAACAATACCTAAAGATAAACATTCAAGCACTCCTATTTATTTAGGTGCCACAGCCGGTATGAGATTATTAAAGTATGTATGAGTGATTTTGGGAACAATTATATATATTTATGTGTAATATAAAACTTATAATTATTAAATCAAAGTTTCAATTTATTTTGTCAGTGCAACAAAAAAATCACTAATCTATCATTACTAAGATATCTCTAAAAAATACATGTGTGTTCAATATTTTGTTGTTTCTATTCGTTTTAGAGGTTTGGTCAAATGGTACTTTAGGTTTTCTTTTGCTTCTTTTACTATATTCTATAATTATTTTGATTATGTTACATATTTTTGCAATTAAAATAAAATAAAGACATTATTAGAGTGCAAATGTCAGGCCTAAAATTTGCATTACTCTAAAATATAATATCAAGGTTTTGAACTTATTTAAAGATATATCATAATATGAAATGAAGGCTTACATTTGTTTTTATTAACCTAAACTTTGCTTTTAATTTTTAGTGAATCTAATCCCAAAGCTTGCAAAGACATAATTTTATCAGTTTGTGAAGTTTTTGCAACATCATCATTTAACTTGACTTCCTGCAATGCTTCTGTGAGAATTATATCTGGTGAAGAAGAAGGGATTTTTTCTTGGACAACAAGCAATTATGTTGCTAATGCCTTCAGAGTAGTAAGTTCTGTAGGCTTAATTTTACTCATTATAATTTGTCTACTTTCATAATAATAACAACACATTTTGTTCTGTTTAAAAAAAAATTATATTTTCTGCAGGAACGTCCAGATGTTGAGGCTTATTTGGCTCTAACCACTGTGCCCAGCATAGGAGCATTGGACTTGGGAGGGGCTTCCACCCAAATAACATTTGTACCTGCAAATTCTTCAGCAGCACCTAATGAGTTTATGCATGCTGTGCATCTTTATGGAAAAAATTATGATGTTTATACTCACAGCTACTTATGTTATGGTGTTAATGAGGTCAATAATCGCATACTGGCAAATTTAGCCAAGGTAAGGAATATTGTAATTCATTCTAGAAAAAAAAATGAAATTTATTGTTTTGCTATGATATATTATTAGTTATTAGAAAGATCATTGTATAAAAGTAGGTCATGTAATAACAAGATTACAAAAAGTGTATCTATTTGACTTTTAGTTTTAGTGTGACATTATACCAGCTGTTATTCTGTCATATTCCAAGAATAACATTATTAACAAATTTGAATGTGTTTTTTTTTTTTAAAATTGAGAATTGAGTTACATTCTTCAATGAAGCCCCCAGGCACACAATTGGAAACTAAATCCAAACTGTTGAGCTATCTTTTTCCCAATTTAACTTAACAAATTAAAGTCCTACCAATGCTGTTATGCCTGAAGCTTGCAGAAAGGAAAATCAAGACTAGTCAGGGTGAGAAATGAGGATTTAAAAAAATATGCTCTGTACAATACCTGGCTTCCAATATAAGGATCAACAAAAGTTAAAATGGTTTGGAAGTCTTTCATGACTTGAGAGTCCAAAAATGCAAACACTCATGTTCTAAAGACCTCGCAGATATGATTTGATAATGTCGTTGAAACAATCCATACGTCCAATAAAACTCTCAGCAAAGGATCATTTAAGTTTACCTTCTTTGACCCCAGCATAATTAAAAAATAAAAGTGTTAAGTACAGTATATACTCGCATATAAGTAGCACTTTTTTTTACACAAAATTTTGACAAAAAGTAGGGGTGTGACTTATACACCCGACACTGTTTTTGAAAAGTTTGAAAAACATCACTACTCTGTCATAAACTTTCCTACTTCAGCTGTAATGTATATTGTAGTGATGTAGAATTACTAGGATATGCGTAGGCCTACATTTCACATGAAAATCTTTATGTAAGACCTTTAACTTAATTTTTAGATCTAGCCTACAAATTTAATGCAATAAATTTAATAACATAAAAAGAAGGTTTTGGGGTGTCTATTTTGTTTGATAGTATGCAAAAGTATTGCAAACGCAAAGTGAACAAGAGAAAGGGCCAAACCAAATGAAACAAAAGCCCTTGCCACTTTGGATGGTGATATCACTCGCTGGGTGACGTTTCTAAAAATAGTCTAGTTGGGCAAAAATATTTTAAAACAACAGTTTATTTAAACAGGTTTTAACATCTCTAGTTGATAGCGCACAATTTTATGGATTTAATTTTTATCTAAGAACTTTATTATGAGTAAGAAAAACAGAGTTATAGCTTATTATATAAACAGTCATTTCTAAAAAAAAATGTAACCTACCAGAACCAAAGGTTTAGGCCTCGGCCTACACAATAACGAAGCCTTAATTAACATTCCAAAGCACACCCAAATAAATACTTTAAAATATACTCCGGAATGAAAAAAACATTTTCTTTTTATTAAAATATATTCTTTTTTATTGAATGTCGCATGCAATTAGTACAGCAATTTTATTTCCCTTACTTTAAAAAAAAATCACAAAATATGAAGCCTGATCTCATTATTCATTAGCACTATTACACACACAATGAAAACAACCCCTTTAATGAGATTTCTCTCAATGAAAACACACTGTAAACATAAAAATCTGGATGTTATTCAAAGGGAAATCATTCTAGATTTGATAAAAAAAAAGTATTATAAAAAGAACAAAATAAAAAATTTATGAGAAAAACTAATGTCATACATCAACACTGAAAAGTCGATCTGGAAAAAAAAAAGAGTAAACAAATATGCTTTTTAAAATTTTTTCTCTCAAGACTAGGGGTGCAAATTATACGCAGGTCAATGACAGCATATAAGAAAAATAATCCTAAACTAAGGGTGTGTCTTACAACACAGGTATATACAGTAAATTAATGTGTTGGATTTACTTACAATGCACTGTGTAATACATTTTTTTTCCCTCCTACATTCATAAGTTTCAGTCATTTTTTGGGGGTGAAAGTTACTAGTGAATTTTAACATAAATGTTACATTTCTTAATGAATTGTACATTTTTTTAGAAATTATTTCTTTTATCAGCAGCAAGAATTATAATTAGTCATGTATTGTAAGGTTTTATTTAAGAACCTGGTTCAAATTCGGTATTGTTATTAGATTTCCTTTTCTTATTTCTTGTACATTTAAACTATTTTAACTCTAACTGTATCAGTGTTACAGTATTCTTAAATGTTACTGCTTTTGTGTGATTTTTCATTAAAATTTATTATAGACATGAAGACAGAAAAGTTTAAATTTGTAAAGGCTTTTAAGGATATTCTAAATTTATATCTAGCTATTGAAATTGTGTAACACCTCTAATTTTCAGTCTAGCAGCCTCAATGATACAATTGAGCATCCATGCTTACCAGTAGGTTACAATCTTACAGTTACACAGAGTGAACTGATGGCTTCTCCTTGTGTGAAAGGTCTGGCTGGTCTCAAGGCATTTGGATTTACTATAACTCTTGCAGACCAAAGTGATAAAGTTTGTTAATACTAATTTCCTTTTTAAAAAAGATTATTAAATGAAGTTTTACAATTATAGATCTTCCATTGATGTTTAGATGTTGTGTTCTAAATGAAATGTTTTCATATTTTTTTAGTATCATAAAATTACTGTCATTTACAGAACTATACATATATTGGACTGAGCAACACTACATCATGTGAAAATCTCCTCAGAGTTTCATTATTTAATACATCAGTTTGCCCTTATTCCAAATGTTCTTTTAATGGAGTTTACCAGCCAGAGATTTCAGGACCATTTTATGTAAGCTTATCATGTTAATAATATCAAATAGCAGTTAAATTTAAAGCTTAGAAGAAAAAACAATGAAATAGAATATTGAAACATTTCGTTGCTTTTAAATGCATATCTAAATGGGTTTTAAAGAACTTGTTTTTTGCGGTCACTGTCAGAATTTAACTTATATTGCAATGTTCCCATTTGAGACATTTATCCTAATTGCTAAGATGTCATCTAGACAGAAAATAAAAGAGGTTAAAGAACCTTATAGGAGACAGTCGAGAGGCAGCATGCTCAGATTGACATATTATTGAATATGTCCTGGTTCAAATTTAGCCTGTTGCATTTGGAGGGGGGGGGGGGGGGGGTTCAGAGTCTACCTAACATAACTTTGGGATAAGTAAATGCAGTTTGGTATTGTGCACAATTCCCTTACTTGCCCTTACCAAGAAACTTGTGAACACTGTTTTACTTACCCCAAGGGCTAAGATGTCTAAATGGGACACTTTGAAAAAGTACCTGGATGAACTATATCCACCAGTGTAGCAAACCATACATTTTTTACTAGAAAAATTAAATATAAACTAAATTAAACTATCTTTACATCAGTAATATAACTAGAGAGGGGGTGGTTGCCCCAGGCACCAAAGTTAGGATACCCACCAAACTGACAATTTATTAATCTATACATACATTGACTTACTAATTAAATAAGTGCCAATTTCGACTTTGCCCCTGGGGCTGCTGATGCCATTTTTTTTAGTTTCATTACTAATATACTCACTTACTACAATAGTTTTTTAAAGAATATTATGAATTGAATGTCATATCTTTCTGTAACTTTTAATTTAAAATAAAATGTCTCTTTCTGCAGGCATTTTCTAGCTTTTTCTACATAACAAATTTCCTCAATTTGTCTACAAGTAATACAAGTTCATTTCCTCATGATGATTTAGTTAAAGCTAAAAATAAAATATGTAAAGCCACTTGGGATCAGGTATGATAATTTTTTATTACTTTACTTTTATGATAACACTTTATTCCTCTAGTTGATGTCATGGATTAATTAACTTTTAATTGAAATTAATAATTATTTTTCAAAATTTATAGTAAAAAAGTATAAAATTAGTTGTTCAAGTTCAAATGTATATTTAAAAAAGTAATTTAAATGTGTCTCAAGTGACCAGATCTTAACTTGCTAAGGAAAACAATCCCATGACCCTAAAGGGAAATAGACTCAGAAGCAGGTCTAAAGGACATGTTTTGCATTTTCTGGAGCTGATCTGCAGGGGCACATTTCACTTGATCCAATTCGTAGTTTGCGAAACATGTATTCCTTAAGCCTGGTATGATCTGTCCTTATTCTGAAGATGGTGTGTAGAAATTTGCGGAGAGTTTTAAGTAAGCATCAATCTTTGGGGTTGTTTTTTTTGCAGCCCCGACCATCTTTTGGATTCATTTCTTTTGAGTGTTGCCTTGATTTCTTCAGTGTGTAGGGATGGGTCTGTCTGGTTTATTCTGCCTCCAGTTTTGGCTAAGGTGTCAGCAGTGTCATTCCCTTCATTTTATACTTGCCCAGGGATCCATTGGAGATCAATTTCTTTTGTTATTTTGCTCAGTTTTAATAGTTCCCCCTTAAATACACACACATAAAAGGGTTATTAATATTTAATTACTTAAAGTTGTGTATAATAGTTTGTATAAATGATTTTATTAGCATCCTGATACTTATTGTACTTGTTTACATGTTTTACCAACATTTCTTTTCTGTTGGAAATATTTTCTTTAATTTTGTGTGTGTCAGAGAGAAGTAAATATTTTAAAAAGTATATCATTGATTAATGGATTTCTTTTCCCTCAAGCTTTTAGAACTACCTGTTACTAAACAAGAACTGGATAATCTGATGTGGTATTGCTTACAATCTACTTATATCAATCTGTTACTTTATGAAGGATACAATGTTTCTGATACCAAATGGCCTAGTATAAATTTTGTAGAAAAGGTAATTGATTTAGTTTTTTTTATTATAATATTTAAGTTTATATAATGCTCATGTGTATTTTTTTTTTATTAAATCACAAAATAGGTAACGTGAAAAGGAATGATTATCATTGGCAGTTAAAAAGATGAGAATTTAGTCAATGTATTAATAATCATTTGGCCATTTTGCAAAAGGAATACAATTCTGTTGTTTAAATTTTTTATGTGATGTCCATGACATGGGCCTCTTCAAACACATTTACCAATCCCATACAAAGAATGAATAAAACCTCTTTAATAAATTTGTTAGTGCAAAGTGAAGTAGTGTAAATGGGATGGCAGCAATTTTACATCTCCATCTGGGATCAATATAAGTGAAAGATAAAATGCTAATAGGAAAACACCACCTATAGTTAGAACAAATGTATGATTTAACTAAGAGACTCTTGAGCTCTGCGCTTGTAGAAATTGGAAGTCTTTAGTAAAAACCTAAAAATTTCATCTCAATAAAGAATAGTTTTAGTTTCATTCCAGTGGAATTTTTTTTTAAATTTTTTAGTTCTTTTAAATTAAATTTAAAATTTAATACATTCCATGTTTACCCTTTAGGAAGTTATGGATCAGTGTTACCAATCCACATAAAGGTTTTAAAAAACTCTAACCCCCCCACCCTAGTAAACAAAAAACACTTCATACATGCACCTCATTTTACTACTTATCACTAAATAAAATGCCAATTCACAATTTAGGCTTAAATCAGATTTTATTTTAATAAATATGTTACGGATATAAAATTAGTAGTCAAGCTGCTTTAGGTTGCAGGGTAAAGAACTTTGTTTCCTGTAACATTTTTATTACGTATTAAATACACATTTAAATTTGCATTTTGTTATAGGTATCTACTACAGAGGTTGGTTGGACTTTGGGATTTATCCTTAATGAAAGTGTCAAATATCCCGCAGATGAACCTGAAATATTAATTTATACAACTACTTTTGCTCTACTTATTGTGTTGTTCATTATGTTTATTATTGTAAGTATTGGACTTGCACTACAAGGAAGAAGGGTACACAACTCAAAAGATATTAAATACAGAAAAATGAGTACTTATGGTGCTATTTAATTTTATTTGATACAAAAATTTGAATATTTTGACTAGATTAATAAACATAATTAATGTTTGTTACCTTTTTATTTAATATATAATAATAGAACTATGTGACAACTTGATAGTTCTAACAGTAAATTAGTTCTCCTTGTCAATGTAACTTAGTTTATTGTTACTTTTTGTTTTTATAATTATAAGTGTTTAGTTCATATTGAAACTATTTCCACCTTATTGCATTGTCATTATTTACATTCTAGTAATTCTAGAATACTTTATATGGAATATATTGAGAAGTTTTTGTATTTAAATTTTATTATGTGTGTTTATGATTTAAAGTTGAAGGTTGCATCCGAATATCTTGGTACCCGGTACAGTATTTGAAATATTTTCAAACAATGTTTAACAATAACATAACAAAAAGAAAAGCTTAAAAAAATACTGGTTTAGTCCTAACTTATAGAAAATGTATTTAGTAGTTGTAAGTTACATTATTCAGGTACCTATACTATTGGCATTGTACTGGTCTCACAAACCCTTTAACTTTAACTGCTGCTTTACCAGTCCCATGAATCAACATCCTATGAAAGCTTTTATCTCTAAATTACTCTAATGCAATTTGCACATAGTAGTAAGTAGTTTTAATATATCAAAACATTTCCTCAGCTGGGAATAACAAGGTTGTTAACAAAGTGATATTTTCTGTTTGTTTTAAATCAGTATTTATAATTTGTTTATATTTTTGGCATGTCAGTAGATATTTCAATTGCCATTCCATTGCTTGATGTTGAGATTTTAAATTAATTTTGAGTGGTCTATAAATAAAATTCACAGTTACTGTGAGATAATTTACCATCTGTTATATTTTCATTTAATATTTGCTATTACAATTGCACTTACAAACGCTTAATGATTTCTTTGGCTAAAATATATGAATAATTATTTTTAAAGTTTAATCACAGTACCATAACCTGGAAGGGTGGCTACATATAATAAGGCTAATCTCTACCAGAATTTTCAAATGCTAAAATTTATTTTAACTAAAATTTATTTTCTTAGACTAACAGATAACATAGTCATAGGCTAACCTTAAAAATACAATTATTAAAATACTACTTGGTACTAATTATTATTAATTTACTATATAAAATTTATATATATTTTATTCAGTATAAATACAAGTTTCTCCCTCTCACAACATAGTCTTCATCTGATTCCTAAGTGTGTACTTTCCTACAAGTGTGTACTTTCCTAATTGTTTATGGGAATATATAATCTTAAGTTGTTTGTATTACAATATTGAAAAAAAAGGTTATATTTATTTTTAATTAACCTGGTTGATCATAGTTGATGCATAAATGTTGGCAAAATCAAGAAAAGCATTGTTTCCTTATTAAAATTTAGATTCTACAGCAAAAATAATAGTCATTAAATGATGAACCCTATGGACAAGTCTTAACGTGTATGCATGCATAAAAAGTCACGTGCAAAAACATTTCCATTCTTATTCGATCATTTTATTCAAAACAATGTCTGTGCTACTTTACTAGCTGTACTAAAATTTGTTGGGGATTAAAATTTATTTCATTTCCAATAGATGTTTACAAAGCAAATTAATGTATTGTGAAAGTCAGAAGGGAATAATCACCTTTTTAAAATATCAAACTTATTGCTTAATGCAAAAGAATTTTTGTTATTCGTTTATGAATTTACGCATTTTTTTTTTCAATAACCAAGAAAACGCAACTCTTGACTCATTTATTTTGTAAACAAATAAAAATTTAACGTCACGCGACTAACACTTGAGTATTAATGATCGCTTGTTCACTTTTGATGTTAAAAACGGATTCCTCATAACTAATATTGTATCCTCTGTATAATTCTAAAAGACTAGAACTGGCCGTCGAGGTTGAAATCAATTGTCAAACACCAGCAAAAGCATGCTTTTTTTGTTATTAGTTTAAAAATAGAACAGAAGTTCACGAACATTCGGGTTCAAAAGTTCACTCCTCATTAAGACTTGTCCATGCTTGCAGCTTCAAATCAAATAAAAGAAAATGTTTCTATTAAAATTAAAACTATTTTAAAATTTCTAATTTGTTTAGTTAGTGGTAATGATTAGAATTCTACACACACTAGTATAGAATTCCACACACGCCAGTATAGAACTCTACACACACCAGTATAAATAAAACCAAACAACTTATATTGTATGAAATCAATTTAATAAAGTATAAATAGAAATAACATGTATTTGAGGGATAAAATGTAACCTAACACAATTCTTATGCATCACACTCACAGAACAAATATGTCTGCAGCAAAAAGCTAATAAATTTCATAACAGAAGAGTTTAAATTGACTTAAAAATTTGAATCTTTTATCCATAATTAATGAATTTAATGTGGCATGACAAAGACAAAGGAGGAACAAAAGTTTTACTTTCTGCAACAGGAACTATTATTTTTACAAGTCAGTATTGCAAAACTGAAAACAGATCACATAGGACGTCCCCTACCTCTGCCCATTGGTGCATCTTGGCCAGATTTAGGATTTTTAATTGTCTCGTCTACTGAGAGAATTAGGCAAGTTGCTTCTGATGCAGCAGTTAATGCATTTATTTTTACCACAGATGGCTCCCAAACAAAAGCCTCAAAGTTGTCAGAAATGTCTTCTTGTAGAATATTCACTCCAGACCATCTAGAACCTAGAAATAGAAGTATATAAAATATTTGACCAATATTCAAAGTAGTTCAAATGAATAGTCCACTCTCCAAAGGTGCTACCTCACTTTTTTTTGGGATGGGGGGGGGGGGGGGGGGGGGGGTGTAGAGAAATATTACCACTACAAGAAACTGTATTTATTACTAAAATATGCTAAGCTAGAGCTAAAGTGCAATGCAGAAAGTTAATTTCTCCTGACTTACCACCTTTTTGTGCTGATAAAGTAATTTAAATATATATAAATTTAGTTACCAGAAGCATGTTTTTGTCTCAGTTTGTTTAAAATGTTGGTGGCATCAAATCCTGCATTGTCACACAGTTGTCTTGGTATAACTTCCAGAGCTTTGGCATAAGCCGCTATTAGTAGTTGTTCTTTACCTTGAATTGTTCGTGATTGCTCTCTTAAATAACTGGACAATTCCATTTCAATGGCACCACCACCTGCAAGAAAATTTTGCCCAGATACAATCATATCTATATAAATATATATATAAATATAAAGTAGACTGTGTGTGATATTAAAGACATGTGACCATATTGTCTCATATTTTACTTTTGCGATCTCACTTTCTGCAGGTGACTTCCTTAGCTGAGTGGTTAGCGTATCTGAATACCATGAGGCATGCGGGCGACCTGGGCCCAAGTCTCCACTGATAGCTTTCTTTTCTACTTGTTGTTTTTAATTTCCAGTTATATTACTTTTTTAAAGATTGTACAGAAATTTAGGGCTTAAAGCTTTTCTAATGTTTTCAGTAAGCAAAATCGAATAATTATATCTTAGATGCATGCAGGACACGGGTGTTTGATTATCATCCTCAGGGATAGTCCTAAATTTGTGTTAAATAAAAAGACATGCTTTCTTTTTTTAACCCGATTACAATATTTATTTCAAATTACTTTCTTAAATGTTTAAGTAAATAAATAATAATCTTTTAAAAATTATTATAGCATTCTGTTCATTGCAGTTAATAATTTTTTTTATTTCTAGCTATAGGCCTATGTATTTTTTACAGGGGCAACCCTGGGCAATTTAAGCCTCTTGTTCAATAAAAAAAATTGCCTATTTTTACCCCAATTACAATATTTAATAAATAAAAAAATAATTATATTTTTTAAATTATTAGATCCATAGCTTTCTGTTCATTGTAGATTAGGAAATGTTTATCTGTAGCTTATATAGGTCTATTTAATTTTCCTCCAGGCAACGCCAGGGATTTAGCTTGTAGCATAATATATTATTTAATACAAAAATATTTTTGTACACACACACGCTTGTAAAAAATACTAATATGTTTAACTATCTAATTACCTGCTACAACTGAATCATTCTTCATGGCTCTTCTGACAATCATTATAGCATCATGAAGAGATCTGTGTGTTTCCTCCATAAACTGTTCTGCGCCTCCTCTTAAGATAATTGTGCAAGTCTTTGCCTGAGGACAGCCTTTAAAGAAATTAAACCTAGAAAAAAATAGACAAAATAAAAACAAATAAAGTTGTTGCTTTTAAAATTATTTCTTACAAATACTATGTATACATACACTTAAACTAATAATGAGAAAAATAATAGTTCAAAATATTTCACCTTTCACTACCAACTTGATTTTCTTCAAAACTTTCACAAGATCCCAGAACATCAGGAGTAAGATTCTGAACAGAAGTTTGAATTGATCCACCACAAGCTTTCATTGTACGTTTTAAATCTTCTTCAGGAACTCTTCCAGCACAGAACAAGTCTCTAAGAAAAAAAGAAGAAGAATCATATAGGACTAATGTTTTTAAAATTATTTAGTTAGTGATAATGAATAATCTACTTATGTTAACTCAACAAATATTATGGCAGGTTTCACAAAATGGCCACCAAAGGGTTACCTTTTTTTCAATATTTGAAAAAAAATAATTTTATGTATAAAATGCTTTCTTTTTTACATGTTTGTGTTTATATGTAATAAAAGTATCAGCAAAATCAATGTTGTGAGTTTTTATTTTATTTTAGTGTTGTTTATTATATTTTTTATGGTGTTCCACGTAATCAATCTTGCAGATCCCAATTCTCCTTTTTTTGTACCTACTTTAAAAGTTTTAATTAAAAGTATATAAAATCAAAATTTACGCGATTTCTGAATGTTTTTCATTTACGCATATGTTATAATATGCTACACTTGCATTGAAAGTCGTTACAGATGTTTATTTTTTTTTTAAATATATATTTTAAATCTCCTATTTTTTTACATCGCGTCTGTAAGATTTTCTCCATTCACGGCGCTAGGCCTAAAATTCGATCTAAAAATATATAAGTCACTGTAGATTTCTAAAACTTTCCAAATTTAACCCAAATATATATTTATTCATAAATACGGCATTATTTTTAAATATTCTGCCACAAATTTCAGTTTATACCCCACTAAATCATAGATGTTCATTACGAAAACGTGATCGGGAGGCAGAATTTTACGTGAAACACACAAAGTTGAATCGATTTTTCGTTAATTTTCAAATGCGCTCGAGTTAATTTTAACATATAAATCCAATCAGATGGCGGTTTTGTTCTATTTGATACATTTGCCGACTCAAAAAATACGTTTTTCAATTTAATATTAATATTTTACCCGTGTCTGCGAGATATGTGGCATCCAGGTTGCGTTGAATACAGCCGAGGACCACGCCGCTCGGCCGTTACCGATAATTTACTCTAAAACGCTATTACGCATTTTATTTTGGATTTCCAAGTTCTAAATTACGATTTAAATAAACACAGCAATATTATTAAATGTTTTAAAACTAAATTTACGCGAACGGTAATTGTTTAAACGTAAAAAACATATCTCTCCACGCTTTTCACTAACACAACGTTTTAAGAACAAAATGGCCGCCATTTTGTTTATTTCCGAGTTTCAACGCAACCTCTGGCCTATGACCCCAGGATGCAAAATTATTAGTTAATTTGTGAAATTAATAACAAAATACAACACAAATGATGATATTTTACGTTTTATAAGCTTATTTTTCATAAAAAAAAATTAAAAAAAAAAATATTGTAGGTTTTAATAATATTTTGCAGCTGTTTAGTCTTGTGTATTTTTTAGCGCCGGCAACAATTCTGCCGACGAAATTTCCCGATCTTAAAATTATTAACTATAAAACATTGGAAAGTCAGCTGATTTTCTAACCTTCATATTCGGATTCCTCAGTTTCTAGGCTTTAAAATGATATATAATACAGTAATAAAGCTTTAAATATTTTTTTGTAAAAAAAAGGGAACTTTTGAAAACCTTATTGTGAAACCTGCCTTATTATAAAGAATACCAATACAGGTGGATTTCTTAATAACTTCAAATATATTAGTCACATCTATTGTATCTATTGTAAAAGAATAATTTCCAAATTAACAGAAATGTGCTGATATTATGGTATTTGGCTATCAGTCATCAAATAAAACAACTTTTCTCCTTAAATAACCAACACTATCAGTGTTATTGGAAGAATTATAGCACTATCTGCACTATAATAAAATCTAATCATAGACTGCTTGAAAATAATTGCATTGTTAGCTCTAGAATTATCTTACCTATCAGCAAAATACTGCGTTGCAACATCACCAATTGGGAGCTTTGAAAGTACAACCTTGGCACCTGACAGATAAATGTTCTCTAATTTTTCATAGAGAATTTTCCACTCTGCATCCACAATGTTTTGGTATTCCTAAAAATATTGAGGTTTTATTATTAACTAATTTTACAGAAAAATACTTTTTTTAAAAACAATTACTGTAATAAATAAGATTTTAAATATGTTACCTGAACAGTTTCTACTCTGACTTCTGCATTCTCTCTCTCCGCTTTTAGCTCCAATTCAATATTAAGCAGTGCTATTTTAGGATTTTCATACTTTTTCGGTTGCATTTCAAATCCAGCATAACTAAATGTTTTTTTGAAAGCAACACCTGCCACTAACAAAGAATCCTAGTTAGAAAAAAAATGTAAATTTTATAATCATTAACAATTGTCTTCAATCTTGAGATCAAATTGAGAAAAGAGTAGCCAGAACTAGATATTAGTTGGGGTATAGTCCAAGAAGTGTCAATCAATTTGTTTTTATTTAGTTCATTTACAATGCTATGACTTAAATATAGCCCTACTATTATTCTAAAATATTTTTTTGAATGATGGATGAAAAATATAGACTATTTAACTCATTTGCTACTAACCTAGTTTCCAAAGACACCCCTGAAAATACTAGTCAAATGGAAGGAACTCTGTATTAAATTTAGTAAATTTTTTTAAATATTTTTTTTAATGACTAAATATTCCCCAAAGTGACTAAAAATTACATCATAAAATAGATAAATATCTTAGCTTTCTGGAAATGTATACTTTTAAACATAAAAAATGCCGAATTATCGGTAGAAGAAGTCCGATAAAGTATCATAAAGCCCAAAAATCGAGTTGAAATGGAAATTCATCTAAGTCTATATCTGCTGCGTCCTTATTATCAGAACTGTTGTTAAATGTTATATATTCGGAGGTATAGAGCTATTGATTAATAAAATAAAAAATTAAAGACGAAGGCTATAAAAAAAAGTATTACAAGACGAAAGGCCAGTGAAAAATACCCGTACTTTGAACATGCATCGCAAAAAAACGAAACTAGATAAAAACATCCGTTTTTTATTAACGTAACAGACTATATTCCTACTTTTTAAAAGCTGTGCTTGCAGTAAAAAAAACTCAAGAAACGACAATAGGTTAGTCACACACATGGCGGCCGCTTTTGGGCGCATTAGTACGGAAGGGGGTAGGCCGCATTGAGTCGCAGTAGTAACAAATGAGTTAAAATACTTTTCAAATGTAATTCAGTGATTACAATATTAGTAAGGATACTAAAAAGTGTCTGTTTAAAAAAATTGCTTCTAAAAATTTTCATGAATATGACAACAAAAAAAAAAAAGTTATTTCTCACTATACCTCCAGCCCTCCTCCTTGAACTTTCTTAATACCAATCATATTTAAAGGAAGCAGATCATCCAACATTTGCACAGCATCTACGACCATTCTGGAAAAAAATTCTTTATGTGCTGCCACTAATTTTGAGCTTAAAGCAGTCGCAGCGCACTTCTCTAAAAGTTCTCGGAATTCTCTGAAAAAATTAGAAAGCGTTTATCATTTTTTTAAATGCCGGAAATGATTTAATAAAAAAAACAATACTGAAATAAGCTGATTAAAATGTATAATTTAGTAATAACGACACAAGTTTTGTCTAAATAACAGACTTACTTGGCGTCATCTCTTTTAATATGAACAGATATGTCATTCATTTTCTTTAGAGCCTTAAAAAAAAGTATGTTTATATTAGTGCAATATAATAAATGTCTGAAAAAACACATCCATGAGTAAAACAATTAGGTACCAGTATATGTTAAATAAAATGTACTTATTTATTCATAATAGGAAAGATTATGCAAATGTTTTTTTTTCTACTGTAAATTTACCATTGCCAAAGCTTTTCGTATGGCACGAACAATGATTTGAGGATGAACACCTTCTTCAATGAACGGCTTAAATTGCTTTAAAAATTCTCCAGCTAAAAGTGTTACTGATGTAGTACCATCTCCAACCTGAAAAAAAAACAAGATCACTATAATTAATACAAATATCCTCTTTCAAATGTGTATATATATATATAAATATCTTGAAGCATTAAAATTCTAAAATTCAAACCTCTGAGTCCTGAGATTTTGCAATATCTACAAGGGTTTTTGCAGCTGGGTGGATAATATCTAATGTTTTTAATATTGTGGCACCATCATTAGAAATAACAACACTTCCTGCAAATAATTTTAAGAGAAATTTAGTCATTACTTCAATGATAGTTTTTTTTCTTTTTGGAGGAATCAAAAAAGTTGTTTCATATTCATAGGAACAAAATATTTAACTAACAGGTTTTACTACATAAAATGAATGTTTTTTTTTACTTTTAAACAATGTCAAATCATTTTAACTTGCCTTTTTCATCAATGATAAGTTTGTCCATCCCCCTTGGACCCAATGTAGTTCTGACAGCATCTGCAATTGTCATGCAAGCATTGATATTACTTAAAATCTGTGGCTTCCCTTGAGAAGTATCAGTACCTTCTTTCAATAGGATTATTGGGGCATTCTGTTAACAGAGAAAAAAACATTTAGCCTGAATTTCTAAAAGTTACAAATTACTTTGAAAATAAAAATGTTCAACATTTTTTTATTAGAAAGAAAGTCAATGCATACATTTGCTTCCATTAGTGATGTAATGGTGTATAATAAAAAAAACAAAAACAAAAAAAAAACATACATGTGATTATAATGATTAATTGTGAATAAGGGGAATATTTGTTATACATAAATTTCTTTATGAAGTTTGTACTAAAGACCAACACATAAATAAATATGTGACAGTGGCTTTTTTTATATTATTTTTAAACCACCCTAGACATTATATAAAACAACATAAAGGTAATAAAAGTTTTCATTTAATAAACGTCACGTCAGGGCAAAATGTAACAAAATGGGGATTAGGGCTGTCAATGGAGTCACATGCCGCACTGGTATCCAAGGTCAATTTATATGTAGATAATAGGAAACATTTAATACTGTGACACACCATTGCCCCTTTAACCTAATTTCTTTTCATTTACTAAATGTTAATCTGTTAATAAAGTTGCAGAAATATTGTTTTACATTTTTTCTCTCAGTACTTACAGTAAAAATTGTCACAAATATTTCATGTAATTGATTATGTAGGCCTAATCATCTCTTACAAAGATATATATATTATAGACTAGAGTATAGTAAGTTTATAGCCTTTAAGAAAACAGGTTTGCTAACAAAAATCAATTCCTTATAAATTGTTTTAATTAAAGTTTGGTCTCGCCCTCCAGGATCAAAGTCAGGTGAGAGCAGCACCTGGATCCTAGTTTCAAAGGAGTCAACCAGACAACTGGTGGCTCTGTAAATCTAGGTCCACCAATAAACAGTCTGAACAGGACACACCAGCCTTCTAGACCTAGACCACCAACACTAAATTTAACATGCATCTAGACACAAGTATATTCCCGGATTTGGCTAATAGTAATATAATTTAAATAGTGGATTTGGTTTATTGTTAAAATAGGCCTACTCAAATTTGGAAATCTGTAAAAGTGTTAGCTTAGTTATAATTATATGCAAGACCAACCTTGACCAAAGTTATCTAGGTCTATCCTATAGACTATAGACTAAGCCTAAGCCTATACTGGCATTTAGGGTCTAGCCTAGGTTACCTAAATATACTTAGTAGGGCCTACTATCTAAGACTTGAAGATCTTGCTAGATTGCTGTATTGTTATCATATTTAAATGAATACATAGGAATAATAATAAAGCCATCTAATAGGCATAGGCCCTCTAGGCCTAAGTCCTAACTACATACATAACTACATATTAAATGAAAGTGATATCATCCAGACAGGGCTGTGGACTGTGGAGTCGGGAGTCCAATGAAATTTTGGGTAGCCTACCTGGAGTCGGAAGTACAAAAAACTTCTGAGCCAGAGTTGGAGTCAGTACATTTTTCTACTGACTACACACAGCCCTACATCCAGACACTCGAGTTTTAACAAAAGCATTGTTTTTTTGTATAGCATTTTAAGCAAGCCTATTTGTTTTGATTCTTATAGTTATAGTGAATAGTCAGAATAGGGATAATCAAGCAATCAAGCTCACAAAAGGTTCAAATACAATACTACAATAGTAGTCTATAGCCTATATTATATAGACACATGGAGTCATGGCCATGACTTGTTCATCCCTAGGCCTACAGCCGCTAACCACTAAAGGAAAGGCTGTATAATCTGATCTGAGTATAGGACCTAGGCTGTACTATAGTAGACTATAGCCACTATAGGCTAATTATAATTTGGGCCTATTTACTATTTTCACAATTCAAGTGATGTGACAAATAGTCTAGTGAGTCTAGTGACAATTGAAAGTGAGTGTGAATATATATATTCATTTGGGATTAATGTGCTGTAGGCCGTAGGCCTATTCTATTAGGCATAGATAAAGTTTTCTAGTCTGATAAATCAAAATGAACTGTTCAAATAATTATATTATAATTAATTATTTTGATTATGACCAGTGATAAGTGTCTCAGTCTCAGTACTGAGTGACCAGATAAATCATCATATTCATAAGGATTGAAGCTGCTGGCGTTGGTCCAGCGGTTAGTTCACCGGACTGTCAACCAAAAACCAACTGATAGGTTGAGGGTTCTATCCCTGCCACCTACGGATCCCTGTCGCCCTGCAGGAGTTTTGGGCCTAGTGGATGTAATAGGGCCTAGACCTAGTGGATGTAATAATCTTCTACCTAGAATGAACGTCTGTAAACTTATAAGATAAGGATTTAGTCTAGATCTAGAGTCTAGATTATATTTGTATTAATTATTATTATAATTATATGAATAATATGTCATATGTACTATGTAGCCTAGTTCGCCTGTGTTGTCAATTTAATTAGTATACATTATTTATATTATGATGTTACACTGAGGCTGAGGAGATTTTGTGTCGTATGCAACTGTATTTTTTGTATATGTAGTAAATTGATAAACAGTTTTAGCAGTTCGGTCATAGCTCTCGAACATACTAGAATAGGCCTACCGGCAAAGAAATAAAGATACAAATAGTAATAATACAGAGACATTAATTGAAGTTATAAAAACATTAGTAAAATTATTTTTAAATGTTTAGTATTTGATAAAAGGCTTAGAACAATACGATTGTAAATTAGTAAAAGCGATGTTTAACGATTTAAATTAAAATTAGTACCAGTCTTGCCATTGTTGAACTGTTGATAGTGACCTAAACGAACGGTAACTGGGTATAAACTTCCGGATTCCGAATAAACATTTTGACAAATGATTCGGTAAATTGTCTCAAACATTGTTTTTAATATTTAAATGTATTTATTAAATATTTACTATTATAAATGTGTATGGGGAAATGATTACTAATATATACTATACCGATACTATATTAAAGTTCATTATCTATTATGTTGGTTTTACATATTTATATTGATATCAATAAATATAATGTCTCACAGAACTATTCTGAATTTTTCATTAATTAGAATTAAGATTCGAAATTAATTTTGTAGAAAGTGACAAATCGCTGTCATAGAAACTGAGATAGTCACTTCTAAACGGACTCGAAACCTTTGTTAAAGATATAATAAAAAGAATACTATAGTTATTACTAAACTTTAAGTTTACATACGTTCCTTCTATATAAAGACAATTACGTCCTGAGCCCAAAACTCCCACAGGACAAGAGGAACAATTGTAGGCCTATAAGCAGAGCCTAATTACATGCTTATGTAGCGCCCCAGGGCAAAAGTTTCAGCGCCGCCCCCTTGCATACTGTAACTGCTTGTTTAATGCTATATTTGCTACATTTAGACTACATTTGCCGCCCCCCCTGGAAGTATAATTGTACGTTTCACTAATGAGCTTTTGGTAGTATTTGGTACAGTGTTAATTGTTGAATAGTTTATGGGGAAATTGTGCACCAGTTGTAAATTATAAGCCTTCTATTTTAACCATATGTTCACTATTCCTTCATGTATTATTGCCCCCTCCCCCCCCCACCACACACATTATACACGGTAGGCCTAGTTCCCTTCTCTGCCCTCTACCTCTTCTACCTTGCTTCTATATTTGCCACCCACACTTTGCAATACATTTTTATCTGATATTATATTATTATCTTATCTTATATTTTTTATAAAATTTTTCCATAAAATTAGAAATTAAAACTTTAAAATGACTAAATAGATCTACGTAGCCTAATCGACCTAATTTTAATGTTTCCTCTATTATAACGTAGTCAGCACAAATATAGGCTATCAGAATTAGGTATAGGCCTAGCGGCTATCAATGTAAACCCTTCCTGTACCGACCTACTTCTATCTATGCTGCCTTCAGTTCCGCTATATACGCGCTCTGGACTGTAAGGGTTAAGAGTATTTTGAACTTCAGGTGGTGGGCCACGAATAGGGTTACCAGACGTCCGGCAAAAGGAGGACATGTCCTCCTTTTTAGCCCTGTGTCCTCGTGTCGGGCAGGCAAAGCTAAAAACCCTTAAAATGTCCGGCTTTTGTACGCCCAAGGTTTTATAGCCCTTAGTGCACTTTTTATGTTCTTTTTTACTGTCAATACGTTGCTGGGTCGGGTAAAACAAAACACTGGAGTATTTAGCAGGAAATGTAATGAATTATATTGTGTCATCTAATGTGTTGTTAGGTTAATTACTGCAGTGGAGTTGTTTTTTTTTTTTTTCAAAGTTTCCCAAATGCAAGTTGCCGAAGGGCTGGACTAAAAACCTAAAGTGAAACTTTGACATCAATTTATAATTCGTGTTAGTGATGTTTAAATTGTAGACTCTTTCCTCGGTCCTAACGGGGTCTCTACAATAATATGAAAAGAAGAAGAAGAGGAGTTACTAAAACTAAAAAAATGTGAACTTTTTTTCTGTACCCCTGGACACAATGATAATGTGGAAAGAGTGTTATCATTGATAAACGCTCAATGGACAAAAGAAAGAAACAAACTCTCAGTCAACTCTGTAAAGGGCATCATCCTTGCAAAGTTACAATAGTTTTATACATTTGTGCTTGCTAACATTACTAACAAGAATCTTCTTTAAAAAGTTGGTTCGTCAGATAAATATGTTGTATAATTAAGAAATATGATAACGTATTATCTGTTGAATTGACTGTTTAATTTTCAAATAATATAGTATTGTGGCATTTTGAATAAAAATGTCAATTGAATTAATTATATATATTTTTTTTACAATACTTTTTCTTGGTTACTTTACTAATAGATAATTATTGTCAATCATTGTAGTAAAATTGTAGGCCTACTGATTGCTGATTAAATCTGCATTCAATTGAAAAGATTACAATCATTTAAATGAAACACTCAATGTGTCCTCCTTTTGGTACCCATGTATCTGGTAACCATAGCCACGAATGATTTTTCTAAAGGAAATATTTAAAAAAAAAATCTTACATTCACACAATAGGCCTACACTTCATTCAATGCTTTGCAAACATTAGTCTAGTTATAATCTCAGATAGGACCTTTTGTTGTTTTTAGTTCTTTCGCCAATCCCAGCTATCGCTTACATGGCTTACATAACGAACGCCAGTCTCTGGCGCCTAATTTAGATATATTGAGCGGCGAAAAACTGGGTTTCTGAACGTAGGCCTTACTCTGCTGACAGTTTGTTGGTGTGTTTGTGTTCCTTTGTTATTCTAGCCTCCATGTCTCGCTATACAGCTTAGGTGAGGTTTTCTACAATTGGATCCGTCTCTTTGCCTTGCTAACAATAATTTTTATTGCATTATAATTTATATTATAGTTTCCACCCATACATAGATCTACAAACTAGCAAGATGAACACAAAAAGGACATCTCAATATATATATACTGGGGTAAAATGGGATAGCGGGGTAAAACGAGACACACGAATTACTGAAAAACAGAAAGTCGGAGCGCTTTAGAAATGAGTCTATTAAAGAGATCACGTGATACTGCATTGCCGGCAAAATCCATTTTGTTTAGCTGAGCTGTGTGCGTCAGTGAGAGGCAAATATTTCAATTTTAAATATTTTGATCTATTTTTATGGTTACGATGCAAATGTGTTCATTAAGAAAAAAAATACAGATTTGTCAAACAAGAATTAACATTCTGATAGATATTTATGTGGGCAATGGTAATAGATATCTAAGTTTGACCTACTTAAGCAGGGCAGTGTGTGGTTTGGAGGCTTAGTGAACAAGGTTATGTTGGGGTAAAACAGGACAAAACAATGGGGCAAAATGGGAAAATATGGTTAACTCAATAAATCATTTGTGTTTCTTTTGAAACAAACAAATCTCATCTTTTTTTGTTGTGTCATTATTGTCCACCACTTGCTTGTTCTGTACACAGAATGTCGTTTACATGTCAATGATTTCTTTGATACCACAGGGTTTTTTCCTTTACGTATCTCGTTTTACCCCAGGTTCCCCTACTCTGAGAGTGCAGAAAACTGGGTAGCCTGTCAAGTTGACTGTAACAGGCGGGCACACTACAGCTGTGCAGGTCTGGATGAAAGAAACATAGCCCCAGTTTTCGTTTGTGAACTCTGCGACGACTGACATCTGATTTAGCATACCCCCAGCGTATGTCTCGTTTTACCCCAGGCATGGGGCAAAACGGGAAAATACGGTTAGCCCAACAAATCATTTGTGTCTCTGTTGAAACTAACAAATCTCATATTTTTTTGTTGTGACATTGTTGTCCACTACTTGCTTGTTCAGTACACAGAATTTCGTTTACATGTCAATGTTATCTTTGATACGACAGGATTTTTTCCCTTAAGTATCTCGTTTTACCCCAGGTTCCCCTACTCTGGAGAACGCTTCTTTCTTTGCCATAGATTTGGGGTCATTGATGTGCGCACACGATGGTTTTCATCTAGTAGAGCCAGTGCAGGATTTACAATAGCAAAAAAAATTTCATTATTAGCAAAATTATAAGCTACGACAGAAGAAGAGATTAGTGAAGGAGTTATTATAATAGCGCTTTAAGCCAAACATATCCTGAAGATGTGAACATAAATCTTGTAGGAGAAGTCAAGCAATTTCATCAATCAATATGTTAGACATATTAGTCTAGCCTATATTATAATGGTTCAGCGGAAAATGATAGTGCATTCCACGTCACCCACATAGGGACTATAGGCCTATATAACATCCTATATCACACATCGTGAAACTACACTCCCTCTAGATTTATTTTACTACAATCCTTTTTTCTTTCGGTAAGCCCCATTGAAAAACGTTTATATAGGCCTAAAGCACTGAGCTATTTATAGAGCCTAAGCTTCTTATTACCCACCCCTCCTTTCCCCGGAAAGCTCGCCCACGACTAGAGCTTGTTGGCTTTACCGATCCATAGCAAAAGACAATCTATTACCGTTGTGACGAATGTATCCCGAGAACAAGCTTATGAAGCGTGTCCACCCCTCCCCCCCCCATTTTTCAAAAACAATCTTAACCCTTCCCGTACCGACCTACTTCTATCTATGCTGCCTTCAGTTCCGCTACATACGCGCCCGGGACTATAAGGGTTAATCATGATTCTGTTATAGTCATATCACATTCCTGTTGCCCTCTTGATTTGAACTACTGAAAATAGTAGGCTAAATTGCTATGACAAGTCCAGACAATTTTAATAATATGATCATCAGCAACATTAAAGTTAGTTTCTTTTTTAAAAACTGAAGAGGGTTTTTTTTTCTAACGAAAATGACATTAAAAGTGAGAATTTAAGCTGGATAAAAAAGGGCAAGGGGCATTGCTGACAAGTGAAATAATAACTTTTAACTTTAAAACAGTTCTTTGTAAAAATATTTTTTACAAGCTTACAAAGAATGCCAATGTAAAAAAAAAAAACAATTTTTTTTAAAGAATTAAAAGCGTGTTTGTTTAGTTTATTTAATTTTATTTTAGATGAAGTCGTGGTAACATCAACAAATTAATAATATCACAAGGCTTCTTTTTATTAACAATTCCAATACAAAGTTTTAAAGCATTTTTCAAAATGAATGCCTAAAATAGTAAAAAAAAGGGAATTTTGTGTATGTGAAGTATCAAATATTTACAGCTGGACGTTATGTACAAAAAAAACAATGTATACAGAGATACTTTTATAAAACAATTCCAATAAGTATATATACAATGCAATGAAACACTGATTGTGAATCTATACATCAAATTTGAAATAGGATGATTATGATGTTACTTATGTACAAAATGATGGCAGTACCAAATATCAATAACAGTACTAAATAACTAAATACCAATAACATATTTGCAGGAAAAGAATTGTTTTTACAAGTACAGATTATAATACGACAGATTATCAACTGCTAAAAATTCAAATGTTGTATGATTTGTAAAAGAATATAAAAAAAAACGAAAACCAGCTTTTATAATACTGATCATTCTGAAAACAATTTTGTTACACTAGTATGACTAACATAATAGTAAAATCAAAGTAAAGTTTAAACCCCACCCCCAAGATTTTTTAAGAAAATGGTTCTTAAGATAAAACATTGCTACAAATCCATATTAGCAATGGTCTTCAGCAATTGCCATTTTTTCATCTCTTAGACTGTATATCTTGTAATCATATTGCCAGAGTCAAAGGGTGAATGAATTATGAAATTTGAAAACTATTTGACACTACATAAAAAGGTATGAACCCAAAAGTTTACCCCTGTAACATCAACAGTTGACTCTTAACATACATTGCAGTTTTTTAATTTGCAAATACATTTTTCTTTTAAAAGAAAGAGCAAACATTTATTTTTATAGCTTGTGTAAATGTAAACTGATGTACAAGTTGTACAATAAAAAGGATTATATACATTAAACAACAATCATTGAAATAACTATTTATCCTATTGGTACACATTTATTGTACAATAGCTGACACAGACCATTGTAAGTGCTGGTAAGTACACACTTTTTTGGTGCTTGCATTACAATAAACAAAAATGTACATATTTTAATGGATATTTTCCATTATATTTTACTTCAAATACTGTAAAAGTTAAATCAAAATTAGTGGACTTTTGTTTATCACCATTGACAATGCAAAAAAAAAAGTAAATATCTAAAAAAAAATAATGGGGGAAAAAAAGGGACGTATATTTTATATGGATTTCTATAACTATAAGTGGAGATATTTTTCTATTAATATATTAATTCAAATGTAATGTAAAAACATGTACATTTAAAATATGAAGTCACAATTTTTTTTTTCTTGGTTTTATTATTGACATGTTAAGTCTAAAATTAAATTCCTACTAATGCACGATCTAGTAGCATTATAGAATTGATTTTTTAAAAATTATGATAAACTCTTTAACACCACATTTATTCACCTGCTTTGTCAGAGTTATTTTTCTTCCTTCATGTTTTTTTACGTGGTTGCATAAAACTGATATATTGAATATCTATTCTAAAAAAATAAAATGACTCTGACAAAACAGGCAGTGAAGCTAAATTATCAGTGCTGCTGCTGTCTTAAATAGTTATGGGTTGTTTTTTTTTAAATTTAATAGTTTAAAAAAAAAAGGTTTTACGGTATATGTTTCCTGAAAATTTTTTTTTTAAATTTCAAATCTATAACTAAACACTTCTCATTAATTTGTAGTTTGTCTGTACAATTAAATGCAAATTGTAAAGTATACCAATATATCCTGGATCTTTTACAAGCTATAATAGAAATTACATTTTCAAACATATGTTTATGTTATAGACAATAAAATGTCATTGATTTTACAAGATAAAAACAAAAGTTTGAACTAAATGCATTAAATTCCACATTCTGTCAAAGTAATTTTTCAAAGATGAAAATAACTTGGACTGATCATTGTCAAAGTCTCTATCAGAAAATCCACCAAAGGGTTTCCTGCCTATGGAAATTATAACAATTTAATATAGACGACACTGTCAAGAATTTTGTACACAGCAACTGTTGTAAACATCATCTCCTCTGCTATTACCTGCTGGTATGGTAGAGCCACTACATTGATCAAATACTGTATAGACAGCCTAATAAACAAAGCCTCTTCTACAACAGAGAAACAATTACTGGCTCTTATTGACTCTTAATGATTTGATAATGCATTGATGCAGAATAACGGACCACTTGTAATCAAATCAAATTTCCTTCTCTTTGGATAAAAAATTCAGTTACAAGCTCAAGATTTCCTGTTTTTCTTTATCGTAAGACCACCATTCTGCTCGCCATTTTCAACTTTCAAAATAATTGAGTTGACATATTCTGTGGTATTTCCAGCTATTCTGTCTTCTGAAAGGAAATTAAAGAAAAAGTTCTGTTTAATTTACATTTAGTTTCAGACACCATTATGAAACAAAAATATGAAAATGTGCTGTGAAAAAATTTCTTGCGTATAATTATTTTACATCAAACAATATTTAACTTCTTACTAATAGACTGTGCAATGGCAGCTTCCAACATTGCAGTTAAAGACTTTGAAGGAGAGGTCAGAGACATTTTGCTTTGTTCCATGATCAATTTCGCCCTCTCTTGAATAAAAGGCCAGATAAAATGAATCACTGAGTTGAGCTGACCTGAAAAGTAAAATGTGACAAATTAAATAAATTATAAGATTTTATTTAACTCATTTGCTACTACTGCGACTCAATGCGACCTACCCCCCCCTCCGTACTAATGCGCCCTAAAGCGGCCGCCATGTGTGTGAATAACCAATTGTCGTTTCTTGATTTTTCGCCATGCGTTCTGTTTTTTTTTAATACTGCAAGCACGGCTTTTAAAAAGTAGGAATATAGTCTGTTTCGTTAATAAAAACCGGATGCGTTTTCAAAATATGGGTAGTTTTCACTGGCCTTTCGTCTTGTAATACTTTTTTTATAGCCTTCGCCTTTAATTTTTTACTTTATTTATCAATAGCTCTATACCTCCAAATATAACATTTAACAACAGTTCTGATAATAAGGATGCTGCAGATATAGACTTAGATGAATTTCCATTACAACTCGATTTATGGGCTTTATTATACTTTATCGGACTTTGACGCTAGGGCTAGTGAAAATATTTAGCCAAATCCTAGGGTCTCAACACTCAGCGAATGATTCAACCGATAATTCTGCATTTTTTATGTATAAAAGTATACATTTCCAGAAAGCTAAGATGTTTATTTATTTTATGATGTAATCTTTATTCACTTTGGGGAATATTTGGTCATTAAAAATATTTAAAAATAATTTACTTAATTTAATATGGAGTTCCTTCCCTTTGGCTAGTATTTTCCGGGGTGTCTTTGGAAACTAGGTTAGTAGCAAATTAGTTAATAGGAATTAATACATACAATTCATATAAGAATTCACACATAAGGAAACTACTGAGTAATTACCATGTTCTTGTTCAAGTCCATACAGTTTAATTTTGTTTGCCTCATGTTGTGCCTTTTTCTTTAATCTGCAAGCTCTTGATGCCAGTTTGTTTTTCTCTTTCCGTGATTCATTTCTTTTGGCAGTTGGCACATCAGCCCCCAATTGGCAAGCATTGATTTGGCGGTTGAGTTTCATTAACTGATGCCCAATCATAAAGAGTTTTTTGGGGTTTGGCGTGATCTCATTTCCATCCCCTTTCCTTGCTTTCCCCCCATGCCTAATGCCTGCGATCGTTGTGTTGCATTCATCAAATACTGGGTCTTCAAAGTCATTCAAAACATGTGGGTCAGCTGGGGATTCTACTGCAAGCTTGAGTCTTGTTCCTTTAGGTCCTTTAGACTGGACATTATATTGCCAAAAGAACTGTTTTTGCTTTTTTCCAGTTGCCACAAGAGATTCACAGTCTTTAGGAGATATCTGGGCAATGTCAGCATCTAAATACAGACAATAAAAAAGATAAATTAAATAATCGGTTTTAAAATCATAAATTGTGCTTGCTGTTCCATAATAAGTATGGTAATTTCCACAAAAAAAAAGAAAAAATATAGTTTTACAAGATATTTACCAATATCTGAATAATCATCATCATCGAATTCATCCTCTTTGTCATCATCATCATCATCATCATCTTCATCATCTGATATATGACTTGAACTACCAGAGTCTGAAAATTTTTATTAAAAAATTTTTTTTTACCAAATTATTAATAGAAAAAAAAATAATACATATTGCACAATTTAAAATTATCAATCATTGCAAAAGTATTTAGCAGATTAAAAAATTTTTCCTTTTATTATCAGTTTTGGGTGGACGATTAAAAATTTGTAATATTTTTCTTTTTCATTAATTTAGGATAATCATAATCATAATATTAACTTTATGTTACCTTTTAAAAAATTTAAAACATCATTGCCAAGAACAGGAAGTGAGCTTATATTTCCGTACTCCATAAAATACTAAAATTGTTAAAAGCTACAGAGTAAAACATATAATGACTATACTATAGCTTTATATTAAAGATCTAACATAAACAAGGATCTAATATTAACTGTCATTTTTTTAGTAAACCAGACTAATTAAATCCAGGAACCTAACTTTATCCTGATACTAGAAACCAAGTAAGAGAATATCCTGTTTCTCAATAACCAATTTTTTATTTTTCCACTTCATTAAAAAAATTATGCAATAATTATATGGCCTTTCCACAAAAGTATATAAATTCACAACAAGTGATTCAAACTGTAAAAGTGAGCTCATTTTTATGCTAAATTATGCTAATTTGTATCTACCACAGTTTAGAAGTTGTGTAACAAGTATTGAAATGTTGGTGCAAAAGTCTCTTTACTCTATATAAAACAATATTCTATCTACTATACTATAAGTCAGTATATTCTATATCTTTATAACTTCATATTTATACACCTAGGCCTATCCTATACCTATAGATATAGGTTAGATTATAGGATTATTATATAGGCCACTATATCATATGACTATATTAAAAATATAATTATATTGTATAGGCCTATAGGAATATAGGTCCAATTTTTCAAAAAGAAAACTAAAAGCATGTCTACTGAAGAATAAATGTACTCCTATTAATTTTATTAAATCTCTTCCCAGAGCACAATTAACCAGTCAGTGAGAATGTTTGAATGTAATGTGTGTACAGTAGATCTAGTCAGTAGTAGCACTCCCCATTTTTTTTCCATGGTGCTTTGGTCAATCATCGCGGGACACTCCTAAAACGGATGTTTTGATATTTTTTTTTTTTTTTTTTAAGGGTCTTTCGGTGCGATACATTTTTATTGTTCACATTTGACCTCATTTGTCACAGTGACTCATACTCATAGTCTATCTATACTCATAGTCATAGAAATACTATGATATGACTTATGACCTAAGTCTAAGCTAGGCTATATTGCTATATTAAATCAAGTTAAGCTTTGAAATTTAAAAACGTAGCATGGTGTATTATGTATACAAGAGCCATAATATGTAAAGAGAAGTTGTCTAAATACACACCGATATACTTTTTTTGGTGTATTTTCCACTTAAAAATAAAGTTACTAAGCACATGATCACATGACTTAGCTTACAAAACAAACAATATGGCGGACATTTTTCGCTACGTCATAATATAGGTCATAGGTCAACGATCTTTCTAGAGAGAATGAAATCTACCTTCATTTTATTTAAAACAACAATAAATGATATTTTGTTATTGGCTTTTATTAAGTTGGTGTTGTACTTTTGTTTATAGATCTATGTTGTTTATAAAGAACTATTCTACACAGCATACACGGCCTTGTATTTTAATTCTCAAAAGTCAACAGTAGAACTGAACTTTGACCCATCGAACTGCGCAGCAGTAGGCCTACGCATTGCATAGACGATTTTTATACTTTCCATTTAACTTTATTTATCTAAAAGGGATAGCTTGAGCTTACGAATTTTTGGCTTTTAAAAAATATTTTTTATTAGTCGAATTTTTTCCCCAATAATAATGATAATTTACAACGTCGAATTTTCCATTGCCATTCATTGATCATTAATTTGGAATTACAATCCCCCCCCCCCCCCCCCCCTAGGCTACAAACTTCGTTAATTGAAAATGATCTTTAGACTATTGAATTAATTGACAGTATGGGCATTTTTTATACAGGGGTGTGCAACATGCAATCCGTCAGTTAGACCCAAGAACGAAAAAATGTTGCTGTTGCAGTGTCACACACCCCTACACCCATATTAATGCTCCAAATAATATAAACCATCTTATATTCTAGATTTATTTCTTATGAACTTAGTCATTAAAAAAAAAATAGAGGCTTCAGAATTTCTCAATTTCAACTAGCTTTTACTAATAAAAATACTATGCTAAACTGCATTCAATGAATATTTAAAGTAGTCTACAATTGCTTCAAAGTCAAAACCTTATTAAATATGTCATGCATGAGCAAAAATATGAACTTACAGAGTGAACATGTATATATGAATTCTGGTTTAGCATATTTTCAGTCCTCATAATTAACATAGTCTAATTATATTTAATTTGAAACTGTTTGTCATTATTATTATAGCCATAAACAATGTTCTTATAGCGCAAGGATAATTTAGTATTAATAAAATTAGTATATTATTTTAATTATCAAATGCTTACCATATCGCCTTCTTTTTTTAGGAGGAGTATCCATTTCTGGACTGTGTATGAACTTTTGAATGTCTTTCCATTTATCTTCAGTTGATTCATCTTTCACCACTGTTTTTTCTTCAACTGAGTCACTCATTTTTTCTTCATTTGATTCATCTTTCATCTCCACTTTAGCAGGAGGAGACAAAGGTTCTTCTTTCACAAGATAACCAATAGTCCTTTTTAATGGGTTAGAAGAGGGTACAATCTGGGCAGTTTTATCACAGCTACTCACATTGTGCGAATCCAACTTATTAAGGGATTCAGACTTGATACGATTCTTGGTCAATAGTTCGTGAAGACTATATGATTTTGTCACATTATCTTCTGCATTGTTTTTTACGGGTGCCACAACACCAATAATGGTTGGTTGCTGGGCTCGTGGAGGGAAACTACTTTTGTTTTGGTTTGCACTTTTCACGTATTCCTGCCCAACATTCACCAAAGATTTCTGTTCCATTTTATGAAATGAAGAAAATCCTGCTGCTGGGTGTGTTAAATTTGAAGGCGAGTCAGCAGAGCTTGCTGGCAGAGCACTCAAGTTGTACTGTCCCCCAAGGCCATTGTTTATGTCAGCACAAAAAAAATCTAAGGAATAGCTCATTTTGCTGTCGTCTTGATCAAGATTTAAAATATCACTTACAAATGACATTTCAGGTTCCATATTCAGTTGCGTCAAGGTTGGGTTGGTATCTAATGTATCAATAAGTTCTGTGTCAGGAACGTCACTATCCATTTTATCAGACCAAAAGTTTATTCTATTTATTCCTGGAGCAGATTGAAAGGAACTCATAACATCTGGCGTCAAAAAATTTTGTATGTTACTGTCTTCAAGTTTATCATCAAGACCTATTTCATCAGTATAAATAGAGTCACTTGGGTTTGAAAAAGATGAAACACAGCATGTCACCATCTGTTCAGATCTATCCATATCGTAAATAGAAGAATTGGGGCTTGTAACATTGTATAATCCAGGACTAGGTACAAACATGTCTGCCATTTTAAATGTCATCACTTGCCTCTAAAAAAATATATAACAAAAAAATATAAATCTTAGGTTTAAAAAAAAAAAGAGTGTTATGAAAAATTGACACAGTAAGATACAAACTGGAAGTAATACTAAAATACTATAAAAGATAATGTTTTACCAAAAGAAAACTTTTTATTTTTGTATTACTATTTTCGTATGAATCAAGATGTTTTTTATGATTTTTTTTTTAATTTTTATCTTTCAACAATTTTTTTTTCACAATTAAATATATACTTGATTTTGATACTAGATTATTAAACAAAAATAAAAGCAATAAACAAATAAATAAACATCTTTTAAAATAAAAATTTCAATCAAATTTACCTTTGCAGTTTGGGACACTGTGTTTAGCAGAACACGCTGCTCTGCAGAGGCACCAGGTAAAGGTGTTGCTAGAGTTAATTTCTGATCTATGTTTGAAACTTTCTGATGATGAAGAGTAACAATATCTGATAAACCATTGAAACTGAAAGAAGAAACAATAATAGTAAATGAATTATTATTCATAATAATGTATGTGTCTAGTCTAAGGGTAGGCCGATTTCTGAATACAAAATTTTGATAAAAAGTCATTTTTAGCATAATGTGGTTATGCACTGTAACATACTGATGTTTAATGGTGGATACAGAGTTTACACAGCTTGACTGGCTTGACATTTCTACGCCTATGGGGCAATGAATTTTTTTAATATCGGTGTATTTTTATATCCATATCACTCACACTGACTATCCATGAGTTTAATATAGTTGAACTCAAAGTACAATTAAAAAAATATAACTTTAAGTAGGCCTATTAGATTTAGGTTCAAGTTCGTGAGATAAACAAAATTATTAGGCCTTTTTACTAGATCTATTACTATTACTATTAGTAGAATCTATAAATTTATAATAAAGGCTAAATTTTATAAACTATTCTATTCTACACAGTTTAACTGAGTTTACACTTTACTACAGTATCACGACACTAGTTGAATGTTTCGTTATGTAACATAAAATCTTGGAAATCCTGTTTATAAAAAAAGGAGTGTTCTGTCAACGTTTTCAGCCCACACTCATATTTTTGTACTCTGACTCATCAAACTCGGTAATGTTACGATTCATTGCCATTGCATTAGCAAATAGGTCAACAAGGTCACGAGAAGAAAATGTAAACAACAAAAGCTAAATTTTTGTTTAGCTCTTGAAACCCAACCCATTAGACATTAGTTAGAGAGACATTTTCAAATAAAATATATGGTATACCAAATATATGAATAGATCTAAGTGTTAAGCACCATATTACTTTTTAAAGATAGAGATAGAGGCCTATTAATATTACATTTCATTACACCAAGTGAATGTAATGGCGAATCGGCGATTATGGGTAACTCGTCTAAAATGTGGAGTCATAAATTGGACATAAATGATCAATGTAGTAATGTAAACACACTAAGAAAAGGTTAAAAAGTAGTTCATTTGAAATGTTTTATCAACTCATAATTTCTACTTACTTTCAAAAGAAATATACCTTGATTCTGTTATTTTTTTAAAAGTACTTTTAACTCTCTCAAATCTGTCTTGTTGCGACCACAACGTTGTTTTGTTTTGATCAATCTCGTGACCTAACTCAAATATATCGACGTCAGCGGAAAAGGGAACCAATAGAATCGTGTTTTTAAAATAACCCCGTTCTTTGATTCGTCATTCTTTCGATGACCTCGAGCAGACCAGTTTCGCGTTGTATTAATAGTTTTTTGTAAATTTACCCGAAATCTACAAAACAAAACAAAAAGCCAGTAAGCGTTTATTCCAACTATTGTACATTTTAAGCATAGCCTACTTTGTTTAAAATTATTGTTTGAACTTAATTAACGTTTTAATTTTAACCAGTCTAAAGAAAACGAATTTAACAAATGTAAATAATAGCATGCAATCCTGCAATATATAAATAGATTGTGACATCATGGAAGTGAAACAAAAATAACGGTGAAGGTCAGTCGTAAGCGTCAACAACATGTTATTCACTTACGTCACCGAGGTTAAAGGAAATTACTGGTTAAACCTCGAAGACCTTGAGGTAAAACTAGCTCCATATAGTTTCGAAGAATGCTTGTATATTAGTATAGTGCATTGAAAGAGAAGGCGGCATGGGTGATGCGTATTCGAATGGACAATTTTGCTCCCATTAATGATTTAAATTAATTATCATTTACTTTGATTTGACTATTAGATTAAGTATGGTTAGTAGTTTTAGCGAGCTAGTAACTGGATTGATTGTTCGTATCCAACCTTACGGTTAAGATTAGCTTTCGTTTCCGTTTATTATGTCTATTTACTATTTATTGATGTGTCAAAAGTGTAGCATAAATTATTTATGTTTTAAAAGCAGGACTGCACAATATATAGGCTAATGCATGCTTCGTTAATAATATAATTTATTAACTTTTTACCGTTTTTTAACTAAAATAATACATCTAGATTCTAGATGGACGTCACTATGTAGCCTACTACTGTAGCAATGTCAAGGCAAAAAGGTTTGCTGGGACTGGAAAACCCCACAGGAGACTAATAATAGAAAAGAAATAGCTAGTAAAGAATATGAGAAATAGTCCTTATATGGTCAAGGGATTTCCTGTTTTCAAAAGGTCGCATATTTTTGCAAATCATATTAAATTGCCAGTAGGCCCTATTTTGAAAAAAACGTTAACTGTTTTTATGAATTTATGGCTACATTAATCATATAGTACGGCAGCATTTTAAGTCACTATTAGGCCTATAAAGTTTGGGAAGGGGTGATTATTTTTAAAGTTAAATTAATAAGTATAATAGGCCTATTATAAGGTAGGGGATGGCCGTAGTTCAAAAGACATTATGACGTCAATAAAGTAGGTAACGTGTTATTGGCCTTTATATAATTTTTTTACTTATATATAAAATAAATAAAAAATAGTATGCCTTATAGTTTTTAATTAAATGCGCTAAAAATAATAATAAAAATATTGGATATAATATATTAGGCCTATGGGGCCGTCCATAAAGTACGTCACGCTATTTTTGACCAGTTTTAACCCCCTCCCCCCTCCCTGTCACAAACTGTCACAAATCTCGGACCCCCCCCCCTAAAGTACGTCACACTTTCGAATAAAAAAAAAATTAACACCTATTTAAAAACGTAATCTAAAACACACTTCACTAATAAACAGTATTAAAATATAACAATTTCCACTTAGAAGAACTATCACATTATTAAAATGACTTTAATAGTAGAATAATTAATTGTCAACAGTTGTCACAGTTATTCATTGAAGCAGTAACTCAATCTATATTGAATTTTAAAACAAAAGCTGCAAAAATTAGACTAGGCAATTATATAATACACATAATTTATCTGCTGCTTTTTAGATAATCTTCCGATTATGCAATCTTTTTACACAGGATAAGAAGTAGATATTAACGAAACTTGACCTCACCCAGTGATTAAATAATAAAAAGGAAACAAAAAAAATTGATTAAAAAAAGACTGGATTGACAAATTATGTGCTATATTGAATCTGTTTATTATGGAACTGTGAATCATGTTTAATTAAAAATATCACTGGACATCATCCATCCATGGTGAAGTGACTGGCATCAATCTTTCACCGTCAGCGTTTCCTGGAAGGATAATTGCAGACAGATAAATATCATCCTCATCTAGCCACTCAACATCCTCTGAATGTGCATTTTCTCTTCTGGCAATAAGTGCTATGAGTTATCTTTGCCTTTTAGAAGCGATTCTCAAAGGACGGATGCGCTTTATCTGAGTTGATTCTGGAACAGTTTGGGTTGGCACATTCTCCCGAGCCTGAGCTCTGTGTTGTCCTGCATGTTTCTTCAACATTGTTTGTGAGGCAAAGTATAAGTGACATACTTTGCCAATTTGATCAAGTAAGCTGGTCTGCAAAAGATGGACAATAAATATCATATGGTTGTAGTTTGAAACTCCTGTTGATCTCAACATAATGTCATCAAAATTGAGAGTTTGTGTCACAAACAATGACGGACATTTATGAGAATCTGCATCTACTCTTTCTGGCGCTTTGATTCCATCAGTTGTTTGGTTGATTGGGATTGGAGGAGGAGATAATCTCGAAGGTAAAACGTTGAAATATGAGCTTCGCTCAGTGACATAATTATGCAGTGGACAACATAGAAATAATAATACTTCGGCATGACCAAAGCAAGGCTATATACATAAAATAAGGCTTCGCAAAGGCATACTAGAACTCCTAGCGAGAGGAATCGTGAACAACATTCATGTGATACAAATTTCATGCTTTTTTTTACATAAAACTAATTCAAATGTTTCACAAAATTTGTTATAATTATTTTTTAAGCTATTAATATTAAATTCTACTAAAGAAAAAAAGAAAATAAATTAGAAATAAAATAAAAAATAAATGTGTGACGTCACACATGGCCTGACCCCCCCTCCCCCCTGTCACAAACTGTCACATTTTCTTACACCCCCTCCCCCCCTCTGGAGCGTGACATACTTTATGGACAGCCCCTATATAATCTACCTCTATAATATGTGATAGGCAAGTAAAAATTATTAAGAAAAAAAAATGGTACAACAAATCGTTTATTAGATCTAGACTAGATATAGATATCTATAGGCATATATAATTTAAAATAATTAACAATTTTAAATTGGAGGGGGGGGGGGGTAACATATATTTAGGCCTATCTAAAACCAACTAAAACATATTTTGACTTCATTTGTACATTTATAGAGAATATATATATTAAATTAAAATAAATATAGAAAATTGAAAATAACATTGTTGCTATTTTGATTACTTTTAGAACATTATTAAAATGTTTTCTTTGAAATATTTTTTTTTAGCATTTTTAATATTATCGTGATTATATTTAACCCTGTATAGCCCAAGGTATAAAATAATCATAGTAGTACTATTTTATATTGATATAATTATATTTATATGGTTAGAAAAATATAAAATGGCTTCAATTTTTAATTTTTTAAATTATTTTGACTTTTATGTGTATGTGACGTATATGTAACACTGGGTCATAACGTGTAAAAAAAAAATTAAATTCCTATTGATTTTTTTCTCACTATAAAAGTTGTAATTGTGCATATTAAACACATTTAGGAATATACAACAAGAAAATTTATTGATATAAAGAAATAGCAATGACAAACTTTGAGAAAAACTGGCAAAATTTATTATTTCTATATCATTTACATAGAAAAAAACTTTTTTCATGCATATACTATTTGTTGTGAAATGACATAAAACAATTTCTACTATGGTTGTAGCACAGTAAAACATTGCATTTATTGCAAAGAGTATCAGTGTTGTTCACTTTGCACTGTTTGCATCGTCCCCTTTTATCAACCATCACGGGCCAGTGTGACAGTTGGTCGTATTGCACATCGCAAGGAGGTGGATTTTTTAGAACTGCACGACGCTTTGGAGAGAACTCATCCAGGAGCCTGTCTGTTGCTTTTCTCTTACTCGATTTCACCTGAATGAGTGAAGTAGCCAAGATAGCCTGAAATTGCCTTTGTTTAAGAACTTCCTTCGCTGGCACTTCCAACAAGCAACAGTCCCTTTTGTACATCAGCCAGGCATTAACACAAGCTATTTTGACAGTGTGCCAGAAAATATAGGTGTACCATCGCTTAGATCGAAAGGTAAAGTGGCTTTTGCCACAAAGAGAGTCCAGCAAGTCCACACCACCCATTTTCTCATTGTAGACTTTGACTGTCAATGGTCTGGGAACAAACTGAAATGTCTTGGATACCTTGTTCCACCTTCTTGCTGCATCTGAGGGTGTTGCGCCTAAATAGGATGATGCCATGTTAACAGCGCGGGTATCGAACCATTTGACAACAACAATGTTTGTGGTTTTTTCAACTCTCTGTACGTGTGTGCCACGACCTTTCTTTTCCATTTCCTTATCACTAGGAAGAGTGCAGCCGAATAATCTGTTCGGACGAACTGTTCCAGCATACAGAATGCCTTTATCACTAAGGTTCTTTATCAGTGGAATAGAGGTGAAAAAATTGTCTGCAAATATTTTGAAGTTCTTTTTGTGTGGCAGTGTTTCACACAAACGACTCACCACACTACCACCAACACCAAGTTCTTCCTTTAGGGTCACAGCACCCTGGTATACCTCAAAGTCACATAGGATACCAGTAGAGGTGGTACGACACCAGACTTTGAATCCCCAGGGATGAGGCTTTCCTTTGATGTACTGTTTTATCTTACTAAACTTGCCACGAAACGGAATCATCATTTCATCAATGCTATTGAATTCTTCGGATTCAATAAGCTGGCATTGGTGTTTAAAAAAATCTAACCAGGTTCTTATTTTCCAAAGCTTGTCTTTTTTTTGGTCAGGGGTAACCTCCTCATTGTTTATAAAATGAATGGCCGACAGTATTTCTAAAAGCTTGTTACGGGCCATCACATCCGCAACAGGACTGTAGCGATTTTCATTCTCATAGTAGCACCGAACACCGAGCATTTTGTTTAACCCCATTCGGAAAAACATGCCAAGGACCATTTCCAATTCTTTTTTACAAATGTTAATACACACACCTTTCTTCTGTGTTGAATATAAATTAGTTTCATTGACAACTAAGTCGAGCATTTCCCCTGTAATCAGCTTGGAGAAATATTCATAAGGTGAAGAGACTTCATTCGGATGTGAAACAGGGTCACCAAGAAATTCAGAATCTGGAGCCTCGTAGTTAGAATTCATCCATTCATATATGGGCTTTTTTTGTTTTTTTGAAGACTGTTTTGCATTAGTAGCAGCAGTAGATGTGGAGGGCTGAATTTCAGCACTACTGTCGTCTTCTTCTGATGACTCAGATAATTCTGGTGGCTCATACAGCTCATCTTCACTATCTGTACCAGGTGGGGACTCCACATCACTCTCATCCGCATTGATCAAAGTGATGACGTCACGTGCAGTCAGTCTGCGGGGCCTTGAGGATGCCATTGAACTGTAGAAAAAAATATTCAAAACATGAAAATGTGTCACAAATATTATATTCAGAGATTTAGTAATAGGCCAATATGTTGTTGTTCTTTAGATACCCCCCTAATCCTGTGTTTCTTGTATTTTATAAAATAGGGGTGCCTTAGCCAGAAAAAAAAAATTTTTTTCTTTGTAAAATGATATTCAATAATTTTATTTATTAAAAAACAGCTGTTAAATGAATGAGTACACTATAGACGCTCCTTCTATAAATAATTTAAGACGTAGGATCTATACCCGTATAACCCATTGTTACACCAATGTCACAGTAGCCTATTCTCGATAATTTTAGCTTTATTCCTTTGGTAGCCCGTTGTGACACTGGTGTAACATTACAGTAAAACTGTAAATACTATTACTCAAACGTAGTTACATAAAGTTTTAACATCAAATATTATTAATTATCATATAACACTCTACATTCAAACACTTAACCATATTTTCTTACCTTAGTCGGGTTTTTTGGTATTATTCTGATGGTCGAGGTATTGAGAGATAAAATAATGCGTTCACCTAAAGATGCTAGGAGCACGAAAGAGCTCTTCTCGCTTGAAAATGAAAAATTACTATATAAAAACGTTTGCTGTATAGTTCATTCGCATTTTAAATAAATAATTATAATATTTTTTGAAGTAATAGTAGTTTTATGTACTTTTAAAGAGAACGTGACATCTATGTCACACTGGGCTACACAGGGTTAATTACGTGTTTGTCAACACATTAAAATGTTCCAGTTCCATAAACGAGACCATCTAAATTAACTTCGAAGCATCGATTCGTTATGCAGGAAATGATCGAAGAATTCTTGAATATATATAGGGTATAGGACATAGGAATATAGGCCGTTAATAGCTAGCTTTTATACCCACCAGGCCCGGATTTCCGCCTAGGCCCACAAGGCCCGGGCCTAAGGGCCCAGCCAGCCTAGGGGCCCAGCCAGCCTAGGGGCCCCCAGTGGCGGAATCTTTACAGAAGCTCAAAAGCCTGGCTATTGCCTTATTAAATCAAAAAGCTTTATCGAAAATAATATTATAATAATTTCTACTACATTTTTTTTCAAAACAGGGCGCTCATAATATAAGTTACAGCCGAATATTAAGCAATGGTGAAACACGACCTCGACCTTGGCTCATATTTTCGAAGAGCAAGGGTGCAGTGTTTTGTGCCCCTTGAAAGATGTTTGGGAAATTGGGGTCGCTAGCTAATGAAGGATACAACGACTGGAAAAACGCAGTTCAAAAAATGAAGGAACATGAGGATTCGGACGAACACAGGTCAGCACTTGCGACACTATTAGCTAGGAAAAATGCTGTCGGTAGAGTTGACAATTTTCACATAAAATTCCACAGTAACAAAGGAAGTGGCACAACAAGCGAGAATAAAACAAGTGAACCATCTGATAGATCTTGTTGGATTCTGTGCGCCGAGGCTTGTCAAGCTGCTGTATCTTTCTTCGGTATTTTGCAGTTATTGTATAATTTTTTTTTCGGCATCAACACACAGATGGAAATTTTTGCTGTCGAAACTGAAGTAAAATTCAACAGTCGTTTTTCTCAGACAAGATGGTCTGCTCGAGCTGACGCCTGCCGAAGTCTATGTTGCTCCTGGGATGAGATCATGGCAGCTCTTCAGATAATTGCCGATGATGCAAATGAAAAATCATCTACCCGCACTGAGGCTTCAGGTCTTCTGAGTTTTTATTCATTAGACTCGATTAAAACTTGCTTTTTGTCACTTCTCTGGAATGACATCTTGGAAAGGTTCAACAAAGTAAGCAAATCTATCCAATCTGTTAACATCGACCTAGGTACGATCGTTGAATTGTATCAGTCTTTGGTAACATACCTAGAAGGAAACCCAGTAGGCCTACCTTTGATGAGTATGAGTCGAAAGGTTTTGAAAAATCCGGTGAAAATAGCTATGCATATGACATGCAGTGGAAACGTAAGCGTAAAGTCCAGTTTGACGAAGAAAAAGGAAACGAGACCGAAATCTCTGGCAGGGACAGATTCAGAGTTACAATTTTTAACGTCATTATAGACAGACTAATTACAAAACTACGGAGACGCGGAACTGCGTATAAGGAGTTAAGTAAAAAGTTTGACTTTCTTACGAAACTACATTGTTTGGAATCTAAAGACATCCGTAAAGGAGCCAAATATTGTATAACTTTTTTATCAGGGGGATTAGGATAGGACTTTGGAAAACGAGTGTCTCCACTTGCAAGTTCATTTGTCGTCAAGTGATGAAGTTATGGAGTTATCGTCACTGAAGCTATACAAATACTTATCGGAACAAGACTTTTTGGACATTTATCCAAACGTAGGAATTGCACTCCGAATGCTGTTGTGTACACCAGCATCAAACCGCTCAGCAGAACGGTCGTTTTCAGCGCTAAAGAGAGTAAAGAATTACTTTAATCTAACATTGGAGAGAACAGGCTCAATTCACTCTCTGTAATGTACATAATGCTGAGCTCGCCGAAGGCAAGAGAGCTACTGGCGCCCCCAACTCAGGTGCCAGGACGTCTGCAAGCGTGACCTAAAGGCTATAGATGTAGAGGTCGGAAACTGTTAGAACCTTGCTCAGCACAGTAGTAGTTGGAGAGGCACCTTACACACTGGTACGAATGCTGCAGAGAGGAAACTTCGCCTTATAGCGGAGGCTAAAAGAGCAGCGAAGAAAAGTAAAGAACATAGGCTGCCACTGACAAACTCCAACGGTCCCGCTTTCAAGTGCCAGAGATGCGACAGAGCCTGCCTCTCAAGGATAGGTTTCCACAGACACAGTCAATTCTGCAGGGCTGGCCAAATCGAAGGAGTGTAAATCTAATCGTCTTTCGAAACTATGGAGCAAATGAATGTAGAGTAAATTGCCCTACAGCAACCACTTGTCGGCAAAGGCTCATAACTTTTTACTATACGAAGGAAAATTTAAAATTTCTGGTTGCTTAGAGGGCACATATTAAAATCTCTGACTTGGCATTGTTTGGAGCTGTTCTAGCAGACGGCTAGCAAAATAATAGGGAAAAATGGTTGGGTCTATTTAGCCCGGCAAGCAACCACCTGCTTACCCCGCAACCAGTGATTAGCCCTAAGTGCAACCACCTGAACTTAGTGCAACCACAAAGGTGCCCTCTGTGAAACCAGTAGGGGATATTGAGCCTAGAGATTTTCCAGTACATTCACACACATGCAGACATAACATTAATAATTGGAAAACATATACACACCAATAAACAACCAATAAATCTGAGTTTTTCAGAACTATTCCTGTTTGATTTAACATAGACTCAAATTAGTCTAGAACTAAATCATCAACAAACTCTTCAGTCTCTAGGTCTAAATCTATAATAATTAAGAGTCTCATTAATGCTGGTGTTGTCTGAGAAATATATTGAAAATACAGTGGTACGGCAAGATGGAAAACTCCAAGCTGTGAAAGAGGCATGGACAGAGAACAATAGAATAACACATCTTAGAAAGAAAGTGGAGATGGATTGGACACACCGCCAGGAAAGGTAGCAACATCTGAGTTAGACAGGTCCTAGAGTGGAACCCCCAGGGCAAACGGCAAAGATGAAGACCTACGCACACATAGAGACGAAGCATGTTGGATGAAGCTGGACGAACTGGAGAGAGATGGGAAGAACTGAAACGACTGACAAGAGTCCGTAGAGAATTGTATGCTTTGACGGAGGCTTTATGTTCTACAAGGAACCCAAAGGACAAACGATGATGATGAATGATGCTGTCTTTAAATTTGATGCAATGTCATCAGGACAAGTGTCTTGTCCGGTAATAGATGGGGGTTTTGGTTCTGGCACACACTTCTGTACCCATCGGTCACAAATCTGGCTAAATGTGTAAACCAAGGATACGCTCCCATTAAGAATACACCTGTGGACAAACGCACGAAGGAAGTACAGGCGAGAGCAACCGCGGTGGGGAGGAAGAAATGTGCGCTTGTCCGTTTTTAAAATATATTTTAAAATCTATTCTGGCACAGGAACTGGTAGGTGTGTGCCTGATGCCGATATGTTTTATAGATGCACAACTATAATGATGGTTTCTATTGAGACAGGAGTGCTTCATGGCTGATGGAGGCTGATGTTGGGGTGTTGATGCCTAGGGGCCCTGTCAGGCAGTGTTGTGTCTGATGTCCCTCATAGTCATGTTCGGCAGTACTTTCTGCCAGCTTATGTTTGTTGGATCCAATGAGTATAACCTACTGAAATTGAATGCTTTGGGGGCAAAATAATGCCAAACGTACGCTTGGTGAAAATTCCAGCTTCATTTAGTTTACTGTCAAGTTTCTGCCAATTCGTTTCATTGTTTGGAAAACGCCCACATCTAGCAGCTGCAAGATGTATGTGTGTAAATGGGCAGATAGGGAATATCGTAGTATATATCGTATGTTCTTGTCTTGACATATGGTAGCAGCATGGATTGAATTGTGACTTTAATGTCGTCATCGACCAACAGCAGAATAGGCTTTTCTATCTGAGCTGTTAAGGCACAAATGCCTGCTCAAGCCAATCAACAATAATGGTCTGATGTCTCCATATATTAGTGGATTTTGTGAAGGATTGTTTATATACTTCATTTTACATTTAGCTTTATGACTAAATTGTTCCCCTTAAAATGCTAGCTCTCTCTTGCATATCCCGCCATCTTATAAGGCTTCTAGCAATGCTTCTTGGGTCTTAAAAAAACATAGGGCCTAAAGCTCAAAGATATTATATTGTTCCATATTTTAAAACAATGGAAACCTAGCCAAATATTAAAATTAAAACATAGGTCTATATAGACTAGACATATATATTAAAAAGATCTAGATGTAAATACATGTATTAATTATAGTCTAAACTAGTAGCGCTACTAATATGGTTGCACTCAGGACATACTTCCCTTACAGCAACCATGGTGGTTGCCCAGGTGGCAACACACTCTCGAGCCCTGCCCTGAGTGCAACCAGCATGAAATTAGACTTATCTATTACAATTAACACATTTTTAAATGTATTATACAGTCTTATTTCACCTTTACATAACCTTATCATAATGTTAAAAACTCATTCTTATGATATTCTAATAATTAATAATGTCAAGAAAAACTACCCCTAAATTTTCACAAAGTGATCTTTTTTTTTCGAAAATTTTCACGGCAAATATCTCCTTCCAGAATGGCAGGAGATGATCCGAAAGTAAAGAAAACTTAATTGTAGACTTAAGGAATCATATTCTGCTATCTTTCTTTTTGATTTAACACATATAACGAGAGTTAGGTCAAGTGGTTGCCCAAAGGACTGGTTGCGAGAGGGGCAATTTACTCTATATAGTCAGAAAAAATGCAGTCAATTAACTATGATGACGTCATTCGTTCTTTTGCACAGAAGACATTTCGTCGTATGATATGATTCTATAAAATTTATAGAATAACGTAACTATAGTAACATAGACTGTATTATTCTGATGTTTAAAGTCATTAAAGTCGCTTAAAAATTATATGTTATGTACTAGTGCATTTAATTTGCTAAATTTCCAAAATAGCTTCGACATGGTGAGGGGCCCCCAAATATCAAATGCCTAGGGGCCCTAGGGTCTCTAAATCCGGGCCTGATACACACGCATAGTGTGATTACTAAGTTATAGAAAGTGAATACCAACGAGTATTTATAGGCTTTTTTTTTTCTTAGTATATTTATGAAAGTGAAAGATATTTTGCCTCTAGTTTGAATTAGAGCACGATATTATTATTAATAATGAAACATTTTTGTGTGTGTGCGTGTAGCCTAAAGGTGGGTGTTCGAAATTCAATTGAAAAGTTGTCAAACGTAACTGATAATTATCACTTATAACATATAGGTCTACTATAATGTCAACATGTCCTAATTTTGGCCTTATTATTAACTTAATATATAGGCCTAGCTTTATTTGCAAACAAATCAGTGATCGATAGGCCCTACAATTTCCGGGCATTAGGCCTAATCTATAGCCTATAGGATGACAAAATGCATTGACATAATAGCCTAATATAAAATATATAGGGCCTATTTTTTAGTTTGGAAGCAATTTTAACGGTAGGCCTAGGCCTATCTAGAAACATTTTTTACTCAAATCACCCATATTGGAAGAAGTAAGATGGTCATATTAAAGTGTAGGCCTACAAGCAGTTTCCCAAAAAGTCGGGTCACGAAATAAAAATTACCGGTTCGCCTAAAGAAGAAAAACATTCTTATATGTTGCGTACGTTATGCCTATACGTACATATTACTACTATATAGGCCTATTATAATAGGCTATTGGCCAGTAATGACGATAAAAATGTTAGTGGGGCACAAAGTAAACGTATAAAAAATCACTGGGACACGATAAAAGCGAGGTTTAGGAATTCTGGCCTAGGGTAAAAAAACAGGGTCAATAAAATACGTGTGTAGATAGGAGTGTGAATAGTTTCTATTGTAGTCTAGAGTCTATAATATATTCGTATAGTAGGCCATATCCTATAATATTTATTGGGTGTCTAAATTAAAATAAAGATAATGCCATACAAACGTTTCATTAATTGCAGGATTAAACTCACGAATGAGAGAACGGTAAAAAGAATCTGGCTCATGTAGCCTACATGTATATAGATCTATATTGGGTATATCTCATCAGGTCATGTGGTTAAAAAATATTATAATAATTATATAGGCATAAGCTAATATCCCGGACACATTCATACAGGATTGTGCAGGTCTATACTCTCTATAGCCTCTATACTGACAGAGACCACGATGGTTGCCTAAAATAACTATACGGGAAAACCCAAAATGAAAAAAAAAAATAGAATTCATAAAAGTACATTGCAATAGAGTAAACACTTTTTTGTTTTTTTGTTCAGACTGCGACTGTTTTTGTGACATATATATATAGGTCAGTGCTTCCAAACTCGTGGTGAGCGTGTCTACAAACTAGATGTAGGCCTACACATAGGACCAGTTAGAGGCAACTAGGCAACGCTAATATAATATTGGTAATGCAAGACAACACTACCAAAAAAGGTGGTTAAAGTTAAAATAAAATCAATGGCGAATGGAAGGGGTGCAGGAAGACATCAAATGCAAATCGAAATGGTTATCCAAAGGCCAAGAAGCGCTTCGGGTAGAAAAAGTTGAAAAAGCTAATGAACCACTGAAATGCTAGGCCTAGATGTCTTTGTCGTAATTCACAAAAAAAAAAAAACAAAAAAAAAAACCACGCTTTATTTTATCATAACTAGTCTACAGGGCTTTATAGTTACATCATAGTAAATCTACAGTTGTGAGTTTGAGAAAGGATATAGGGTATGCCTACTGAATCTTAAGCGTCTGACGTAATAGTTTAAATTAAATAGTAATAAAAATATTGTTAATCAATAATAAGGCTTAGTGCCTAATTTAAAAAAAAATATATTGCTGACTGGTCTTACTTAATTAACAGTGTAGGCCATATCTGATAATTTTTAATAGATTGAAAGAATGCTTTCTGAGATGAGGGGACTAGGCCTATACTATAAACAAAGATAACAGTAGGCCTACACCATTAATCATAATGGGAAAAAATACGATCTTTCGAGTAGGTTAAAACTTAAAACTAGGTCTAGTTTAAAGGTCAGGTTTTGTTAGATTTATATTTATAGGTCTACATGCATTTGATGAAATGATGACAAACAATAAATGGTGAATAGGTAGGCTATGTCCTTTTATGGAACTTTTCCGATGTCCTTGACTAAAACTAAAGCAGTGTTAAAAACCATGGGGCCTTACCCAGGGGCGAATCCCCCTCCCCCCCCCACTGAAATTTCTGAAACATTTTTTTCTAATCTTCTAAATTCATGAAAACTTGATAAATTAATGTCAAGTGAAAGTTCAGCCCACCCTGGAAAAAATGTTTGGGTTCGCCCTTGGTCTTACCAGCGGTTATTGAACTCTGTGATGGCCTATATTAGACATGACACTGAATAAATATAAACCGCATGCACAGATAAAACTACACATGGACAAAAACTACCATTTGTACACGTCATTATTGGCTTTAGTGAAAGTAAAACTGACGTGTAATTACCTTTTAAATTACCCAACATAAATAAGACATCTGGTATATATAAAGTTACAAGAATAACTAACTGATAATAGTGATAATGTTTCAATTTCAACAGCTCACTATTTCTAAAAACATAGTTGGTAATAATGATAAATGAGAAATAACATAAAAACACACTTTGGTAGAAAAACATTTCCAATTTATTGATTACATTATTATATAAAAAACATTTTAGTAATTGCAGTATATGAATATATATACATTAAAATTAAGCCTTTTATCTAAACTAACTTAGCAGTTGATAAAAGGTATAAAATGTATCATTTAACTATTTAAAAAAATAACTACTTTTAGTATAACAAGCAAATTTAATCATACAGATAAAATAATAATTGAATAATAATTTTTTTTAAAGTAGAAAAGTGATTGAAATGGAACACCCCTACGGTCCAAAAAACTAAGGAATACCTTAATGGTAAAAAAGACCATGGGTAATGCAGGATATTGGTAGATTTTTAAAATAAACATCTTGTCTTGTCAAAAAATTATATAGACTCTAATACTAATAATTTAAATCATTGAGAAAACTGTTTTTGGCTAAAACTTCTTCATGTCTTAAGTAAAAAATATAGGGTTCAATATATTAGTTTTTATTATTTAAAATCATTATATATAAGCTGTTAAAAAATCAACACTCAACAAATAATGTTAAACTTTCATATACCGGTACCATTGATTCTTTAGTAGTTAAGCATTGGCCTAACTTGAGGTATACCTGCCTATCTTACACAAAACATGACAAAATTATAGAAAATACACATGATTAAAAAAAAACAATGCAACCAATATTATGTACAAAATGATAATTTGAAAGTATGTGTATTCACCTTATGTTTAAGCATGTGCAATAATTATAACCTTTTTAAGGAAAGAATGTCAAAGTATTTGTTTTTCTGCATGTTTTTTTGTGAAGAAACATTTCAGTTGGTTAATGTGGACTTTTTAATGAACGTAAAGATGAAGATAAAACTATAGCAAGATCACTAACTGAAAACCATTAAAAACTAGTGTCTACCCAACACTAAATGATTTTTAAAAATTACTTACTTAACTAATTATCTTAAACACACACAAGTCCAACTTTGGTAGCAACATAGTAAAAATGTAACAAAATTTTAACAGTATAAGAATTGAAAACATATTTTGAACATACAAGATCATGGCACAGTTTAATGTGAACCAAAGTAATTTACAAAACAATTCTAGTGAAGTGTCACCAAAGAATGAACCGCTGATGATGTGCTGTATTTTATAGTTAACCACCCATTTCCTATGTCCCTAGTATTGCTGCCTGTTGGATAAAATATGAAATAAATAGCATACTACTTTGCTCTCATGGGACAAAACCTATTGATCCTCCAACTTGATTGTATCCTCCGTTAGCTCTGTCACATCAAAGTTGATGTCAACATCATCCAAAAAGGATTCCTCATCTTCCAAATCAAGGTCATCATCATATTCCTCTTTTACTTGACTTGTGTTTTCCAGTGTTGTCTTATCACTTTCTTGACTTGTGTTTTCCAGTGTAGTTTTATCACTAACACCTTCACAACTTTCTTGAGATTTATTGGATAACCTGATAATACAAATGTATAAAACATTTAACATTAAAAGTGCTGATAATCAAAGATATACAAAATGCTTGTTTTTTTTTAAATAATAAGGTGTTCCTTAATGCTGTAATTAGAGACAAGATAGAAAGTGTTTTATTTTAAATGTCAACATCCACTAAAGGTTCTTTCATTTTTTTTGTGGAAAATACAATTCCACAAAGCTTTCTGATCGTATGCTCACAAATTATTTAAAGTGTTGATTTTAAAATATTTAATTGTAAATTGTTATGTCAGGGGTACCCATTCACTTGAAACAGTGAACCCTGAAAATTGTTTTCTTAAATTTTTTGAAACCTAAAACCTACTTTCCAAATTTTAATAAAACCTGAAATGTAACACAACTCCAAATTTTTTTTGTTTCTGGTAAAAACAGTGCCTTAGGTTCAAGTTCAATCAAAGGCAAAAAACAGACAGGTAGGCTTAACGTTTGAGACAACAAGAGTACAAGAGTCAGGGGTACCATTCACTTGAAACAGTGAACCCTGAAAATTGTTTTCAAAAATTTTTTGAAACCTAAAACCTACTTTCCAAATTTTAATAAACCCTGAAATGTAACACAACTCCAAAATGTTTTTGTTTCTGGTTAAAAACAGTGCCTCAGGTTCAAGTTCAATCGAAGGCAAAAAACAGACAGGTAGGCTTAACGTTTGAGACAACAGGAGTACATTACAAATGAAGATCTCACAGTAGAAGCTTTTAACATAGTTTGGCACATGTTCGCAACCCCGATTTCATTGTCCTTTACTACACAGCAGTAACAGATTTCTTAGCCCCATCAATTATAAGTTTGAGGATCCGTAGTGGGGCACACAAGTATAACAGTAGAGGTAAAAGAACTAAACATGAAAAGTGCATGGGAATGTGTGACATCGGTAAATAGTATAGCATGGCAAAATAATATATCTCCACTGCCATAAAGAATAAAAACTTACTTAAATAAGTCGATGTGGCTAAAGGCATAACTAAACCGCAATTATGAATAAAAACCTTCTGTATATATTTGCGTATAAGTCGGAAAAAAACAACAACATCACTACTCTGTCATTAAGTAGCAAATATCACCCGTATCGGAATATTTTTTTTTGTAGAATTACTTAGCTATTGCATAGGCCTATATTTTACATTTAGAAAACTTTTGTAGGTGTAAAAATTTTAGTAGCTTAAAATGCATTTCATTTAGGACCTATGGCCTAGGCCTACTAAGGCTGTGTTTAGCATTCCGATAAAACCATGTCATGTCTAAGCAAAGTTACAATCGGCCAATGTACACATTTGAGTACATTCCGAAAAAATTTGCACTGAAACTTGAAAAACAATCTAAATAGAAATAGTGTGTTTCAGGTTTCCTTAGTTGCATGCATGAGTTGAAAAAAAAACACCGCTTATTGTCGGTCGCAAAGATAAAAACACAGAAATCACAACTTTTTTTTTTCCGTGCACGCTTGTTTTAAATCGGCACCATCCAGTCTAAAAAGCGCCTAAAAATAATTTAAAAAATAATTGACCCACCATAGTGTCAGTGTCACTCTAGGGATAGGAATTTGAATTGAGACAGGGACTGTAATGATTTGTTAAAAATAAATGAAAAGCTGCCTTTAATTAATTATGTTTGCGTTATGCATGATTAAAACTATTTTTTAAGGAAAGTTTCCAAATTAGGGTGAATATTTAGTAACTTTTATGTTTAAAAGGTATGAATTCTTGAGAAGTTAAAAGGCAGTCCCCTTTTAGTAATTTCACTGTCCCGAGTAACAGAGTTCAGGAACGAATAAGTTCGTAACCCGAGTGTATAAAATTACCTCATAATGATGTTTCTATAGGATTTATATTTGATATATAGGCTATATAAAAAAGCATTGTCTTTACTTATTGTGATAAGAAAATTATGTGTTTAAAATGTTTTATTTGACTGTGTAGGCCTACTTAGGCTATTGATAAATGTTTATTTCTTTAAAAAATCTAAACAAGGACTTAACTGATTTAAATTTAATGAAATCAGGCCCAGTCATTCATCTTATACCATTTTTGTTTGTAATCTTAGGTGTATGTTGCCTTAGTTAATTGGGGGTAACATTTACTTTTTAACCTCTTAAATATTGTGGACGCCACATTAACGTCATCATTTCCGTACACTTAAATACCCAAGGTATCACATCAAAGTCATAAAGAAAGAAAGAAATGTTAAAAAAATGCAAAGTCAGCAAATATTTATATTAAAAACCTGAGGTAGTTAAAGGGTTAACTTTTGTCCTTACGGAATAGCGGCCACACATATTTTTTATACTGTATAGTTCAATGATATGACGTATTTAAGAAAGAGGAAATTAAGGAATGTGTGACAATAAGAATTTATGACTACGATTTTTTTAATCACCATTGTTTTTATTTTTTTAAAAGGCATGTCTGATAATCGCACAAAAATTATATGAGTTAAAAAAATAGAAAATGTCTTTCAAAATGTTCTTTGGCTAAAGAAAAAAATGTTCAATAACACCTGAGTTTGTATTTTAGTAAAATGTCTTAAAAATAAATTACAAGCATAGGACATGTTATTTTATATAAAATTTTCCCTTTACTAAAGTCTCAGTCAGTTTTTTTTACAATTTCAATGGCCAAACGTCAGGTTAGAGAAAAATTTAAATTTGCTAAACTGTCTAAACTAATAATGAAGGTCTGCAGTTAGTCACTAGTTCTATACTCTATATCTATAAAGAGGGTTTTACACCATTAAATGATAAATGATGGCAATAACTGAAACAGTGAGGTTTCTCCAATAAATATTAATAATTAGCTTTTTGATGAACATGCTAACAGGAAGCCAAAAAAATTTAATAAAAACTCACGAATCCTGAGCCAAAAATTATTTTGCAGACAAGTGGCACCCTAATTTGAGGTGCATTTTCAATATATTTTCCCAAGTTTAGGCCCTACACTATTTCATAGTTTATAGATCAAATATTCTGCTTTTAACATTAAAACTTAACTGATACAACTTATTAATCAGAGCATATTTTAGACAGATTTACTTGTAAATTTAATATCACGTACAATTCTTCCCCGTTTTCTTTGCAATGCAATTCTGCCCAAGAATGAAGACGACGTTTCCATAATTTTACTTGTGCATCCCATGATCTGCGGCTGCATTTTTTGAATTTTTCTGGAGTTTTTGGGTGTAGCTTAGCATCTCTGCTACGAAATTTCCTATGGTAGATAAATTTGATTTATAAATCTGACACAACATAAAAGTGAAAACAAAAAATCATTTATTTATTACATAAATTGTTACAACTTACTTAGGAATAATCGTAACATATTTCTTATAAGCATCGGTAACCTTCCCATATAAAATGTCCTTTTCACGCCTAGCAAGCCTTATTTTATCTCTGTAAAAAAAAAAAGTTATATTAAGCATAGAAATTTAATAATGCAATATAATATGAGGATTTAGAAATATCAATCTTTACAAATAAATGAATAGAATATTGTCATAATATTCAAAATGGTTAGATATTAGATTTGGATCATTGTAAAATGTTAAAAAAAACCACACATAACATGTAACTCATGTAAAAAATTATTTTGTTAAACAGTTTTTTAGCCATGAAAAAGTTTTATTAATTAAAAATATGTAATGATGAAAATAAAACAGAAAGTAGAAGAATAAATATGTTTCTTTAGTTGTCTATAAAATGAAGGCTGAAAAAATATTTACTCTTCTGTCATTGTTGTTTTATCAGTTTGTGACTCTTCCGTTTCAGATGGAAGTTGCAGCTTTCTACGTGACCTGAAGTAAAAATATAGTTTGCTTTGTCTTATATACCCAACCCAAGGAAACAAAGTAAGCTTGTAAAAGATGCAAACATAATAAGTTTTCAAAATGACACTGTTTTGAATTTATATTAAATAATTTGAGCAATAAAAAAATGGAATTACCATAACTGGCGAGACCTGCGCACTGAACTATAACTTGGTGTTACAGGTGTGTCACTATTAAGAAAAAGTGATTTGTTACAATTTTTATAACTAACAAGCTACATTGCCAGGGTGAAAAAAAAAACAGGACTGTATAAGGTGCAGATAAAAATCTATAAGCTACACTTAAAAGAAAGCTATAAATCTTATATTATTTTTTTTTACTGAAGACTTTTAGGAAAGTAATTTAAAATAAATATTGTAATCGGGTAAAAAAAATAGGCAAGTATTTTTATTTTTTAAAAAAATGTAAATTGCTTGTAGATTTACAAGGTCTTTTGTTTTTAAAAGATTGAAAAAAAAATGTTGAAAAAAAAAAGGTATAGTCTAACTGGACAATCAACCCCGGATCGCTTGCATAGCAGTCAGTTACGTTTACCACTGAGCTAGCGAAGAGACACATGTCTGGTGTGAAAAATTATTAGACAGTATATTGGCCTTGGCCTAAATAGGTCAGTGACACAAACTCACATGATTCAAACTGACCAGTGGGGATCCGTATGCGGACAAACACTCTTATTTTATATACATATATAGATTTATCAATTAACTTGAATGATAATGTACATAATGTCATGAGAGGGACATTGTATAGATAAACTACCACTTAAACATGAGATTAATGTTAATAAAAAGAATGCTTTTTTTTTTTTAAGTCTTCTTGGTTTCTTTGTTGAATGATAACTTTATAAATTTAAAGTAATTTAATGTAATTGTGCAAAATAGTCTTGCATTGGAAAATTAAGCTTTATAAACATTTAATCACGGGCTGTTGTACTGCCTAGATAAATATTCTAAACCCTAGTAATAAGGAATAAAAATAAATATAAAGTATGTAAACAAATGCATTTTAATGTAATTTGATATAATATTCATTGTTTGGTGGATTATTTATATAATTCTTGTATATATAAAGATTAAACAGATATTCACAAAACTGTTATAAAATGGAAATATGTTAATGATAAATCATATTCAAACAACAAGCATGCATTCTTTCAGTAAAAATGGGTTAAAGAATATGTAACAATGTTTTATATGTAAGAAAATTACCTTTCCAAATCGTAGTCTGATCGTCCAAATCCTTCACTTTTTGAAGGAGAGTCTTTTTCCGACATCCATTTTTTGCTAGAATATCTAGTGGGAGATTGCTTATTATACTGACTGTATTTCGATTGGGTAGAAAAATTCCCTATCCTGTTGGAAAATCTATTTTGAAAAAAAAAATTTAAAAAATAATTTAAGTGAAAGGAAAAAATTTTAACAATTAATTTAAGTGAAAGGAAAAAACTGTGACAAAGTTATATAAGTATTTTCAATTTGGTAATGTTAAATCTATAGCCCTATATAAAATAAACACTCAAATTTGCTTTGACTCTATAGTTTAGAATGTTACTCTGATAATAGAGGTGGACTCATATTAGAATTACATAAAGAATTTAGTCAATCCTACCTATAATGTGTACTGTTATCAAGGTCTGCTCTACCAGTTCTGTTGCGATCAATAGGACTTCTCAGTGGGCTTAAGCCACCTGAACGATGAGTGTATTTACATTCTTTATCATACATGCCCCCTTCGTTTTTAGGACTGCACACCTCAAACTCCTGGTATCTAAGAGTACAAAGAAATGTTTTTAACATCTTGAGATTTGCGTACTGTGAGAAAAAAAACATTTTATCTATCAATTTTTTAAAAATCAAATGTAGAATTATTTTTACCTGTTAGTATTTAATTTATTTCTGAGGTCACTTGTTTGTAATTTTCCCGCAAATGATTCAACACTAGTGCTAGTACTGTCAACCATTTTTCTCTCTTGGTTCCATTGATAACAAAACTTTCTTTAAAAAGACAAAATGTGTATATTAATTCAAAAATTTCAACAGTAGACATAAAAATAGCAGTATTATAAAAAAGAAGACAAGCCGATAAATTTCTGTAACATGGTTCTGCATCAATTAACAAGATAGCTTTTAAAATCACCATATATACTGGTATATATCCAAATTATATTTTGTACTTAACCCACGGCTAGGTCATATGCTTAGTTTTGGTAGTTTTAAACATAAACATTACTATTTAAATACTCATCATTGGAAGATTTCCTTACAATTAGTTTGCCTAAGAGTAAGAGATGGATCATACAAAATAAAACATTCATAAATATAGGATACATCAAATTAATATTTCCTGAATATCCAGAACACTTAATATTCCTTCTTAATCCCTCTTTTATAAAAATAAAAAAATGATATTAACCTAGGTTTAGGGCGCTTGGCCTACTTATGAATGTATAAATCTTATAGCTGGGGGCATAGACATAGGGACTAAATGGATACTGGTATGTCTGGCAAAAATGCTGATATTTTATTCCATACGGGATATGTCTGCCATAATGATATATCCTGTACGATTTTTTTCCAGTTGCCAGACACGTATACACTTTCAAAATAATTATACATAGCCTAATGTACATTTTAGCCATTTTTTTCTTGACATGCCCGCTGGGAGATGGCCGCTAGAGATATTATTCTGGTATCATGTAGGCTAGACCTACAAGCTAAATTCCCCAGCGTTGCCCAGGGAAAAAAATTACATTACCCTAACCCTTTTTATTTAACAAAAAAGTTAAGAATATCCTTGGCTGATAATCGAACAACCTTCTCGACCAGCATGAGCTGCTTGCGTCTAAAATATAATTATTAGATTTTACTAACTGAAATCATGATCATTTTAGGAAATTCTTTACAATCTTTTAAAAAAAAATTAATAGAAATTTTTTTTAAGTAGAAAAAGTAAAAAAAGGAATCAGCGAACAATCAAACGCAGTGCGCCTGTTTGGCAGTTGGTTACAATAAGAACAAACGATAGATTTAGGTCTCCCGGAAAAATAACTCTCATGATATGCCCGCTGGAACAATATCTCCCAGCCTACTGGTCCTGTCGCCAGATGTCAAGTAAAAAAGTAAAGTACCCATCGGACCAAATTGATCATAGAGCCGGTGAAGTAGCGTTAACCAGTTTTTGTGGCCACGGCATACAAGGTGATTGTGGGGCGAGCACAATGAACAGCCGTCTTTACAGCAACTAAGGTCGGGTACCCATCAGAGCTGGGAAAAAATCCTAGTCTTCACCAGGACCTTCGTACACCAGTCGAACACGCTGCCACTTGGCCACTATGAATAATCAAATTTATTTTAAATCGTGTGAATAAGAAATAGTAGGGGGGGGGCCTATAACAGCTACTTGTCTTGTGGCACTTTTTGATTTATTGATTACATTTATTGGTGCTGATTTAAAGCCATTAATTATTAGTTTACAGTTGGTTTTCTACTCTACCTATCAGAAAGTCTTGAAACCCATTAGCACTACGCCACTGATGTCTACACTGTAGGCATATGACTAACTGTAAGTGACTATGTGATAAGTGTAAGGTACTAGAGTACTAGACTAGAGATGCCAAAAATCTTTTTTTTTTAAATATATAGCCTTATGATTACTTATAGCCTATAGGATTGATAACTAATGACGAACATAGACGCAATAATCTTCTTTAGGATAGTATATAGACTATAGAATTATAGATGGAGCGTCTGTAATATAGGCCTAATGTAATAACCTAATACTATTACTATTAATATTCAGTACTTAACTTAACTTTAGAAACAGGCTCTCTACGGCCCAAGCTCTAAAATATTTTTTATAATATATCCTATAGGCCTAATAAGTTAAGTCATAAGTCTAAGTAGGCTAATCTCAATCAAGCCTCAGCCTCAAGTCTAATTTTTAGGCTATAGTATAGTATAGTGAATAGTGCTATACTATAGTGCTATAGCCACTATGACTAAAGGCCTAGTCTATAGTTCTATAGTGGTCTATAGTGCACTGGTTACCTGTTAAATTTGGTGTTAACTGTTAACACACTAACTCACAACACTATTTATGACTAATACTAAAACTACTAGTACTAGTGACTACTACTAGAACACTGGAGACTGGTAACGGTAACAGTAACTACAACAGTTACAACTGTTAGTAAAAGTAAAGTAACACTAGACTAGAATACTAAGTACTAAGAATATTAACAGTGGGCACACTTGCTGTGTCGCTGTGACTTAATTACTTAATCTTAATAATTTATTGACTAACTACTAACTAGGCAATCATCGGCTGTCATATATTATATTAAATATATTAAATATTATGATATGTCTATTGACTATTAGTAAGCTATTACTATTATTAAGTATTATTGACACCAGTCCATTGAGACCAGGTCCATTGACAATTGTCATTATAATTATCCATTGACATTGTTTTTATAAATTGAAATTGTAGGCCTAACTGAAACTGTAGGCTGTAGAGTCGTAGACTGTAGGCAGTGTAGGCTAGTTGTAGGCCTAAATCATGAAAATGAAATCAAAATCTCACTAACCTTTCATCAACATCTTCTGTAATATCCGCCCAGCTGCCTGTATTGTACTCTTGTGATGAATTAGTCATGCTTTAATTCGAATGAATGTGAATGAATGCTTAAATGAATGTGCATAAAATGACTACTAATAAAATTATTACTGACAAAAATTTCCGCGAAACGTCTCGACCTTATTATAACGCTTTTCGTAGACAACACAACACAAAAAGAAAATTCAGCCTATTTCCCGCGCCGCTAAGAGTGGCCAGTTTTTTTTATATTATTATTAATATTGCAGATTTTTAGCGTTGTTTTTAAATACTTCAGAGCTTTTAAAATAAATTGTGAAAACAAACAAACAATACAAATGTATAAAGCAGTATTTCCATCATTTTAACTATATTTTTTTTAAATATAAAACTTATTTAGTCTATCTTATGTGATTATGTTTCAGACGCTTCTTCTATTTCTATACAGAAGGCTATAAAAACACTCTAATTCTTATTATAAATTCTAAACCGGTTAGGGCCTACAATAATTTAAAAATTATATACTATATCGAGCAAATTTCTCCATAATCTATTGAATAACTAATATTGTATCTGAATATTAAGAGAAGCGTAAAATTACATTTATTTAATATTTCTAAATAAAAAAAAATAAAGACAACTGCCATGTGCCCCCCCCCCCCCATGCCATTGGCTTAACACCCCCCCCCCCCCCCCCCGTTAAAACTATTCATGTAAATCTACCACAAATTTGGCCAATAGGCCTAAACAAGATTTAAAACAAATATAGGCCTATATATGGGCCTAATATATAGTACTATATCCCATCAGCAAATATATTTCTATTCTGTGTATATATTTACGTGGTGCGGTCCGTGCAAAGATCGGACGATCGTTGGTCAGCAAAGGGTATCAACATAATTTAAAGACGTCAACAATTGCAGACACACACAAACTCACTGAGGGATATCTTTCAATTTAATAAATTAAGTTTCAGAATCTTAAGATTTTGATGAATGTTTGGTAGGCTGCAATCGGTAGGCCTAATGTGTAGGCTATAACATCATAATATGCTTCCAATGCTACTATATCTACCTGCTGTTTAAAGAATTATATTGCATTAGTCCATATGCAATAACTTATTCATATATTCGCAATTTTCTCTTTAGCCCGGGCGGCATTCGTGCCTGAACTAATTATAAGAAGTTTCAAAAACGTATTATTAGACCATTTATCAAGATGCAAGACTGGTAATTAGTAGCCTATACAGGACACTAAAATATTCTGTATGGAAGTAGCTCAGTTATAGGCCTATCAATATAAGCTTATTATTATTATGGCTCCTTTTGTCTCGGGAGACAATGGATGCTCCCGTTCTTGTGTATGGTCCAATTTGACTATTTGTTGCAGAGCCTGCAGTGGCGTAGCCAGGGGAGGGGGAGTCCGAATTCGAAATTCCCCCCGGGCCCCTACTTGAGGGTGCCCCCAAAGGAGTGTCCGAATTTTTTTTTACAGGGGCCCCTAAAGAGGCCAAGCCCCCCGGCCCCCAAATCCCTAGCTACGCCACTGAGAGCCTGTCGTTTTTTAAACATTATTTTGTCGCCCTATAGTTAAGTCAGTTTCGAGTTTTCCCAGAATCTTTTAGAAATCCTGACCATAGCGGCAGATGCCTTGCCGATTCTTTTTTAGCTCATTGTTGATTGACAAATTATTGTAAAACATCATCAACATCTTCAAACCCTTGACCGTTATGCTCGTTTGGGGGGGGGGGGGGGGGGGAAGCGAATGGACACCTCAACAATCATCTTTCTCCATTTTTGCATATCTTGTGCGGCTGTCAATATGTTCAGTCATTATTGCAGCTTTGTTCAGTCTTTTATATATTGTCGAACCAGCATTTCCGCTAACGGCCTTCCGACGTGCACCTTCTACAGTGCCTTTGGCAGGTTATTATTCAACACTTGACCGAACCATGTCAGCTTGCGCCGCTTAAATTGATTGTTGCCATAGAATGGTTTTTTGAGGGCCCGCAATTGAGGAGATAGTTGAGCCCAGTAAGTAAATTCCTTTACAACCTGAAGGGTATGATTTCCATGATGAGGCTAAGGACCGATGATACACCTTGACTTTGGCCCATAATCTAATTTTTTTATAAGGCTGATTGCTAGGCCAAACTCCTGGCAAGCGTCTACCAGAGCGCTGACAAGCCTTTGCAGAACTGCTTGTACGTGTGTGAGAAGTGAGGGCAGCATCGTCAGCAAACAACATCTCTCGAATCAGGACCTTTCTTACTTAATTTGTCTTAGCTTTGAGACACACTAGTTTGGTCAGCCTGCCTTTTGATTGATTGTGTCTAAGAACTCCAAAATTTGATGATTAAAAGTGCTATTGCCAGTACAACAAAAAAGAAGATGTCAAAGATAGTTGGAGAAGGGCTTGGAGACTGAAATTATCCAACTGAACTGTGCCGTTCTCGTCCTGAAAGGACATCACTATTTTCAGCACTTTTTCGGGGCAACCTATTTTCTCCATCAGTGCTAACAGACCACTTTTACTGACCAGATCGAATGTCTTGGAAAACTTGGTCAAAATATAATGGTTAAAAATGCAAGCATAAGCAAGCAAAAAAAAAAAAGAAGTTAGATCTAGCTTTAACTAGACTAAATTGGCAGCAATATATTGTCAATAGGGAATTTAATAAAGCTAATAGGCTAATGTATATCAAATATTTATTTACGATATTTTGTTAGGAATAAAAACATTTTCAGTGTTTTTTTTTTAATAATAGTTTAAATAATAATGACATTAAGGGAAAAAATAAAAGAAAACTGTTTTAAAACAAAGAACTGAGGTAGCATATTCCGTTTCCTTAGAACTATTTATAACGTGAGAAAAGGGGAACGGGGGTATAACCCAACCCGATGCTGATTGGCTAGTGAATGTTTTTGTTCAAATGTACTGGCGGTGCCTAGAGTAATGTGCCCAGACACATCAAATTGAAATAGCGTCGTATTTTTCACAATTTCCCGTGTGTAATTTTTAGATGGACGACATGCTAAGATAGCTTTTCACTCAAAATATGTAGTAGTCAATAAAGCATGTAAGTGATACAAGTTTTGATATAGATGTACATCACTAACCCATGAATCATGATCATGATTAGATTATTTTATAGGAATATAGAGGCTACTTAATAAAAATAAAAACTATTGACTATTGACAATTGAACTAGTAGGCCTATTAATTCTATTCTTAACTCTATAAATACTATAATAACTAGTTCAGACTAGGCTATTATTATTATTATTATAGCCTATATTATAATTTCATGTTCTATAACTATACTATAGTATATTATAACTATAGGCTTAGGACTACAGGGCAGGCTAACTATAGTTGTATAGACTACTATAGTCTTGACTCAGTGACTCAGTCTTGAGTCTAGACTATAGTATAGTATAAGTATTTAAGTATAAAGTATAATGCCTACTAAGTGTCACTAAGTCTATTATAGAGAACTTGACTTAGAGACTTAGAGGCAGGCATAAATTTAAATAGGCCTAATCTACACGGTCTTAATCTTATAATCTTATAAGTTATACTCTTATATTTTATATATATATTATACTTTAGTAACTATGCTAATACTACACTAGTACTAGTACTACTACTAAGTCTAAGTCACTAAGAACTAGTCTTGTAAAGTTAAGTAAAGTCTAGTACTAGAATACTAACTAAGAATAGTTTCTGAATAGGTTCAATAGGATAGGTATAGAGTATAGTCGTATAGAGCTCAAACAAAAATATTTTAAAAATATTTAGGATTTATCATTTATTGGCCTGCATCACTCAAATACTCAAATCACTAGGCCTACATGGACATAGGACATACACATAATCATAGGCCTACATAATTTACATATATCACTACATCCACATATGATTATTTACTCATTAGTGTTTAAAATGTTTACCCAACAGTCCAACAGTAACATTCAATAACATTATCTTTGTGATTTTTTTACTGAGTAGGCTCATGATTATTTCTGTTATCATTATTAAACTTAGGATTAGGGGCTTAGTAGTAGCAGCTATAGTCCGCTATTTGGCTTTTGCTACGGCTACAAGGCACATGATCTATTCCTATCTATATTTATTATTAGTAAATATTGTGTTGCAATGCCCTACTATTTTGTAATTAGTTAAGTAGGCTACTTATAAAATTTTAGTAGGCCATAACGCTAATCATACATAAGCATAAAAGTCATAAGTGTGCTTTCCTTAAATTAACTAATGATCAATCCAGTGTAAAAAAAAATAATTTTGCATTTTACTTTGACCAATCGTTGCCAATATAATATAGGCTAGATATTATAGACTAAGGGGCTTGTAACAAGCCACAACAAGGTTCCCAAGCTTCTTACAGTAGTTGGGGATAAGTCCCAGATAAGTAACTGAGTAAGGGGGCTGGGCATAGTGCTAGCCACACAGCCCCTTGTATGTTGTATCCACAGGAACATGTGAATACTGCTTCACTTGTGGACTTGCTCTATGGACCAAATATAAATATAAATAGGTCTGAAAAGGATACTTACTTAAGTACATAGCCCAGTAAGTTTTGTATAAAGCTAATTAGCCTAATTAGAAAAGGTCAGTAGCCTTCATTGAGTAATTCATTCTTATGACTTGTGAGGTCTATTCTATCAGTACATAATATAGTAGGCCTATATATAGTCATGTAATTTACAGCTAATTCAAATATCTTATCTTAGGAATAGTGATATAGGCCTAATGAATGTAAGAATATAATTGAAGAAAATAGGGCCTATGTTTTTGAATATTTCACAAGTTGTTTTTTTTTCTTTTTACAGATTTAGGTGTCTAAGATGGAGTAGTGACACAAATTTAAGTGTGTAAGAACTTAAACTAGGTCAATTAAAAGTCTGTACAGAAAGATGTCAAGGAAGTCTAAAAGTTTCAATTTGCCTTTAAAGAACATAACAGCAACACTTAACTCAAACACAATGTCATATACTTATGAATCAGGATTATCAAGCTTGACCAATTCTCCTATGTCCAACCTTGCTTTCAATCTTAGTGAGCTGTCGACTGGAAAGTAGGTCATTTACGCCATTAGATTATAATTATCTTATTAACTTGACTTTTTGTTGAAATATTATTTAGGTTGAAATTCTTAACTAAATATAATTACCAGTCAGTAAGCCTATTTATTTAAATATTAAAATTTTATTTTTTTAAATCAAATGTTAAAAATAAAATATTAAAATTTGCTTTTTGTTAGATCAACACCAAGACTCAGAAGGAAATTGTCATTAAATAGTGAGGATACCCCACCAAGTGAGAGAAAAGTTTCCTCTGATTGTATTGCCTCCATAGAATCAGGTAGGATTATAAGTGTCTTTTGTAACAAATGAATTTCACACATCAATCATTATTTGTCTCAGATTAATACTATCTGGAACTCAGCATTTTAGCACATACAATTTACTTGCATTTGTCATTTGTTTGACTTATAGACTCCTTTACAATTACTCAAAATGAAAATGAGTCAGAAAAAATCTTAAAATCCAGAAAACTTTATTAATTAGGTAAATCATCTCATATTATTTACTAATATCTGAAAACACAAATAGTAGCTCATGTTTGTTTGTGTATAAAAATTAATCCCAAAATAAACATTATGAATGATTATGTATTGTTTTGTAGCTTTTTTGATAAACTTTTGAAAGTATTTTTTAGAGTTATTTGCCCATGGATTTTCTTTTACGCTGTGTGTTTTCATATGTTCTTTAATTTCCTGACCGTAATCTATTGCTATGCAGTCAATGTCTTGTTTATTTTGCAAAATGTGGCTTTTCCAATGTACTGTTGATATATTTTTTTCTTAATTAGAGTAGAGCATAACCGGAAAATGTCTCTGCAAATATCCATTTTTTAAGCGCTAAGCTAATTCCCTCAGCATGTAATATACACACTTAGCTACAAATCAGAAAAAAATATTTGTTCAATAACTATCAAACTTTTAAATAACTAATCCAGATATGTTCAATTTTGCTAAGGTCCTAACGTCTGCTATTGTTTTTAAGGGAGGGGGCCGTTTGTACTTCGGCAAATAAAGCTGAAATTCTTTATTCAGTGGAAATCTTTTATTTGGTTAGGCCCTGTTCTTTATTAGGCCTACATAATTTTTACCAACACAATGTGTCCATGAGTCAACTGGTTTGATAATGCCAATAAGGCTTACAAACTCAAAGAAGTAAATCATTTTGTATTAAAATGGAAAGTGAAGCACTGCAGCACAATAATATTTGGAATTAATTTTATTATCTGTACTTGAACATACCGTATTATAAACACTAGGCAAAGCATTGAGCTAGTTGAATGCTAGAATTAATGGTTTCATAAGTCATTATAATGTTAGTCATACATTTTTTGTTATAAGATTATAATTACACCTCCCTGATAAGATGAAAATGTGAATAACCATAGTATTCAATAAATTGAGAAATTGTTAATAAAACTTAAAGGGTGTTTTTTATAATAATAAATAGGCCTGCTTACTTAATATATCAGAGATATTCATGCTCTTGGCATATAGTTTAATATTATGTTTCCCTTTTTTACAAATATATTTACTTAAAGGTTTTTTGTGTTTCTTCATGTTTGCAATTAAAAATCACTGGTTGATTAAATTGTTTTTTTATCCCCTGTGATAATTGACATCAATAATTTTGTTCTTCTTATCACACTAGTTTCTACAAAATTATTATGGTTTTCTTAATGCGGAGATATTATCTTTCTTTTTAAAATTCTGACAAGAATTTGCATTTGCAAACAATTTAAACATTACAGTAATCTGTTATGACAAAATATTTGCTTGTATTACAACTAACTGGGCTTTCCCTTCTTCCCCCCCCCCCCCACACACCCCTTATACATAGTTATATTTTAGACAGCAATTCTTAACTTTACTTTTATCCCTGTTACCAGGCTGTTTTACTGAGTAAGGGTGTGAAAGTTTGTGAAAAAAAGAATGGTTTTTAAAGTTTGTGATAACTGATAAAAGTTTAAGAAATCTTGCCAAATTCATTATAATAGGCAAAGCAGTGCAAAAAATACTTGGTAAATTTTGTTTCAAAAAAATTAGGCATAGAACTATTCTAATAATGAGTCGTTAACTTTTATCAGCTTTGGAAATTTGAAATTATTTTAGAATGAACCCTATAAGTAAAGACTCTACTTAAAAATTATATATTTTATATAGTATTGGGCAATTCATGACAGTTTATCTTCAAATGCATTTTACATTGAACCTATTTTATTTAAATAATTCAAATAAGTATTTTTTTAATATTGTTTTAAAAATAAAAATGTCAATATGATCTAAATACTAAATAAAACTTTACATTTGTTCATAAGCGATTTAGCAATAAAATGTTAACCATTGTATTAACTTGCATTCATTGAAACAGTCCCTTTTTTACAAGTCTTGTTTATTGTTTTTTGAGAGCTGAACACTATATTTTTTTGAAACAGTCCCTTTTTTACAAGTCTTGTTTATTGTGTTTTGAGAGCTAAACACTATATTTTTTTTTACTAATGTCATGGTTGTGGAAACGGCAATTATCTTCTCCTTGTCTTGTAGGTTTTGGGTTATCTTTCGTTTAACTATTGGGGTAACCTGACCATGGACCTGATTAGTGGACTATTATCTATAACACTAACTTTTGTAGAAACATATTCACTGTCCCATTGCAACTCTGGCAACACCTTTATCTACTAAACTTAGCAATTCATTTCCTTCTTACATTTCAACATTGATTAGAGACATCTCATGCTTCAGGCTAGTCTAGGAAACGAATGATAGTTTTTCTTAATTGCTTGACAAAAAAACAAAATCATCCGTGCTCATTCTAATAAAATATAAGACACAGCCTTAACAAAATGTAAAGCAGTTCACGGCTAAATACGGTGAAATAATGTTCGGCTCTCTCTCCCCTCCACAGCTCTCCGGGCTAACAATAGTCCAGCTGATTTGCATGTTGAGGTTTCATCAGTTCTCCCCCTCTGCCCAGATAATTGATAACCTTGGGGAAGACCTGTGTAAATCTTGTTAAGAGCCGGCCAAGGTTCAGTGATTTCAGCAGGAAGGCAATAGGCCAGGCAGCTGAAAGCACCCTTTTTCTATGCAGTCTAACCTTTACCTGACATATCCCCCCCCCCCCCACCACCACTTCAATGTAACCAACACACAGAGTGGAGGGGGCGGCATGGTGCCACAGTCTTTGTTGGAAAAACTGATTAAACTTAAACTGGGTGTTTTATTCCATTGCGTTTTTCTTCTATTGAAATTAGATTAGACATTTAGCAAAGAATAACTGAATAAAATTATTTCTGAATACAAATACAAGCATTTTTTTTTTTCACAAAAAATTATTTGCCGGTTTAAAATGGTGTGTATGTGATGCACCAGATGGTGTGTGCCCCCCCTCCCCCGCCCATCACGTCTTTTTAAATAAAGGAGCACATCTTGTGTAAATGTGTTGGTTATGAAAGCCTTAACTCGGTCATTGAACCCTACAGCGGCACAACTCACGCAGACATGCGACTACCCTGTATTTACATAATATCATGACCAGGCTGTTACACGTTCTACATGGTGTCCCAGTTACATGGAGACTTGAAGTGTGGAACATGTCTTACTACTCCACACTATACTCAAAGAAAACAAAAGACTTTCACTTAGTGTTTATTTTGACTATTTAGAACATATTTCTTTCTTTACCTGTGCGTATTAATTTTTTTTTTTTTTTTTACTGATTTTATCAACTAAATCTTTTACTCATTAATGGAGCATATTGAAAGTTTGATTAGAATTCAGGGTTTCTCTGAAATGTCTTTCTTTTTTTTTTTTTACACTGTCATCCCCTTTTTGTTAAAACCACTATGTCCTTTATGATGTATCATTTGGTGTTGTCTTTCGCACCATTGAAAGGTGCACAGTAGTCGCGCGGTAGCGCGTTCTGCTGGCGAACCGAATGTCATGGGTTCGAATCATGTGAAGACTAGTCTTTTTTTCCCCGGGTTTCGGAGACTCCCAGCTCTGATGGGTACCTGACATTATTGAGGCAAAGTATAGGCGTCTGGACTGTTCTAACCACAGAATCCCCTATTATAGGTCTACCTTTACCACCGACAATGTCGATCAATTTGGTTCGATGTGACTCTTTTTTTTAAAAATACTTTATAATTAATTATTTTTATGTTTGTATTGACGCTGCTGATTTTGAATATTATATTAGACACGTTTTCACTTTTTAGGCTTTTTTCCTGAGTCCCCACTTGACGATTCTCCAACCTTTCAGTGGTAAGTCATTTCAGTGTTTTTGTGTTGATATTCACTCTTCAATTCCTTCTTCCTTATTAGTATTTAGTCCTAATTAGTCGTTTAGCCAACTGGTTTTTGCGTAATGCAAACACACAATAGTTTTATGCAACACAAACATTGCTTATTTAAATTAAACATATGAAAAAACGTATAAATATTTGTTCATTTGTTTTCTACCTAACAAGAAATATAAACTATCGACAAAAATTAGACCCCACCCCACCCTCTGTTCTTGTTTGAATTGGTTGTTAATTTGAAATGATATTGTCAATTGAGTCAAACTGTGAAATATACGCCAAAAAAATGTTTGTCCTGTAAAAATGCTTACTATGACAGTTAGGGTCTCCCCCCCCCCCCCCCCACCCTTCCTTTTCCTCCCTAAATTCAAGACATGAAACACCTGCCATTAATTTTACAAAGTACCGGTAGTTTCTATAGCAGTCGCTAAAATTCTGTTCGTCGCTAAAATTCTGTTCTTTATTGATGGGGGGAAAAAAGGTGGGGAGGGGGGTATCGCCATCTGATAGGTTTGACCGAGTTAATCGCCCCTTAGCTAGCAATGTCTTCTCTTGTAGGTCACGCGTGCATTTTTTTTTTCTCCATTTTATTTGGGGTCTCTTTGTCCACGCGCTATCGGCGCGAATTTCAACCTGTTGCTTTTGAAATATATTCATTCATAAAGTTTTTCAAACAGAACCTAACAATTTTTGACCTGGTATCGGAGGCCTACACCTCAACGCTTCAGTTTAGTCTGTACAGTGTGGGTGTAGATAGCAGCAAGGTTGGCCAATGTGGGCGCACATTCCTACAAGTCAAAAGAATGTATATTATTGCAAAATATTGATAGTGACACTCTTTTTTTCAGTTTAATTGGTTTTTTTTTTACTTTACCCTACTATTACTATAATTTTGCAAGCTAAGACATCCTAGTATCTAGTGCTGGGGTGGGCCATCATGGACGCATTTATGACCCTTTTCGTTGATTACAAATTTCAATCATTTTTAAAATTATTTTTTCGTTTAACAAAATTTGAAAATAAGTCTTGAAAATAAGTCTATTAGGAATATTTTCTTCCACTTGAAAGTCCAAACAAAGTACAGAAGACTTTTGTATAATATGTAGACAAATTGTTATTTACATGTAACTGTGTGTAGGCCTACTTAATACTGTGTAATCAAGGTAAGACCTTGATAATATACGAAAAATTGTGACCTCATCTATGCCCAACCCTGCTCTAGTATGTCTGTAATATAAGATTTGCTTATCTCTTTCTGAATATATATTATATATTTATAAATTAAATGGCTATGGGCTGTAGACAACGCCACTAGGGGATATTTAATTTATATACATTATGCAAAAGGAATATGGGAGGAGGGGCCTTATATATGTCATGTTTTTTTTTAACTTCTTTTTGTGTTTCTTTATTGCCGTGAAGATGAAAAATGCCTAGTTTCATGTGTAGCCTTGTTAAAGTGTCCATTGGTGGTGGTCCACAAGCACAGGAAGCAATAAAACTTTGTTGAATGTAGAAAACAACGTAAGGCCATCATGGACGAAACTCCCCGCTGAATAGGACACCTTTCTTTCTTTTATAGCCCCACCCCTCCCTATTTTATCCACGTCTCACCGGTCAACAAGGGTCAAGATTTCTCCCCCCACCTCAGAGCGTTTGTTCTGGACGTTGCGTCTCCTTTTTCGTTTAGGCCGTCTTCGTTTTTCTTTGTCAGGTGACCTTAGGTTAACTCACCCGTCCCGTCCATTGCATAGATATGACTGGACGTATGGTTCTATAGCCCCCCCCTTTCAGGTTAACTCACCCGTCCCGTCCATCAAACAGATATGACTGGACGTATGGTTCTATAGCCACATATGCTCACACATCTAGATCTATTTCGAACGCGGCCTAATTTTTCTGGTCACTAAATTGTGAACACTCTTTGATGTATTGTATCTGTTGGGGCAACTTCCCCACCTATCTCTCTTCCCGCTGTTACATAGGCAGGCATACGTTAGACAGTTGATATTAGCTTGATCGGGGTATGTAGAGATGATCAGATGTCAGTATACTGATCGATTCTAAAGCATGCAATGAATCTGCAGACTCTGGTAATCCCTCACCACTGGTGTCAGTGGGACTTAAAACTTGTTCTTTGTGTATGTCTTAGTGACGGACATTCTACAGCGAGAGCTCAGCAACTTTTTCTTTGTTACATTTCGCGCCACTGCACCCGCAACCCCCCTTTTCCTAGATTTTTTTCCTCCCTCACCAGAGCCAGCGATTGTATGTATTCCATCCCACTCCCATCTCAGTACTTTTTTCCTCCTGACAAACCCATGCTGGCAGACGGAGTACTTCTGTCTGGTCATTCATTAGATCTGCTTCCTGTGTTGAATTACGGATGGGACGTGGGGGGGGGGGGGGGGAAGCACTGACCACCTGTTGATCGTTAGAATATAATTACATGCTTTGCTGTGGACGATATGGGAACATGTGTTCATATTTTTTTTGACCACATTCGATGGCGTGTTAAAATTAGCATATTTCACATGCATTTTATGGCAACTGGTCTCGCATGAAGAAATATTTTCAAACACCATTTTGTTTGTTATCTAACTAAGCGCCCCCCCCCCCCCACACCTACACGCATAAGGCAAGGGCGTATTGAAGACGGCAACCAGTTTTTAAAAAAATGTAGGCGTTTAATTCCTATATGTTTTTGCCAACAACGTCAACTAGTACAATACTATTTGAAATGTGGGGATTCCCCAGTCAAGCCCATAGTCTGTATGAATCTTTAAATAGATCCACATATTGATTGAAGGGAATTTTGACTACATAATAAACATAAGCTCAAGGGTTATAATTAACCCGTGTCATTTGAAAGCTAATTTCTGCCTGAACAAAACAAGCATGTAAGCCTCCTACACATTAAAATATGATTTGTGAATGGCGGGCGCACGCTGTGACGAGAAAGCTTAATTACATCATTGTAGGAGGTCTGTTTTAATTAGAACTGAGGTCATTCTTAGTCTAAGCACGTCCAGACGTATTCCCCACTGATCAAAACCAAAGAGCACACACGCCCTTGTATCATGAACACCTCCCACTGGGTTATGTTCTCCTCCAAGTCACACAAATCTTGTTCTACTTGGGATAGATAATTTATGTATTGGTCTTTGTACCATACGTAACAGCAAGTCACGTGACAGATACTTAACAAGATCGGAACAAGCCCCCCCCCCCCCCTTGATACAAAAGGCCTTGACCAGGGTGTTGGTTAATACGAGGACCATTTCTGTCAAAACAAAAGGTTCAATGTACAGTTTAATGACCTTGGTTGGATTGAGTAACATAAACAAAAGTAGTAAAAAGAAGAGGCCGATACATAATAGGTCAGCCTGACCTACATTAAACGTGAATAACTTGTGTACAGGCCATTTAATAGGCATTCACATTGTGCGTTTAATGCCGGGGTATCCTTTTTTTTATTAGAAAAATGCACTTTTAATTAACATTAAGCCACACTCAGACACAATAACATATTAGTACCAATTACGATGTTGGTTAAATGGAGAGAATTGTCAGAAATATGGGCCAATAACCATTAGTAGTAAAACAACATAGAGCATCCTTTTTCTTCAAAAATTTCCCCCTTTTAGTATTTGTATTAATACAATTAGTATTAATACAATTAGTATTTTTAATTTTTTTCAATGATTGATTGAATTCGTTAGGCATTTCTGCTTGGAAAAAAATAAGCTTATATCCTCGTTATATATACCAGTATATATTATTAAAGATTTGTATTTGTTCAGATTTGCATCTGTTGTCTATATTCAGTAATTGTTTGAATTATAATCATAGCTAAATAATAATAATAATATGTTGATAAGGTTTAAAAATAATGAGCTTAACATTATTTTGTTGCTTACAATTCAATGTTTGTTTACTCCAAAGTTTAAGTATCAGACGATATGCATCAGCTCATTATCCAGACATTCCACCTGAAGCTTTCTCAATGAAGTATGGAATATAATACATTTGTTTACTTTTATATGTAGTTAAATCCTTAAGCACTTTTTAACATAGATAAATCTTTATTTTAAAAAATGTATTCATTTGACTGAATGAGATTAGTTAAAGTTAACATAGATGGGGCATTCTATTTTAGTGGCAGAAGCCTCCTGTATTGCCATTCCTGGTAAAACTGCTTAGGTCTAAAAGTGTTGTCTACCCAGCTGTTATGGGCATGTGACATTTGTATGGAAAAAAAGATGGGCTTTATGCTGGCCACACAATCTCTAGGTATAGTGTGGACAAAGAAACTGGGCATAACTTTTAGGCCTATGGACCAAAATTGGAAATAGTCTGATACAACAGTGCATAATTTGATTTGCAAAAGCTTGGGGGCGTGGAGAATAAATGGCATGGATAGGCCCAGGTGGGAGGAGGTGGTGGATCAAGCCAATGCTCTAGCTAAGCTATAGTACCAAAGTGATGGTTAAATGATAAGGATATACCGTTATTACTTTGACTATGCACAAATAAGTAAGAAAAAAAAACTAAATATATTTACTTCCCTTTTTCTTGAAGTAATTTGCCGAATCTAAAATATTTGCCGTCAGTAATTAAATGAGGCTGAAGCTATTATGAAAAATTGTTCAAATTGAGTTAAAGTGATATTTATGTTATTTAAACAAGTTGTAATTCTATTCTCAGAAAGAAGACAATAGCCTTCAGAAGGTTTAGTTCCCAGCCAGTAAGTGTTCACATTTTAACCATTAAGTCCATTTAGATTTATCATAATACATGATTATATATCAGTATATACTAATGTATCTTGTTGAATAGCTTCCAGCACTACGACTGGATAGCCCCACAGACTTTTTAGATAAAGAAGACAATGGAAATGTGGAAAATCTTAGTCAAGAACAGTATGACAGTCTCAGTGAATACAGAAACCCAGTTTTCTCTGATGAAACGATGTCACAAGACAGTGGACTGGGATTTGATACTGATAAGGTATGAATTTATTGACATTATTGGACTAGGTCAGCATTTGCTAAGTTTTGAATTACAATTCAGGCTGTGTGGAGTTTTAGCTTTTAAAAAAATAAGCATGGATGTTATTTGATTTCAGATTAAGGCTGAAAGGGACCACTAGGAAATGCTTGATAACTGATTTTTAAAAATATTACCGGTATTCATACAAATATCACTTTAAAGACAAACTTGTTCTAGGAAACATGCCCTCTGTTCAAATATCACTTTAAAGACAAACTTGTTCTTGGAAACATGCCCTCTGTTCAATATCACTTTAAAGACAAACTTGTTCTTGGAAACATGCCCTCTATTCAAAGTTACTTTTCTATCTTAACACTAAAACATTAATTAATAACACTGAATGGAAGGCACCCATAAAAATTTCTACATTTATAGAATATGAATAGAGGAAATATACTGTAACAAAATATTAATTACATTTTTTTTAAAAGTTTTAATTATTGACCTGGGTATAATCAAACCATTTTGTTAATGTATACATTTGCAGTCTTGAAAGTTTTTAAAATTTAGGTATTCTGGTTCTACACACTTCTGAAAATTTTGGTGAGATTTTAAAGAAAGGTTTTTGAGAAATAAAAATAACAGTAAATTTTTTTTAAAAGAAATGCAAATCTTGATCCATTAAAAAATGTAAAAAAAAAATTGATAAAGTGACATCTTGTTATGTAATTGATTCTTTAATTTTCCGTCTTCACAACAGTAAAAGCAGATCATTTATCTGATTTTGTGCTAAATTTTATTACATGGCTTTCAAATTCAATGGTCAAACTGGAATTTTTCATGTTATTTTCTTTAGGCATAATAATTTGATGTAAACAAAAGAAAAAATCATGAAAGGATTTCATATTTAGAGATTAAAATGTTGTTTGTTTTTTTCCCGCATTTTATAGAAAAATTAAAAATTTGATTAAACTTTCAAACTCTTTGGTAAATGCCCAATGTTTTATTGACTTATTGTAGCTTATACAAAAATAATATAACTATCACTAGTTTTTTTAAATATAAGAAAAAGTTTGGATTTCACAATCGGAACAGGAACTGTTTTTTTTTAGGCCTCATCAGAACATAGAAAATAATGATTAGTCTCTGCCATTGAATAAAATAATAAATTGGCTACCACTTAACTTCATGTTCATTTATAAAATATTATTTTGAACTATCCAGAGATGCTCTGTATCCAGTTTTGAGGATGTTGTATCATCCTGCATGTCATCACCTACTGGAAAGTTAAGATCAACATCAAGCTTTGATGATGGAGCATCTACGTCATCTTCCACTTCTTCTTTACATCAGATGGATCCCCTACCATCTTTGGAGGACATATGGAATGTAATTACAATAAGTAAATTAATCAAAGATAATAACTACAGAGGACTACATGATCAAAGACAATAACTACAGAGGACTACATGCACTAAGATGTTACATTTAATGTCAATTTTTATTATTATTTAGGATTCTCCCAGTTTTAAAGCCCCTAAAGGAAAGGCACCCAAACGTTCCAGAAGCTTAATGGAGGATAAACAATTTAATGAGGACACCTGTTCACCCATCAAATATTCTCCTGTTAAATCAACTTCACAAACTGAGCCATCATTTTCAAAGGCTTTGTTTACTCAAGTTAGTGTCTTATCTTTTATGTTACATTAGAACATGTACAATATTTAGTGTAGAAAATTAATTTTGGCTGCATGGATAATTTAAAGTTTCTTTGGCTATAAATGTGACAGTTTATGCTATGAACGTAACTTGTTTAAATTGTGTACACCACCTTGTTTTGTTTTTGTTTAAAGATTACTGAGGTTTCTACTGACTCTGGTGAAGAAGCCAAATTAAAAACTGATGATGGTTTTCAAGATATTTTTGAATTTGAAGATGTAAGTTAGTTGGCATATTTCATCTAAATAGAAATATAAGCATTTAGATTAATTCATTTTGGTATGTTATCTTTTTCAATATGTGCAGAAAAAAATATTTCAAAAGATAAAACTCCGAACACTTTTTATAATATTCAGGGACGATGGGATGTAACTTAAACGCCTTTTGGCAGAAATCCGCATATTCCTTTTTAACTAGACTTTCCGCCAAATATTCAAAAAATTAGTTCAGCCGAAAATTTGTTTCCGAAAATTAAAAAATTTTTCGCCGATAATTTGTTTTTCTCTATCGACCAAATTTTTTTCCTCCGATTAGAAAAATACAAAAATGTGAGTGTTTTTCTGTTGGAAGTCGGAACTGAAATATATTATTGTGGACATGCGCAGTACATGTAGTTCCTTTTATTAAAAATGTGTTTTAAATCATTGGTGCGAGAGTGCCTGCTATGGTCGGCATGCCGGCCAATTTAAATTTAGGGAAACTTGCCCGCCGGCCAATCGCCGTCAACTGAATTCATAATTTTTAGTAGATCTCGTTGCACCGAAATCGGACTGTTTTGGCCATAACAAACTATAAATGATAGTTTTTCTTTCTTTCATGAAAACTTAAAAGGCGAAATAAAACGCATGCGTGATTCTATATTTATTTTTAGGTCAGGGTTTCCCTAATTTTTGCTTTTGTGGCCCGATAATTTTTATAGGCCTACTCGTGCCTCCCGAGTTTTAACATATTTTTTAGCTCAATCCCGTAATGTAGCTTTTTTGGAACTGGTAGTTTCATAGGCTCTAGTCTAGATCTATATAAATCTCCAAGAAGCCTAGATCTACGTTTTTATGGTCTGACACGGCAATCAGTAATAAGCCTTCTTCATGCAAATTTGTTTTTAGGTCAATCTGTACATCACATTACACTTTACTTGCGGCTTTCCTTTAAATTCTCAACGTTTTATTTTACTAACGGAGAGATTAAAACTCGTTGTTTTCATTACAATAAAACTTTTGTTTATCAGCCTACTAAAACAAAAGCAACTATTTATTAATAGACTTGATCTCGGCGCAACGTCAGGGTATCATTTATTGCTATCAATGATGTAAAATCGTCACTATAAACTTGTTTTTATAGAACACTGAGCTCGCTGTAGGCCCTACATTGTTAGTAATACCTAACTTGTTAGTCGGCGCGGCGACCTTGACCTGATATCCTTTTTTCTCTCTCGCAAATGTCCAAATTCGGCAATCGTAGGCTATTTGTAAAAAAAAAAAATGTGGATATGTGATCTTGTTTTTTTTTTTTTACGGACAATATCGGAAATGTAATGTTCAGATCCTTTTTTACAATTAGGCGTAGATCTATAGGCCTAGGCCTACTATTATAGATTTTAGAACGAGACTAAATCATTTCAAACATTCGGCACACATAACTTTTCCAAATCATATAAACATGTATATATATATTATGAATGCGAACACGAACGCTAAGTATATGATTTTAGGCCGAAACTTTGCAGGAATTTTTGGCATTGTCAACTCTTCCTTGCAGGCCAAATGGGGGTCATTCACTTGGTACCATGAGTTTTTACATAGCGTAGAGCACGTTTTTATTCATATTTCCTTCATTGAAAACTACATCATCGTCAACACTTTTAAATTAAATTGTTTTTAAGTTGTTTTTTTCTTTTTCGATTACATATTTTTGAATTGTGGATTCATTGGAATGGCTGTGAATATTAAATTTGTCGAAAGACAAAATAATAATGCCGCATAAGTGAAAGAGATAGATAAAGGTCTAAAAAATAAATTTAAATGGGTTTGGATGGAGGAAAAGGATGTTTTTTTTTTTTCATATTTTATCAATGTAACAACAGATATAATTAAAATGTTCATTATTAATGAGTAATTAATTATGTATTCTGCTTATAATATTGTACACATATGATATAAGTGTGTGTCGACAATTCCTTTCACGCTCTTATTGGCAGGACAATTTTTTTCCTCATTTTTTTGGGAAGACCAGTTACATCCCTGAATATTTTTTCTTACAACAGCTAAAAAATGAAGCTAATGATCAGGTGCCTTCACTGATAAGTGCCACTCTCTTGTATCGACCATCTCAAATGAAGGAGCGACCACCTGAGGATGCACAGATGGTTTGTAAAAGGGTTAACTTATTCACAAATGCATTCACAAGTGATACCTCTTCTGTGAGTTGTAACTCATTGTGAAGTCCTAACTTTAGTTTTTTGTAACAATTGTAAATTGTGTTCTGTTCCTTAAGATTAATGAGACCCAAATTTACCCTGACTGTTATGGGGGGCTCAATAATATTAGAGAAGTTTTGAAATAAGGATAATAAACCCACTTAAAGTGAGCTTCAGAATGGAGTGTGGAAAAAGGGAGGGAAGCATTACCTTTTCTATAGCTAAAAGACCATAATTTATGCCTGCTTTAGACAGTTGCATAATCAATCATAACTTGGTCAAAGTACAGTCAGGAAAAATTACAGGAATTCTTTTACTGAACTTGAGTTGAAATTATCACTTGATTTAAAGATCAATCATCTTTAGTTTATTTTGTTTGGAGAATGTATTTTATTAATCAAGTTGAGGTTGAGTGAAATTTTATTTTAAATAGGTTTCAATCTTCCTAATCATAACATTAAGTCAAAGTTCAGTAATATTTTGCTTTAAAAAAATTAATTCCCACCTTTTCCATTGTTTTAACAAAAAAAAAACAATTTTACTTCATTTTTAGCCAAAAAATATGCTACATTTTTAATATATTTTCTTTAATTATTTTCTTTTCTTTTTATCAGAGTCGGCCATTAATCAGTAGACGAGGCTTGAACAGATCACAGTCTCTTGACATTCGACCTCGCCCCTCTTTCAAACGCACTGATCCTCCAGTAGATGGAAATACACCTGTGCAAAGCAAACGTTTCCGAAGTGAAATTGACCCGATTTCTCAACAGTATGATAAAGAAGATGAGACAAATAAGGCTATGGTAAGTTTACACAAATGATACCTATCTTTTTATTTATTTTTGAAAGGGATTGGGTTTCAGTTATAATGGAGTCGTACTTACTGTTTTTTTAGGTTCCTTGTGCAAGACGGCTACATAGATGTCACTCAGAGACTGAAGCCATGATAAAGTCAGCTGTCTCAAGAATGTATCTGGAGCCTGACCTAATTGGAGATTGCTCTAGGGTGAATACATTCAGAAGCTTACTATTAATTATATGATTGCTCTAGGGTGAATATATTCAGAAATGTTGTATTAATTGTTATGATTGCTCTAGGGTGAATACATTCAGAAGCGTTGTATTAATTGTTATGATTGCTCTAGGGTGAATACATTCAGAAGCGTTGTATTAATTGTTATGATTGCTCTAGGGTGAATACATTCAGAAGCGTTGTATTAATTGTTATGATTGCTCTAGGGTGAATACATTCAAAAGCGTTGTATTAATTGTTATGATTGCTCTAGGGTGAATACATTCAAAAGCGTTGTATTAATTGTTATGATTGCTCTAGGTTGAATACATTCAGAAGTGTTGTATTAATTGTTATGATTGCTCTAGGGTGAATACATTCAGAAGCGTTGTATTAATTGTTATGATTGCTCTAGGGTGAATACACTCAGAAGCTTAGTATTATTTGTTATGATTGCTCTAGGGTGAATACATTCAGAAGCGTTGTATAAATTGTTATTGAGATTGCTCTAGGGTGAATACATTCAGAAGCTTTGTATTAATTGTTATGATTGCTCTAGGGTGAATACATTCAGAAGCTTTGTATTAATCGTTATGATTGCTCTAGGGTGAATACATTCAGAAGCGTTGTATAAATTGTTATTGAGATTGCTCTAGGGTGAATACATTCAGAAGCTTTGTATTAATTGTTATGATTGCTCTAGGGTGAATACATTCAGAAGCGTTGTATAAATTGTTATTGAGATTGCTCTAGGGTGAATACATTCAGAAGTTTTGTATTAATTGTTATGATTGCTCTAGGGTGAATACGTTCAGAAGTTTTGTATTAATTGTTATGATTGCTCTAGGGTGAATACATTCAAAAGCTTAGTATTAATTGTTATGATTGCTCTAGGGTGAATACATTCAGAAGTGTTGTATAAATTGTTATGATTGCTCTAGGGTGAATACATTCAGAAGCTTTGTATTAATTGTTATGATTGCTCTAGGGTGAATACATTCAGAAGCTTTGTATTAATTGTTATGATTGCTCTTGGGTGAATACATTCAGAAGCTTTGTATTAATTGTTATGATTGCTCTGGGGTGAATACATTCAGAAGTTTAGTATTAAATGTTATGAGCGTGAAGCTTAGTGTAGAAGTATGTTTAATGACGACAATTTCTTTTACCATTATTTCATGATGACTTTGTTTTTTTTTTCTTCTCAAGCCTTACTGCTTACCAACTGTGAAAGGCAAACATCAGGACCTTAAATCAATTACTCCTGAGACGGTAATTTTGAACGCATTTCATTTTCTTCTATTTACTAATTATGCCATAGTCAAATTGATATATGCAAAATTTTATGAGTACATTTTAGTCATTTTAGTATTAAAAACATTTTGTTTATAAGTTTATCTGAAAAACATTTTAGTGTATCGTTCAAGTGTACATTTTTCTTCTGTGCCAATTTTATGTTTATGTTTATTACATATTCTTGTTTGTGATGATATTTAATCATTTAGTTTTAAAATGTATAGATCATGTGCCACATGATTAGGTAAAAATAAAACCCAGCTAAAATTCTACCAATATTAAATCATTAAAGTGACCTTTTCAATGAGATATGCAATGATGTGCTTAAAATAAAACTGCATTAAAAAATATGTAACACACATTTTTTAATAGACGTTTTTACTTTCACTAACACTTTTTAAATTTTTTTTTATGATTTCATTAACAACTATGATTGTACTCAGTGAACAAAGATGTATATTGTGCAACTCTATTTTTAGCTGATGCGCTTACTGGCTGATGAATTCACTGATGAGATTGAAGAATATCATATAGTAGATTGTCGTTACCCTTATGAATATGAAGGAGGACACATCCTTGTAAGTTTGTAGTTTAATTTACACACGAAGGAGGACACATCCTTGTAAGTTTGCAGTTTACACATTCATTAATTGCCTGCAATTGTAATCCTTTTTCCCCTCCCCCCCTCATTCTATACTTAAATTGTATTTTTCCCTATTTGATTAGTTGTTGTTTTTTTGTATTTTCTAGACCGCTGTGAATATCTACACTAAAGATGCTGTGATAGAAAAATACCTCAAAAATCCCAAAGCAGCAAAAGATTCTAAGAAAAGAGTTGTCCTAATATTCCACTGTGAATTCTCCTCTGAGAGGGGACCTAAACTGTGAGTAAAGAATAGAATAAGCATTTGTCATTGTTCAGGAACAATCACTTTCTTTTATTTTTGTGGATAATTTTTTAAGGAATTAAAAAAATAGCAACCCTTTTAATTGCAATGAGTTGACATATATATATAAATATTATTTATATCTAAGTTTGCTATAGACTCTTGATCATTTGACCAATTGGGACAAACATTAAATACATTTACTGGATACCTCCACCAAAAGAAATTTTTATTATATCTGCTGAATTTGTAGATTTTAAATAAATAAAAGTATGGCAAATTATATAAATAAACAAGATCTATAAACATTAAAGACAATTACCTTTCATTTAATTTGTTTGCATTTGTTTGTTTTTAATGAGGCCTAACACCATCATTCATGTTCACTCTTTGGTTTAAAGAGAATCTGTATGCCAAACTTTGAAGAAATACTAGCATCTGGTGTTATGTCTATGAAATCTTCATTTTATCTTAAGCACACCCTCCAGACCCAGAAAAATCCTACTAGTACTAGCCATCACCTTGGTATGAACTCAGGACCTTTGATACACCAGCCAACAGTGTCCCATGATATACTTAATACTTCTAGTGACAAATAAATAAATGAGCCATTAATAAATAATTCATTATACTAATGACATAATTAACATTGCTATAGGGGACATTTTTTACAAAACAAATTCATGCAATCTATAGAGAGTACGAACTAAAAATCCTAGATAATAAGTTTCTGTTAACTTCCTCCAAAAGATATTTTTATTTTTGTTATGTGCTGCTTACTTTGTTGATTTTAAATACATAAGATACTGATATATGCATTCATAAGGCAGACTAATGAAAATAGAAACAATAAATAGAAACTTACTCAATGTACCAACAGCAGCATGGTTTGTTTATTTTGTGATACTAGTGATGTACATGCAACAAGAAAGACAAAAATAATATTCAAGCCAAGCACAATTTTTAGAAATGAAAATATTGTCATTTTTGGTCATTTTAATAGGCATAACAACTAGTATATATATAAATATATTCTTTTTTTTCAGACTAATAAAACACAAAAAACATAAGTGTTCATATGTCAATAGGCTAATGTAATTTTGTGTGTGTGTTTTAGATTCAGATTTCTGAGAAGCCAAGATCGTGAATCAAATAAAGAATGCTATCCCTACCTCCACTATCCTGAGATCTACTTACTGGAAGGTGGATACAAGAACTTCTTTGAAAATTATTCTGTAAGGTTTTATTGTACATTATTTGTTTAAAAAGTAATGAGATTTAGCTATGAATTAAATAGTATGGTGTTATCTATAAAATAAACTAGGTAAGAAAAATTATAAAGAATTTTGGGATACATATAAATATAATTGAATGTAAAAATCAAATAAAGTAAGGATGTTCATTGAATTCATTTGTACATGCATCAATGAATATACTTTTTGTATATCTTTTCTTTTGTTGGTTTCACATTTCATTCGACTGACGATGATATATTTTAGTGTTTCAATTTAATATGGTTTGTTAACTTTATTACATTCAAAGTAGTCATTTCTTATGTTGGAATTTTTTTGAAAATATGCTTATAACTTATATTTTAAATATACTAATAAAATTTATATTTAATATATTTAAATATTCTTCTATATATTCTTAGCACTTGTGTGAACCAAGAGAGTACAAGACAATGTTTGACAAAAATCATTCTGAGGATTTGAGAAAGTTCCGAGCCACTTGCAAGTCATGGTCTGATGATAAACCTCAAAGAAATGGAGTTCGCAACCTAAAATTTTAATGATGCTGCATTAAAAGAGTTTTTTATTGGAATCATTCTAGAGATCTCATAATCACCATTTGCTATTTTTTACTCATTATTTTAAAGTTGTTTAAACCTAGCCTGATTATAGTATAATATCAAATGTTATGAATACATAATTGTTTTATCAAACGTGTTTGCATATTTTAGAGGAGAAATTTCTTGGAACCAGTATTTTTCATTTGATATGATTAATGTGATTTATACCATGTTCCTTTGGCATATTTACTCAACTCTTTATGAAAGTTTTTACCTTATATAATTATAGACTGTGAATAAATGACTGCCTGAGTTTCTGATTGTTAATTTAAGTGTGTGAGGTAAGGATGTGAGCTAGTGCAGAGATTTGTTTTTGTGTGTTTAGTATTAATTTATTGTCATAACAGATGTACATAAAGAAATGAAGAAGTAAAAAAAATAATAGTGTTTTAATGTGATTGCTGGGTGCTGTATAGTTATATATTAGACACTCATTGTGTATACAGCACTTGCTTTAAAGATAAATAGTAAATCAGGAAGTTGTGATAAGGTTTAGTGTTTGTTGAATAAATGAGTGAGAGAATTGTTTTTTTTTAGATTATATTCGGATTATATCTTTTTAGATTATATTTGGGCTTATTATATACCGTATTTTAAACAATAAAAATATTATAAAAATAATTTTAACTGAAGTTTTATTTTTTAATCAAAGTTTAGTTACAATTGATAATTTTTATTTGTGTTATATTATTTTAGCAGTTTAATTAATGTACATTTTTTTTTTTTTTTTAGTGTTAGAAACATTTTGTTTATAAATTTATCTGAAAAACATTTTGGTGTGTGGTTCAAGTGTACATTTTTCTTCTGTGCCAATTTTATGTTTATGTACAAATTCTAGTATTTTAATTTCTTTTCACCTATTGTCACCTATTGGTATTGTAACTTAAAAAGTGACCCAGTTCAAAATTTAAAATATTCCTAGTGTCTTAGATACTTTAAAAGAAATGATGTAGACTTTTCAGGGTTTTCTCACTCTTTCTTATCAATCTCCATGGTTTATTTTAATATAGTCTAAAGCTTTATCTATGGTGTTAGTTTTTTTGCTTGCCATGAATTATGACTCATTGCAATTTTAAGTTTGGCTTTTTTTCTCTTTTCAAAAATTGTATGACTTTTTTTTTTACAAAATTGTTTCTTTTGAGTTACCATTGAAGCATTAAAAACTGGTGTTTACTTTTTAAATTCAGGCTTGGAATGGGTATTAATGATTTTTAAAACAAATGTAATCTTTATAAAAGCAGTTACACATTTTATATATATTCTATAATATACATATCGTAAATATTTTCATGTGGCTTTTTAAAGTAGTCTTCAATATCTTGTATCTCTTCTATCTGGCTCAATTAGTCCTTCAGAGGATAAATTTGAGCTAATGTGGCTTTGTAAATTGCTTGATTGTAGCTTGGTGTCAATTACCACTTAATGGCTAATAAATATCTCATAAAAAATCTTGTCCAAAAAGTTTTCACTTGTTTTTAAGTATATTATTATAGAAGGCAATGATCAATGCTGGCAATGCTTCTGGAGATCATGGCTGGCATGTTGATTTCAATAATCTGCATTTTTTGTAACTGCTTATCGTATTTAGCTACTTACTCTCATACCTAATGATATAACCACACATGAAAAGAAAAAAAAAGAAAAAATTACAATTTCCTTACATTTCACATCATCTTTAATCCTATTATTATGTACTAGTGACCCGTTTTATTTTTTTTTAAATATGGATTGCCAAGTGGGAAAATGTTCCTCAACAAATGAAAAAACAAACAATTGTATAACTATTGAGTGAACAGTAGGTGATATTCCAAGTTGTGATATTCCTACCGAAACGTTCCTTATTTTCTGAGGCTGCATAAAAAAATAACTACCTGTAACATCTATGTTTGTTTTAGAGTTCTTGTTTTTATTTTTTATTAAAACTTTGACAATAACCAATGAGAATCAATGTAGTTTGATAGATATACTGGGTATATCTGGATATACTTGGTATATCTGGATATACTGGGTATATCTTTAGGCTGTGGAGATTTTCCTTTTTTGCTCTCCTGCAAAAAGGAGCCAAACTTCGTACGCTCATTTCTACTGGTGGTGTTATCTCAATACAGATGCTTGGCATTGCAGAGTTGTAAAACAATTTTTTTACTTTAACACCATTCACCTTCAGCAAGGAATAAAGCTTAAGGTGTGTCTATTATTACTCTTAAATAACAACTAATAACATTAAAAAATTCAAATGCACATCATTAAAAATGTACTTTTCACTATGGTACTTTTTAATTCTACAATTCCTCTAATTACTTATAGTACAAAAATGTACAATTAAAAGGGGGTTGTTTTTCTGGGAAAATTATTAATTCTAATAATTTAATTTTGTGCCATTAGGAAAATATTGGATGCTAAAACTACTTAAATTAAAAGCATTTTTAACTATATTAGCCTTGGCATAAATAAATTGGATCTCAACTATTTCTCTCCAAATTGTTATTTTAAAATGTCTTTATTAAAATGATTGGGGGAAATGTGACTGGGGAATAGCACACATGGAGAAGGTGGCCATGCTTAGACATTTCTTTTTAGTTCATACATTTTATAAATAGTAGCATCACACAAAATGAATGTGTTTTTTTTACATGTATTGATCCTGGTATCCCGTACTATATTAGGCCAGCTTGATGCAAATAATTGCAAGAAATTAATTCCATCTTCTTACAAAAAAAAAACAAGAAAAAGAAATCAAAATTTTAAAAAATGTTAATATTTATATATTTTTATTTGCCATATAATTTGTAGATACCAATAAATGTGAATTTTATTTGCATGAGGTGGTAATACAAGAAAAAAAAAACGACAGCCAGTTAAAGTAACAGATTAATTAACAGGGAAAAAGTCAAGTTCCCCTTGTTACTCAATGTTACCATTGGAAATTGATGAACAAACAAAAAAAAGATCAGCACAATGCTAAATAGTTCAGAGCCTAAGAATTATTTTCAGAGAGAGACACAGAATAATGTACAATGATAGATTAACGTGACACAACTGCCAAAAACTTGAAATCTAAATTTAATGTAAAGATAGTTCATGCTTAAAACTAAAGTCACTGTAACCAAAGAGAACTAAAACACTATTTTTGTTATAAATTGTTACCATTTTAAATTAAATTCATTAATATCTAGTGGTTATCTTTTTTAAATACACATTTTTCAATTTTAATTTTGGAGTCTAATTTCATTTTTAAAAATGTATAAATAATTCAACAACAGAGAATGGTTATAATACAAACTTAATACATGATGGGGCTTGCTGTTTTTATCTAGGGCACACTAATCATTTAATAAGAAGTCAAAATTAACATTTAGTTTCAGGCATTGATGATACAATGTTTGAAATGTTTCAACATTTATTTAAAGCATAGTTTTATTTATGATGTAGATGAACAATGCAACTTACTCTCAACATGTAATATAAACTAATGAAAATAAAAGCATGAGATAGTATACATTTTTTTAATTTAAACAAACAAATAAAAACTAAGAATGTATGACCTATGACCTGTACTAAAGATTATAATCTAATAATTATTATTGCTAAAAACAAATGGACATGAGGAAAAAAAATAATTGCATTTCATTTTCTGTCATAAAAAGTTTTTATTTGACACAAGTTTTGTTACAATAATTAGAAAGAAAACCAAATGATAATAACAGTTTACTCTTTAAAACTTAGGAAAAAATATAACCTGAGAAATGTTAAATGGGAACAGCAAAAGTGGTACAGTTGAATTAGAAGTATAATGAAGTGTATTGTGAGGTAGACAGGATTTCTTTAACATTGTAAACCAGGTAAGTTTGCTCTCAACCTTGATTAGAAAAAAAGCAAAACAAACTTACTGTTTTTGAAGCATAAAACTAAAACTGCACATCTAAATTCGAAGGAAATATATCCTTTAAGTTTAAGATTCTTTGTTTCCTCCATAACATAGCCATTCTCTCACCAGTACAATTAGAAAAAGTGGGATGACTGAGAACCAAAAAATGTTTCTCTTTTGCTATTTTTTAAAGTTAGCAGGAATTAAACTTAACCTGATTTACATAATCCCTTCCCATTCTGTGGGAGGCATTGGGAATAGAAAGTGTTTTTTTTTAGCAATATAAAAACAAAAATAATTAGGCATCATCATAAATGGAACGTGCAAACTGTCATGTACATAGAACATGTGTACAAATAGAATGAATGTAGAAATGTCCAGTCTGTTAACATTAATACTCACTGTACAATGTTCATAGGAAACTGCAGTTCAACAATAATCATCAAAACAGAACAAAAAAAATATGTATTTTCCCTGTACAAAATTAAAAAACGGCAACAATGCAGTAATGATTCAAAAAGCAACTTAAAAATGTAAAAAAAAAAAGGGTAAACAAAGCTATGCACATGACAAGTAATATAATATTGTGACATCTTTTAAGGGATATTTTATTTTCAAAAGTTCATATACATATAGGATATCAGATAAACTAAATGCAATCATAGGTAAACATAGCTTATATTCTATAAGAATGTTAATGAGCAACATTCATTTCAATTAGTCATTCAGTCAATATTTTTCTCTCCCACAAATGCTTTTAATTAAACTGTTGTAGACTCAGTTTGTTCATAAAATGCTATATGCTTTACTAGCTGACATTTTTAAGTTCAATGAAAACATCTATAATAATATTCTGTATAAAACCATTATTAACTTGCTTTATTGAGTTTATGGCACTTTAAAGACAAAAATAGATGAACAAGGGATTGAAAGATTCTATCTCTGAGGATTTAAAAAAAACAAAAACCTAAAGGAATGTTGCTGTTTTTAAAATGTATAACAAATTCTTCAAGACTATTTAGAAGTAGTTGCTATATTTCAATTACTTGCTCAGACAAAATACCCTTTTCACTGTAATTGTTAACACTAAGTATTATCAAAAATGTAACTATAGCTTAACTGGTCAAAGAAAATTATAATATGTACAGTTGACATTTGTAATTCAGAACAAAAATGTTATTACTGTGGAGTTGACAAAAGAACAAACTTAGCATGGTGGACAAAACAAACTGAACTTGTCACACAAGTTTAAAATTTATATTTTGCAAAAGTAACATACAATTATGTGTTTACTTGTCACTTTTCTGATGTATGTTAAAGCAAATGTATCACTCATGTTTTTTTTAGCCTTGCGACATAGACAGATAACAAACACATTTATTTTTTCAAACTATAAAAGTTTATATAAGTTATTGTACACTAACAAAAGACAAATATTGTTGAAACTGTCGCCTTTATGTTATTTGAAGTTACTTGTAATATATAAACCCAATAACACAGAATAGTGATATAAGAACTTGTCTTTTGATCTGGAATATCACATGGAAAATTATATGGCTTATGTTAATGCAACATAAACATGTCACCAGAGAAGACCTAGAGAACCCCTATCTCATATCTCCAAACTATATTCTTTAGTAGCAAGCAAGTTTATGTATAAACTCTTTTATGGAGTCCAGAAGAGATTGCCTGTATATTCTTTGCACCAATAGTTTTATAAAGGATCTAAATATTTACATATTCACCTATGCACAATTTGAGATGGAAATAAAGATGGGGAAAAAAGCTGTAAAACAAGCTGTCAAATGTTTTCACTCTGTGGTTAATTAAAGTTACACATTGTAAGTTGTGTACAGAGAAATATGTGTACAATACACAACTTAAACTCAAAGTTCAATATACAATCAGGAGTAAAAAGACTTTCAGAAGACTTGTTCAGTTGTATATATTTTTCACCATTTAATTCATAGTGAAAAAAACAACAACCAACATCAGGTGTTTATCTGATGCCATCAATTGAAAAGTAACAGCTTATTCTTGATGTGCACTCATTAATAACTAAAGAAAAGAAAAGCAGTCAATAGATTGAAACAGTTATTGAGCAATTCAATGAAAGTGCCACACACACACACAGACACATAGAATCTCTAAGAGCTGGAAGAGGCACATGTAGACATAATACCAACAAGTTAGCACTTGCAAGAGATATCTGCACATCAATGAGACAAAGTGTAAAATAAAACATTCACAATTCATACCAGTGTCATTATAACTATAACAAAAAAAAAGGCTTAGACAAAATATAAAAAAATACCAATGAAAAAACACAATGCTAAATTCAGATGCTGTTCTTTGCTGATTCGTGTGTATTAGGAAAAAATATTGTATTGCTTTAATGCTAACAACTCTGGCTAATAAATTAAACAAATGTGATGAAATAAATTTAATATAAAAAACAATGGCACCAAAACCAAAAAAAAAATGTTTAGGCCTGCACAATGGTGTACGTAAAAACTGTGAAGCCTTTAATGAGAGATATGTAACTCTTACATTCTTTCTTGTGAAGCTAGAAGGTATTGATCTCCAATTGTGTATAGTACCGTATCAATTAATAAAGGGTGAGGGATTTTTATTTACTATTTCTTTTGCTCATACTAAAACAATCTGAAATCAAAGAAGTGAGTCCTTTGTTAGGATAGTAATGAGTGAAATTTTACTATCCATGGAAACAGACATGGAGTTAACACAATTTCTGTAGCTGTGTGTTTATTGGATGACTGAATAAACCCACATAATTTAGTTTTTTAATCAACTTATATTAATTCTTTCTTCTAAAGAAAATTTAGTCTCAATACTTAAAGCCAGATCAAATTGTTTTAAAGGAAGAAGGTGATGCATTCTGGGTATTTTTAATGCAGAGACAATAGATTCAAGTAGATTAATAAATCAAAGAGGCAAATAAATGTACAGTTTAAAGTATGAACAAAACACAATCTAAAACTAAATTTAAGAGTAAATAAAATGAAATAACCTATCAATTATGTGGAAGTCAGAATTATTGATTGATTGATGAATGAAACATAATGCTTTGCTTACTAAATTCTTCAAACTTTTAATATATTCTGATTAACTAAAAAAAAAAAAGTATTTCACTACCATTGATTCATTGATATGATAATAATAGTGTTCAAAGTAAGAGACGAAGATGTCAAATGTAGATTCACAGATTCACATTAAACTTTCCAATTCTAGGCAGAATTTGTGTTAACATGCGTTCCAGTCAATGATTATTTATTGTAATCCCTTGTCAATGAAGCACACAAAATACAGAACAATTATAAGTGTGAATCATTGAATAAATCCTTCACCACAGCTGAAACATCTGGGTTATACACAACTTTCTCCACCTTAAAGAAGCACGGACCACTTGACAGACTGTACTTTTAAATTGGCAAATCAAAAGACTCCCACTACACTACAATGTAATGTAATAGCACACACTCCAAGTTTGAATGTTTGACAGGTAATATTATACAACTGTATCCTTTGTCTGCTGTGAGTAGGTATCATTGTCAAAATCCACTGTCAAATATTCCCATCCATATGTCAACACAACATTTTCTTTATTCCGATTTCCTTCCCTGATTATGGTTGCCTTTTTAAAAAAAAGAAATGGAATTGAAAGTCTGTCCAGATGTTTCCTTATTAGCGATTTGACCAGTCACTGGTTTTTGTGGCACTATTCTCCACAGCCGCTAGTTTCTGTGGCATCTTGACGACAAATTGGGCAAGTTCTGTTTGTCTGGAATAATAAAGAGCAAAAAAATATTTTTATCTTCACATTCCTAGAAAATCCAAATTTTTCTATACACTAATGAAATTGCTCTTTTTAAAACATAAGTAGTTCCATAATTCTTGTGCAATGTTAAAAGTTGGCCTAAATTCTGGTAAATCCCAAAAGAAATTTTTTTAGCTAATAAATAATAATAAAATACTAGGATTTATGACTACAAATCATTTTATACTTTTAGACCTCAAACCCAATGTTAAGTCTGTTATTAATGTTAAGTCTGTTATTAGAAAAATTAAAACTATCATACTCACCTTAAGCCATTTGTCAACACATTTGGCGTGGAACTCATGAGAACAAGGCAGCACACGCAGTAATTGTTTGCTCTCAAAATCACACATGCATACAACACATGAGGTTTGATCTGATTCAGAGCGAACTGTTTCACTGCTAAACCTGTACACAGGCAGCTGTTCAATGTCACTTTTGGTTAAACCTTTTTGTTTGGCTTCACCAAGTCTTTCAGCCAAAGACAGTAATGCCTGAAACATTCACAAGCAAACAATAGGTATTTACATAAAATAGAATTAAACAGTATTGGCAGAATACATGACAAATTAGATTACCCACATTTTTGTAGATTTCCATGGACAATATTTTTAATTTTGAACCTTTAAGATCAACATTAAACAGTGCAATGGAAAAATCTATAAATTCAAATTTATATGGCAAACAATAAATTCTAAAATCTTGTTTGTTTTTTTTTATGTCTTAATTAGATTATTTTTGTGTCTATAATTTAAGTCAGTTGTTCACTAGAGACAGTGCCAGAAATGCAAAAGACAAATACTCTAATCTCCAGGATGCAACTGGTATGTTTTTTTTTATTTGTCGTAAAACTTGCATGTGTTTTTGTAAATGTTTTTAAGTGTTTCAATCATTTTTTAAGTAACAAAATCTTTTTTTTTCTTATTATTTTAAAATATTTTGGTAGTTTTAGAAAATATTTTTATCATCTGGGTAAATTCTGCCTTTGATATTTTAATAGTTTTGTTTTCAAACTATAATCAAACCCACATTTTTATTTGTGCTAGTAAGAAGTTGCCAATGTGCATAATTACAAAGCAGTTTTTACTTTGCAAAAACAAATTTACCTCATAATTCTCTACTTCTTCTGGATTGTCTAGATCTCTACCATAGGGAGGCATTGGAGGACTGCCAAGCATAGCCCTGGAAGAAAACATGATACATATTTTGATCAAGTGTCATTCTACAAATTTGTTATATATCTTTTATTACCCTTTCATTTTAACTACTATAAAGAGAATTTGTTCAATCTTACAAGAATTGTAGTAGGAATCCTGGACTGTAGTGTTGTTGTTGAATTCTTGCTCTACTCCTTGTGCTTGATCTTCTTGAATAGTACCTTGATAGTGAACCCTGTAACAAATGAATAACAATAATTGAACTTCTTTCATGTAAATCTGTAGTTTTTTCAAAGGACCATATAAGAAATAAATAAAAGAACAAAAGCAGTTCTGTACTCTAAGTGCCTAATTAAAGTAATGCTTACAACATAGAAGTCTGGTGGGGTTGGGTGAACTGTTGGCTCCTGCAGGACAACAGGCTGGGGTGAGCTGATGGGGTGGGGTAAACTGTGGCCATGACTACTGTGAGAAGGGTGGGAAGAGGCTAGAGCCGCAGCAGCCTGGTGGTGATGATGGTGGTGATGATGATGGTGAAAACTTGGATGAAGTGGGTATACACTGGCTTGCCTTGTCTCTGTCAAGACACCGTGAACATCTTCTTCCTAAAGAAAATCAAGAATAATACTTTACACAAAAAAACACTTTAACTATTATTCTATATAATTAATTTACATAGTAAAGAAACAAAACCTTTTTAGTATAGAAAAACTTTTCTTGTCAATATATTTACTGAAAATTTCAATTCATTTGTTCATCACTGTTCATTTTCAATATTTTTTATTACAACAGAATCAACGTTCTTCACAACTAGGACTAGATAAAATAGAGCCTAAATTTATTTCTTCAATATAAGTGGTTATTTGAAATGTCATACATACAAAACATACAAAAAATCTATACTGTGACTTGAAAATACTTTTTTTAAACCATAACTTTTAAAGTTAAAATGCAGACAATTCACTGGGTTCACAGGAAGCGTAAAACTGATCTCACAAAAACTCAACTACATCAACACTGACCTGTGTATTCTGTACATGCCTCTGTTGAGATTGCTGTTGATGCTGATGGTGGTAGGGTCTGTGCTGGTGTTGATAATGCAGTCCTGGGATGTGAGCTGGCAATGGTATGTGAGCTTGTGGGGGTGGAGGGGGCTGGGCATGGTTGGACGGTAGATACTGGGGGAGTGAATGAGGGAGGGTGCAGTGCGGGAGGGTGCAGGATTGAAGCCTGACAGGCAAGTTGGCCAGGGACCAGGAAGGCATAGCCGCCGAGCTACCCATGTGAATGGGGGGCATCGGTGCACACATACTTAAAGGATGAGGTGTGGCTGTTGCACACAATGGTACATATGGACCCATTGGCATTGCGCCAGACATCGACACCTTTTCAAAAGAAACAAAAGATTATTCCAATAAATTATAGTTAGCCTAATTCTTTTTAAGAAACATGTCTCTAAACTTAAACATTAGAAGGTAAACTTTTAAAAAAGTGAAACAAAACAATTCTTGGTGCAAAATTGTTGAACATTGTTGAACAAAACACAATTACCTGCTCCAGGTGCTCAAGCACCGAGGATGGATGTTGGGCAGTTAACATGGCTGGATGAATTTGTCGAGCCAGGAATGCAGAACTGGCGGCCACATGTAAATGTGGTGGGTTCGGGGGCTGGAAGGCTCGGCGCTCCTCAGGTGTGGCCGTGGTGGAAGTTGACGAATCTCTGTCACGGGCGTGACGGCGGTTGCTATTGCTGAAAGAATACAAAGAATTGTAAAATAAGAATTTAATTTAATGCTCATAAATATTTCTCTTCCATTGATGGAACAGTTCCATTGGTATATTTTTTATAGTATTTTACAATTAATACATTCAGATCATTTGGTAATAAATGCAATATTTCTTTACAAAAAATATGTTTCAAGCATTGGTAACCTACATTTAGGCTACATTGGTAAGATTGGTAACATACATTTAGGCTACATTGGTAACATTGGTAACCTACATTTAGGCTACATTGGTAACATTGGTAACCTACATTTAGGCTACATTGGTAACATTGGTAACCTACATTTAGGCTACATTGGTAAGATTGGTAACCTACATTTAGGCTACATTGGTAACATTGGTAACCTACATTTAGGCTACATTGGTAAGATTGGTAACCTACATTTAGGCTACATTGGTAACATTGGTAACCTACATTTAGGCTACATTGGTAACATTGGTAACCTACATTTAGGCTACATTGGTAACATTCAATAAATGAACTAAAATGTGGGGATATAGAATATAGATCTACTAAATTTAGAGGATTCAGGACCTTTTGTTAAACCAAAGTGCTATTTGATCTTTCATTTCCTGTCTAACCAAAATATCATTCATTTCTTTACACAAACAATGGTTGCATTATATCTTATATCTATACATTTTAGTCAGTTCTACCCTAATTTTTCATTTTACATTTAATGGAAAACAATCAAAAGTTTTTATATTATAAGACATAACCTTTTTAAAAGTATAGGCCTACAAATTAATGTTTTGTTTTTTATTGTTATTACGTGTGTGAAGTTCCTGGAACACATTGATACTACATGTGTTAAGTTGTTGGAAAACAAGAATATATCCCAATCCGTGAAACTATTTCTGCCCTGTTCAGCCAGTTATATTCAGCACGTTAAGCGCGGTGTGCTCTTTCCGCCTACTATAATCACCAGGAAAAATCAATGTCAGAACTGTTAGAGCAGAAGGCTACACAGTAACACACCAAGATGTTTTTATGTCAAACTACAATACGACCTATGTGTTCCTACTCAATGCTTAACCAGAGTCTGAAATATTGCAAACATTTTCTCTTTTCTGAAACGTATTACACTGTTCAACATCAAACATTAATGGACGCCCCCTCCTCATTTCGGTTCCCCATCCCCTTTCGTGGCCTACTTAGATAACACAGTCGCAACGTGTGCTCGCCTCAGTCTTCGTTCCTGGAGGGGGAAAGGGGGGAGTGGGGGAAGCTTCACAGTGTGTGTTTTCATCGATACTCTCCAATCGATATGTGCATTCGTGTGGGGAGGAGGGGCCTAGCCAAGTGTGGACCAAATGGGAACACAGATGGAGACACACAAACACATTCACCGTGTAGTTTATTGTGAATTGAATAAATACAAGACATTCTAATACATTATTTACATGTACAGGCGAGGGAGGAAACAACAAGTACTCAATAGCACAATGAGTGGGTGAGAAGAAAGTGTAGCTAAATAAATACAGAGAGATACAATCGTAAGGTCACTGTCATCTCAAATCTACTCAGAACAACTGAACCCTCACCGCCCTTGCTACCTAACATCTTCGGTACGTTAGAATATGGCAGTGGTGTGAATGTAGAACATTTGATAGTGCTAAACGTGTATGTGCAGCTTCATAATTACTAGTAGCCTACATTGAGTATGTAGGGTCATACACTCACACAATACCAACACTTGAATAACCTCTAAACTCTAGTCAATTAGTCACTAGTCTACATCAACCCAGGTACATGTATAATAACAAAAATATGTTCAGCTTTGGACGATTTTCTTGAGATCGATATGATATCACACTGATACAAACAAAACCTTGTGTGTAACTCAATGTTTGTTTTTTTATACCTTGGCTTTATATAAAGTGTACTTTCCATTATGTTAGCTGTAATTTAAATTTTAAACAAGTGAAATGCTTTTATTTGTAGTTTTCATTTCAGATACATGGCATTTAGAAGTTTGTTGTTTTCTTAAGGAATGAGAGGGAATTACTTTTGTTCCGACCGTTTGGTTACTAGAAGTTTTTGTTTAACGATATTTTCATCTTTGAACAGAAATGTTGAACAGTTATTTATAACACAAGCATCGTAGCTGTAGTATTCTGTTCAGAACGGTGACAACAAACAGTAGGGATGCTTACATAATCATCACTGAAACATGGCCATAGTAGAATGATTACACACAGTATGGGGAGATGATGTAGGCCTACACATCACTTCATTTACAAGTCATGTATGTAATTTTAGATGCAGCATCAATTCGTTTTGAATTAAGAGATAAAACAGGCTATGTATTTAAAGTATTTTTATTAGACAAAACGTGTAGCTATGTGTAGTCTATGCACAAGACCAAGTTTTTAATATTTTTTTTAATAGCAGTAGGCCTATTTCTTTCCTCAGTAACAATGTCTGGTCCAAACGTACACAATCAGTCTTCTCTCTTCTAAAGCCTCCAGCTATCAACTGACGCTCAGGCCACTGAAGGGTTACCGAGGGGCACAGGTTTGAAAGTTCCGCCAAGGTTTCTCTGACCCTTGCAAAGGTCAAAAGATGAACGCAAAATACATCAATGGAGAAAAAAGAAAAAAACAGCACCGGTGTGTTTGAACGCAACACGTTGAACACAATAGACTATAGCAGTGTAGACTGGTGACACAGTCAAGAATAAAACGTCATTGCACCAAAAATGTACACAAAAATTCACTTCGTAGACCATATCCGGCTAAAAATTTACAGTACCGGTCCAATATGATAACATATCGGTACGTTTAAACTGTTTCAGTATTGGTACACTATGGTAACATAACGGTACGTTTAAACAGTTACACTACCGGTACAATATGGTAACATAGCAGTACGTTTAAACTGTTTCAGTACCGGTACAATATGGTAACATAGCCTACCGTTATAAAAAGCTAACAATACCGTTATAAAAAGCTAACAATGCGGCTAGTACTTCTGATTAATCAACTTACAAGCGTTGTGTTATGTGGAAACCAGTGAATTTATATATTATACTCAACTCAATTTAAATAATCTAGTTTTGTTCATTTCGTTCTACATTATGCCTATAGTGTTAATGTGGTAAACACTCATGAACACAATATGACCAAATGTGTTATCGCCACAGGGCACAGGCCTACATATTAAAATATAGTGCTGATATATAATCTATTACACACACATACATACAACATATATACACAGGGGAATTTCCCGTTCAGTTACGCCTCAAACCATCTCTTGTGTTTTCCCGCAGCTTTATTCTATTCTATTCCCGGCTGTCAAAAACTGCACTCCTCTACTGTACAATCTAACATTGAAGGGAGGGGTGGGGGGAATGAACACTGAGAAGTGGGGACTCTCCATGAACAAAAAAAAGTTTTCAGAGATCTGTGTGAAGCTCCTGTGTGTTTAAAGATGGCTTTATACACAGCCACCAATGGTATGAGAAAGATGAAACGGTGTGTACTAGTGTGTGTAAAGTTTAACCCCAAGTATTTTTTTTTTGGTTGTTGTTGCTGTGCTTGTCTGACAATGTCTGGGTGTAGGGGAGGGAAGGCTACTTCAATAGTATTGGGAAAGGGGGGAGGAGAGAAGAGAAGGAAACTTTTTTTTTTAAAGAGAGTAGAAAATAGAATTGAAAAAAAAACAACAGTAAATGTTGAAATTGAATACTTCTACAGTCTCTATGTATCCTTATATTTATTATAGTCTTACAGGCAATACATAGGCCTACAAGTAAAGGTTAACAAAAACTCTTGGAAGAACTTGTAGCATCCTTGCTATAATCCAACAGTAATTTGGACTCAAATACATCACATGAAAAAAACAAAACAAATTTAATGAAATTGTGTTTTTAGTTGAGGAATAGGTTGAATGTGTATGTACTGCATACTGGTGTAACTCAGGAGATATTGAAACGTGTAAGTGTAGCGTGAAGATAAGAACAGCCTGCCTCTCCCCCTTCTCACACGTGATTTGACTTGAGACCACATACAAAAAAATCTCTCCAACAAACAGTCAAAAGTATTTTACTCTGACACAGACTGGGGGCATTCCTTCACCACTCCTCCTCCCCCTCTACTCCGTTCTAAGAGCCATTGAAGGTAGCTCCCCCCCCCCAGCCACTCCCACTAGAAAGCACACACACTACACAAACGTTGACAGCAGCCCTTTACTTTAAATATTGCTTCACTTGATCTGTCACACACACGGGACCAACACAGGGCACATTGAACACAGTCCACAGTCAAAAGAAGGAATACAGGCTACAAACAAAACACACCAACGCCACACATTCTACAACAGTCAGAGAAGGAACACAGGCTACAAACATTACACATCAACAGTCAAACATTCTACAACGTAACAACTAAAACAGTCAACGTCTCGTCTTTTTGTTTAAAATTGTACTCCTTCACCAAGAAAAAACAAGTTAAAAAGCACAACAACAAAAAAACACAACTTAAGTGTCCTGTAGGAAACTATCACTGCCTCAATTGTATTTTATCGTGCTTGCGATGCTCATACATAAAATCAATGTGCTTTAGCACTCACTATACGACTCTAAATTGAAACACTTGACCAGAGGTAATTTAATCACTGCCCCGTGTTAAATTGTACACTGCCCCGTGTTAAATTATACACTGCCCCGTGTTAAATTATACACTGCCCCGTGTTAAATTATAAAATGCCCATGTTAAATGTAAACCCTGTCTGTGTAAAGTTATGCACTGCCCCTGTTAAATTATAGAGCGTTTGCAATGGGCGGAGCTTAAGTTTTTTAGTGACGTCATTTGTAAATAGAGGAACAAATATGGCATATGGTCAAGTTTCTTATCATGCCAAATTCACTGTATTCACATATGAATATTGGCTATCCTACTCAAAAATAAGGAGGTAAATAGTAGTACTGTAGATTAATTGATTAATGTGATTAGGCTAGGGCCGGCTAGACCTATTTACACTTTCAATTGCACTTTATAGGCCTACATTTTTAATGTTTCGTAGGCTAGGCTAATGGCTAAGTAGGGTAGCTACGATGCCAAGTGATAGTGTTGGTGAATAGGCTATCTAGTCAAGTCACTAATAGGCTCACATCGTCTATGATCTATGTCTATGATAAAAATTATATACTGCCCCGTGTTAAATTATACACTGCCCCGTATTAAATTATACACTGCCCCGTGTTAAATTATACACTGCCCCGTGTTAAATTATACACTGCTCCGTGTTAAATTATACACTGCTCCGTGTTAAATTATACACTGCCCTGTGTTAAATTATACACTGCCCTGTGTTAAATTATACACTGCTCCGTGTTAAATTATACACTGCTCCGTGTTAAATTATACACTGCTCCGTGTTAAATTATACACTGCTCCGTGTTAAATTATACACTGCTCCGTGTTAAATTATACACTGCTCCGTGTTAAATTATACACTGCCCTGTGTTAAATTATACACTGCCCTGTGTTAAATTATACACTGCCCCGTGTTAAATTATACACTGCCCCGTGTTAAATTATACACTGCCCCGTGTTAAATTATACACTGCCCTGTGTTAAATTATACACTGCCCTGTGTTAAATTATACACTGCCCTGTGTTAAATTATACACTGCCCCGTGTTAAATTATACACTGCCCCGTGTTAAATTATACACTGCCCTGTGTTAAATTATACACTGCCCTGTGTTAAATTATACACTGCCCTGTGTTAAATTATACACTGCCCCGTATTAAATTATACACTGCCCCGTGTTAAATTATACACTGCCCCGTATTAAATTATACACTGCCCCGTGTTAAATTATACACTGCCCTGTGTTAAATTATACACTGCCCCGTGTTAAATTATACACTGCCCTGTGTTAAATTATACACTGCCCTGTGTTAAATTATACACTGCCCTGTGTTAAATTATACACTGCCCTGTGTTAAATTATACACTGCCCCGTGTTAAATTATACACTGCCCTGTGTTAAATTATACACTGCCCTGTGTTAAATTATACACTGCCCCGTGTTAAATTATACACTGCCCCGTGTTAAATTATACACTGCCCTGTGTTAAATTATACACTGCCCCGTGTTACTTTTAACACGTGCTCGGTAAAAAAAAAAAATTGTGCGAGAAAAATGCAGAGATGTTGACAGTGTGCCCCCCTTCCCTCCCCTCTACACACACACACACTGCGTGGCCTGTGACACCAATTATGTGTAGGGCCTACTCACTAGGAAGCAGAGCACTATGATCCGCCCCTGATCGTGGGAACGTCACGTGGAAAGGGGAGACTACTAAAGCCAGACCACGTTTTAAACCAAAAAAAAAGAAAAAGGGGAGATATTTTCCAGTAAATGCCATGAAGTAAAAAGGCACAGCTAAATCTAGTCTAGCCAGAGAAACGATAGCACAAATGGGAAAGAAAACACGCAACGACTTGATGAAGGAGAAAAAAAAAGGGCGCAGCGGTTAATGCCATGAAAATTAAGACAACCAATTAGACGAAGAGCTAAACAGGCATTCAATACACACACAAAAAGATATCTAGATCTAGTCTACGCATATAGAACAGTTCAATAGTGATAGTATTAAAGAATATGCGAGAATTTTCACCAGAATAGTAAATCTAAATAAAGTAGTTCACTATCATGAATTTGGGTTGAGCCTACTTAAAGCCATTGAAAAAAATGATTTTTTTTTATTATTTAGAATTCCCAATTTACCCGTATTTACAGTACAAGGTTCATGTGAAAAATAATATTGTATTGTACTATTAATAATTGAAAAAAATATTACCAATAAAAAATTGGCAAGTAAACTATAGGCCCTATATTTAACTAGGTTCATATTTGAAGCAGCGAGACGAAGGCAAAAGCAAAGAGTTTGTATAGGCTACGGCATTAACCAGTTAAGTTTACAATACAATGAATACACATTACTTATCTCTGTAAAAAAAAAAATAGACTTAGACTTAGAAACACGGAAATCCGTGTTTTAGTTTCTGTGTAGCTAATACTAAAAATGTCATTAATAAAGCTGATTAGGAAATACTGAACTATGTGATACTGTCATGAAATGTTATATAAGTTTATACAGTTAGATTAGATTAGATGCAAAAACTACAACTCTGTTCGTCAGTGGCGTCTCTAGCAACAGGTCACAGGATTCACACACTCACACTGAACTACCTGCCTGCTAGCAGTGGGCCAGCAGTGACCTTTCAACTCTGGCCAAATGGAGTTTGTGGGAGTTACTAAGGTCAGGCGTGAGAACTCCTCCACCCCTCACCCCGCCTCCTCGTTAAAAAGCATCTGGCACAGCGAGACGTCTACGAGGTGTGTCTCTAGTCCCTAGCTAGCTTAATACAACACCAACATCATTCATTACAACTACATCCCAGCTAGCTTAATACAACACCAACACCAATTCTTTACCACTACATGGCTTTTCTACATTTTGTTGATTAAGAGACTTGGGAGAGTTGTTAGTTCCCTCCAACAGGTGCTTCAAGTGTACTATAATCTTGTCCAACTTCCTGCCTAAGTTCTTACTCCAAAGTGCAGAGTGACTGGCCATTATCATTGCACTGCCCATAATATTGGCAGAGAAAAGGAAAGAAGTTATTGACACAGAACCCAGGGCAAGTCACTGCAGGGCTCCCAAGTGTGCTGTGTGTCTGGCTTATTCAGATACCACATGACCTCTGCTATCTCCATTCAATACAGCTCATGCCATAGTAACCAGGACAGTCTAATAAACTGTGCCAGTTAATTGTGTGGTAGTTATACAGTTGGTGACTTAGGACACAATGTAATCCAATATTACAAACACCAACACACACACACACACACACAAGTGGTTAATATGATAGTCCTCAACTAAACACATACAATTACATGTATTTAATTATTTGTAACAACAATTCCTTATAACCAAATAGGATAGCATTAATTTGATCAACAACTAATAAACAGTTGACCATAATCATAAACAATTACTATAGCATTTGGCCATCAACATTAAAAAAAACAGTTGACCATTAAAAAAAAACTAATAGAAAGGGTGAACAACAACAAAAATAAAGTAAATATCCTTGTATTTATAACAGTTGTGTAGAGATGAACAACCCAGAGACTTCAGTAAGATGTGAAAAGGTATGTACATAACTTTCTGTAGTTTGTATCTTAACATCAAGTGTTCTCACCTCTACTTCCCAACCCTGCTTTCAACTTGTATACACATTCAGCCCTGTATTGTCATTAGCACCAGTACTACTAGTACTAATTGCTCAGGCAAAATGAGTAAAATAATTCTTTTGAATACTGGATAAAGGGAAAAAAGTGAGTGCTGGGCATTCAAGTAATATAATACAGAAAACAATTGAGATCATAATCACAATAAATGTAGATTTTATAGAACTTAATACAATGTTGTTTGTTGAACGTGTACAAAGTAGACTTTATAGTTCTTAGATAATTCCACACATCTTTATTTAGTTTTCAAAAGTAAGGTGTCCCATTTAGACCCTGCTGATCCACATTGGCTGGTCAAGCAGCTATAACTGGTTTTCAGTTTTCATGGGGAAAAGACAGACAAGGGGATTCTGTGTCCAGCACAAAGCCCAGTTACCCTTACTTTTCCACATTTCAAAAGAGATGTGTAGGCTTAGGACCCCCTGCCCCACCTCCAGATCCTTCCTATCTGGTTCATGTCAGTGCAAATATTTCAACAGAATTGCCATGGCCAGTCAGCTACAAAAACAATAGCTGACTCTTTATGAAACATTTTCTTATATGATTAATGGTATGTTAGTGTCTATTTTATAATTATAGTCCTGTGTTGGTGTACTAATCGTTTTCTTATATTGTTTTCAAATAGTGTATACTACTATATTGATGCCGAAAAACGGAAAAGATGTAATCAAGTCAAATTTCAATTTGTTTGGATCAATAAAGGAATCTTATTGTATGAGATAAAATTGTATTCTATTTTTTTACAATTTTATTTGCACCATACTATTAACTATTAGGATAGAGTTTTTGTTTTCCTTTAAAGCATAATGTGTATAACTTGTACATTACCTTCTACGAGGTCTAGGGGTGACTACCCTTTCCCCAGATGCTCGTCTAGTTGGTAAAGTCCTGCGACGATGATCAGTCCAGAACTCTGTGCCGGGATCCGTAGTCCTGGTGACGACGTATGGAGGAGGCGTGCTAGCGTTAGTCAAGTCTTGAAGGGATGCTCCAATTTTACGCCGCTTTCTGGCAGGACTCTCTGTCTGTGAAAGACCATAGAAGCCTGCATGAGAAGCTAGGACTACACTAAACAAAATAACAACATAGAAATATGTACACACGAAATGTATAATCTAGATCAGGGGTCTCAAACACGCGGCCCCCGGGACGCATGGCGCCCCAGCTAGTGGATTTTTGTGGCCCACCAGTAAGCTTACAAAAAATGTACTATTCGTGTAATTCAGACAGCTAATACTGATACATATCAAATTTTATTGTTAATTTGATATACGGTACGTAACATACTTAATAATAATAGGGAGTTATCTTTGGTATAATTATTTGTGTCTAAATTATAAATTGGCATACTATTAGTGATACGAAGAAAATTGAGTTAAGATGAAGATGTATGAATTTTTTTTTGTTTACTAGGGTCGGTTGTTTAGGGGGGGGGGGGGGAAAGGGGGTTTGAGGCTCTTGAAATATGTCTTACATGATAAAATGGCACACATGCCTTCACCCGAGTTTGAGACCCCTGATCTAGATGAAAGTGAGCAAGTGAAGTGGAACACATTCGTGTACTGTACACTAACAGTAAAACACACTTCACCATCAAGCCACTCACGTGAGATTTTATGTGATGGATAGTATCAATTACACATCATTGATAACTTTTAGTTTTGTCCCTATAGCTTGGGCATATAATATTCAAGTTTTTCGACAAGTGACTTTCATTGCATCAAACGAGTCTTGTTATTGTTATTTGTTCGTTAATCTATCTGTTAACTTATCAACTATTTTTATTTATATATTGTTTACACCCCATATGTATGAACATTAAATGTAATTAGAAAGAAAAAAAAAGTATTTTGTAGAAGTTAGATGCCCTCCTTGTCTGTTTTGATTCATCTCAACCCAATAAGCCCCGTAACGTCAAAGTCATGGCAAAGATTTCAGTGTGTACTCAAAGGAATGTGTACCAGTAAGAGTAAGGAATTCGTACAAAATGTAAGCTCCCCTCCACGAACCACCGCCTAGGGCTACGTGTACAATAAGATTTCATATATTAGATGCAGGAATTCTCTATTGGTATTTGGTATAGGCCTACTCAGTGCTGTCAATGGAGATTGAATCAATTTGTTTGTGTTTATGAAACATTCGCGATTTCTTCGATTTCTTCTCAGCAAAAGTCCTAATACAAAAGTTTTAACTTTAACCAACTTGATTTAAATTTTAATAGTATACTTTTCAAAAAAAAATATATATAACCACATATTGCCACATATATATAATATACATACATCAAACAGTAAATACAATAATTGCATAGTCTAATGGAGCGACAGAACTGTTTAGTGATAAACGAAATTCAAATCATACAAAAGGAGACGAAGTTGCTAAATGACAATGGTTTTTGTTTTCTGATTTAATGATTCTAAACACGTTTAATTTTTGCGTTTAGTTTTTAGTTCAATTATAATAACATTCTTCTTCCATTCAAATAAGGTAATTGCTCTAACAACTAGTTTCCAGTTACGCTTGCAATAGTTTGGGGGAGCATATTTTGTAGGGCGATATTCCCTGGGCTTCAACGATAAGATAAGAAGTCAAGGAATGTAAACACATACAGAAAGAGACATTTAACTTGACAAGTATTCTCAGACTGGTCTAAGGGACTGAAACAAACTTCAACTATTTTATATATTTATATAATTCAACAACAAAACAAAAACGTTAATTGTATTGGTTTGCATTGGTCGCCAGTCGCCACTAAAAGAAAAGTTTTTATCGGCACAGCATGTTTGAAAGTAGAGCACGTTCGTAGGTTCGGATCCTAGTGAATGGTGCAAGGGGAGTTTTCATAAGTATGGTGGTGACACAGAGTCTAACCCGATAAAATCAATACCCGACATCCGCCGGGGAGGTCTAGCAAAAGCAGCTGGTGAATTGAGCTGGTCACACAATCCACTTGTATGTCGTTTTATTAAGAAACACTATAACCCTACAACTACAACGCCAGCTCTCTGATATACTTGACTTTTCTGACTACTTTTTACAATTTCAATCAACATTTCTTTCTTATTTTTCTTCGATCTCATAAAAGAAAGATGTTTAGTTGAGATATTTCATGTTCCTATGGTAACCACTAAAAGATAATCAAACCTAAATGGGTCTGTTTGTATCAATATGTCTAACACGGTACTCGTATGAGAGTCTAATGAACGCAGTCTCCAATACAATTACATTAGTACATAACGTGTACATGTTTACACATTTCATTCATTAGAAGAATGTTCTTACGAAAATGAAGACTAAATTAACTTTACTAATGTCAAGGTAGGCAATGTTATGCAAAATATGCAGGGGCCCAAACACGCCCCTGGTTACCAAACAGACAGTTGTTTTACAACACTACAAGTACGGTACAATCAGACAGCACAACAAGTCTAATTATTGAAATGTTTAATGTACTTGGCACTGGACATAGGTGATTTAGCTATAAATTAAAATGATTTAGCTATACATTTAAACGATTTAGCTATACATTTAAATGATTTAGCTATACATTTAAATGATTTAGCTATACATTTAAATGATTTAGATATAAATTAAAATGATTTAGCTATAAATTAAAATGATTTAGCTATCAATTAAAATTTGTCAATAATTCTATAAATTATACAGCGACAAGACATAAGATCGAATGAGATTTTAATGTAATAAAAAAATTACAAGACAGAAGACTAAAAAAGAAAAGATACAAAATGAATAAGACGAGTTAATGAATGTTATTCTGTACGTTTTACAAATCCAAGAGTTAAATATATAGTATAGCCATTAGCCATGTATTATGATGTATTCTACCTATATAGTATAGCCATGTATTATGATGTATTCTACCTATATAGTATAGCCATGTATTAAGATGTATTCTACCTACATTTCTCTGATCTTGTTTACAGAGATTTGTATTCATTATAACTCAGTGCACAGGTCAAAGAAGATAATGAATACCAACTCCCCCCCCCCCCCCCCACCAATACCAACAATATCATCATAAACAAGTCGGGCTTCATTCTACGTGCTCATGGGGAAGGGGCGGCAAGGAGAAGGGGGTGAGAGGCCACGCCGGCATCTGGCCTTTAACCGAGGACATCGGTCAACCCAGGTGACACGGCAAACAGAAGAGGGGGATGGGTGTGGCTCTCGGTAACCAGAGAGCAGCCACATCCTGTGGTTAGGGGAGGAATGGGGAGAGGGTCAATGTCCCGTTCAAGCTATTGTCTGCCTTTCCAGACTCGGTGGACTGGGTCAAACTTCAAATGAAGACATCTGAATAGTGGCCCTCTTTCCCACGGCTAGAAAGCCACAGGTTTCTATTTGGAAGACTTTTCATTTTGAAAATTGGCTGATTAAAAGTGTCCCCAAAATTGATTAAATTATGAGCAATTCTAAACGAAGTTTTTTTTTAAAGTTATTTCTAGAAAATTAATGAAATTATAAAGCTTTTTGGTATAAATAAAAGAGTATAGAGTCTAGGCCTACACGTGGAGGTTATTACGAAAAAAAATTGACATAATGAAATGCCCATTCGATTTTGTGTAGGCCTACGCAAAAACAAAGATTGAAAATATTAATATGTATAAAAAAAAAAAGTAAAAGTCAATATCAGCTGGTGGTTTAAATTATTTAATAGGCTTAAGATATTCCATTGACGACTACACTTGTCAATTAATAGTATAGTAAAAAAAAATAACTGAAAGGGACTTGTATAGACTTCAGAGCAGGCAAGTAACGATATACACAGTCATCCTTCAAATAGGTTACAAGTAGTGTGTACTGTGTACTAGGTACACTATGTACCGTGATCCTGCGTAATAAAACTTCTACGCGCGGGAGCGGGCTACAGGAGTGGACTAGACGAAAAAGCTGTCGAGGGTGAAAAATAAGGGCGAGCCCAAAACGACATTGTTCGTGGCCACCATTGTAAGAGCCGAACTGATCTAGATCGTGCTAGCAACACGTGCGTTGAATGACACATAGCTCGCGGTGGTGTTCGAAACATAAATCCATCCAGGTGACCATTTGAATTTAGTTTTTTACCGGCTGGGGTAGGCGTTAGACATATTAACCCTTCCCGTACCGACCTACTTCTGTCTATGCTGCCTTCAGGTCCGCTATATACGCGCCCGGGACTGTAAGGGTTAAAATGTAAAAAACAAACAAAAAAAGTTCTAAATGGATCTCATTTTGTGAAACGCACACAGAAAGCAATACTGGTTGACCCATATGATTACCCATAAGATAAAAAGAAAAAGTCATTAAATACACTTAGAACTGACCATACAATAAACCCAAAACTTGTGAATGTGGTTGGACTAAATAAAACAAAATAAGATTTGTCTATAATTTATTGGCTATTTCAATTTTACCTGGAGAAGTTTGAATCGTGGATCTATTTCAGTAAATAAGTAGACCTATGCTTTGTAACTTCACAAACTATACAGGTCTGTACATATATAGATATATATAATAATATGGGCCTACTTATTGAAATTACACTATCTTTTGTGGTTTTTAGATGTAAACTACCGGCCCCCGCCCATTTCGAAATCCACTGGTAGTCACTATCTCAACTGTATATATATATCTAATATATTATCCCCATACCATTACCGCCAACCTTCCCAGACCTTACACAGCTCAGCACAGCTTGCCTTCCCAGCGTACACCGATCTTTCATTTACCCGACTGAAGCGTCAGTCAAGTCTTTCCACTACTTTCCAGGGAGGGAACGATTTTGTGACCCCCCCCCCCCCCCCCCCGGCCCCATTCAATCCCCTAAAAATGTTTTTTTTATTTTTTTCAACACCTAAAGCTTTTTTAAGTCTGTTAGAGATAAAACTGCTCACGTCCCAACACACGGTACAAAACTCACGTTGGTTTCAAAATACTTGCAAAATTAAACTGGAGACATAAGAGACTGAATAATCCTTTAAGAGACAGAATATATCCTTGACTCGGCGCGATAGTCTTCTTAATTTTGATTGAATCTCTATACAACGAAATGTTTCTGGCCACAATGTAAGTGTAAGAGAAACGCTGTTTTTATTTTGGACAGTTGAAGTTAATTTATACAAGTCCGGTATTAATTTACACAAATCGTGTATTCATTTGTTGGCTCTTTCAAGACAGTGCACGTTGTTTTTGTCAAAGTCTATTCCCGATCCGGAAAAGTTTGTCCAAAATGTATTGGGCTACACTACACCTTAGTATTTTTTTCTACGGGCTAGGGGAATGGACTTAATGGGCACACGTTTCTACTGGCACATGTGTATGTTATTGTCCAAACTAAGTTAGCACATGTTTATAATAATATATATAAGGTTTCCAACATTTCAGAACCATTCTAACTCGATAAGTCAACACTACGAAACTACAAAAGCAAGCATGAAACATTTCCTTATTGTTCTACTTTAAACCAAAAATTATGGTAATTTTACTAGATCTATATCACTTTGTGAGAATGTGCGTGTTTAGAGTAGGTTTATATTATAGTAGGCACTGTATGGTGTACCCACAAGTAAATTCGTTCCAGTCTTTGACTATGGGCTTCAACCCCAACGATCAAATTTATATTTAAACGCGAGTAATGGTCGCTCCATTAACGTGAAATATCAAGATAACAAGCCTCATTAACGATTATTAAAGGACTCTGCATTTAGTAGGCCTACCGTATATGAAGACAATGCTATGGACATTATTCTACAAGTTTTAGTTTTAAGAAGAATTTAAACCATTCACCCTAATGCATTTACAGCCTATCTCTGCACTTAAGGCCTATTTTTACAAATGCATTAATTGGAGATATTGCTGGAGAATATAAATGAACACAATAAGGAAGATTGATGCACTTAGTTCTGTGCACTTGCGTTTACAAAGTTATTTCCCAAATCTCAATATTTGAGACGCATTTCATGAGGAAATAGAGATCTAAACCTGTTGTAAATTCCAACCATTGACAGAAGAACGTTGTATTAAAAACATTTTTTTCCAGAATTTTGTAATCTGCTTTTTTGTTTATATAAAGATGGTCACGGATTATTGTTCGAATGTTTTTAACAAACAAAATAAATCACACAACAACCATGCGTCATTTTTCTTTTAAAGTTAAATCCAGTAGTTCCACCCGGAGCTACTGCAAAGAGCAATGACGTCAACCCAATCAGAAGTACGGAGCACAAAGAAACCAAAAAATAAAAGCTATCGAAAAATGGTATCGACTTTGAGCCATGTGGTTAATAGCATGAGCTACATTATGTCTTCATTTCATTCGTGTAAATACATTTTATTTTTTATTTTAAAACTTGCATCAATATAAACGATAGTTCCTTCAGAAAACAAAGATGTGTATACATTACAAAAGAAATTGCCAAAATACGTGTTTAACCATAAGCTATACGCGTTTGACCCTCAGCCATACGTGTTTAACCCTAAACCTTATTTGTTGTTTGTTTTTTTGCTTAGTGTGTTAGTCTGCAATTAAATGTATATAAGCATAAGATTTATGACATTAGTCTACATGAATGTTAATTACTGATAAAACTAATCAACAAAGTAGTAAAAGCGCCATCTGTTTTATTTACACAAATCACAATAGAAATGTCACTGGCCTAACTCTAAGGCTTTACTACATAAAATATGGGCCTATTACATTGAACATATTACAATATTACACATTCATTATTCCCTATCTTCCCCATTGACATACACACATACGCACAGGCACACACAAAGGAAGACTTTCTAACAAATAGTATCGATTTCTACTTCTAAAGGCTCCGATGGCCTCAAGCTAGGAGACTGTAACAAAGTTCGATTCCTGCCAGGAAAACTGTGCCTCGATTACTCGTAATCGATGTTAAAAATGCTTCAGTCCGTCCGTTAAATGAACAAGCACACAGCCGAGCAGTCTCTATCGCGCCAGTATGCTGTTAATCCAATAGGACACAATAATTAATATTCCCATAAAATAGTAAAATAGACAATGAAGAATATACATTGACAAAATGGCAGGTTCGCGCAGCCTAAAGCAGACACTCAGTTGTTACAGAACAGTAAACGGGAAAGATACAAAACTTCAACTGAAATTTCGACATGATCTATTTGCATCATAAATACGTTTTCGATATTCAAAGGCTCTAAGTCGTTTGGGAGCTCCGGGGGGGGGGGGGGGGGGGGGGGTTATGGTAGTAGTTGTTTAAAATTTAAAGTGTGTTCAAGCATTGGGGGGAGTCAATCCACCTGGATAGTATAACTGTAAAAAGATAAATGGGGCACGGGTCGCTGGTGAGTTTGTATGCTTCATGCTAATTCAAATCTAGTCTTTATTGTGTTTAAGAAAAAAAAAATTGAACAGATCATTGTCATTAACGTCTTAATATGTCTACTTAACGGTAGAACATGACCACTGTGTAATAAATACATTCTAAACGTTACAACAACTGGTTACTAGTATACTAGAGACAAACTAGAAAATAAACAGTAAAAAGCATATCTGATTGGTACAGGGGAGAGTATGATCAGCCGGTGAGTTGTTTAGATATAAAAAATCTTTGTAATTTAACATATTAAACAGTAATTCTCTGAACAATAAGTTTTTTTGTTTCAATATGCGTTCAAATGAAGTTTATCTAAATTGATTTCAACTCTTTAAATCCATCTCGGTATATTATTAAATGCAAAATGGACTAAACGTTGCCATACAATGATACAAAAAAATTAATTGGATCCAAGCCCGACCGTCACGCTTCCCTTCACACTATACTTCTGGCACTCCTAACTACACACACATGGCTCAAAGGAAATGGGTCAGCCTTCTGGAGGAACTCTTTTTTTTTTTTTTTTTTTTTGGGGGGGGGGGGGGGAGTTGTTATTTCCAACTTTCATTTCCTTGTCCTCAATCCGTGGGTCTTCATCTGTACCACTGCGCCAATATCCCCCACAATGCAGTGCACGCCAACGATATAACATTGATTATGTCACTGCTGTTGTGTCAGGCCATGGGCGTGTCTCACCCACCTCCACCTCCTCACATCCTTTTCACACCCGACCACAGCTGTACAAGGCGTGGAACACATCGGAGGGAAAAGAAATGAGGGGAAGGGGCGATACAAAGACAGGAAGAAAAAAGAGGTGCAGGGAGGGAGCTGCAAGAGAGGTTAGCAAGAAATACAACAAAAAAAAAATGGAGGATGTGGGAGGGGGGGGGGGGGGCGCGTCCATCACTGTGATGCAAACAATACAAAGATGGACTGAAGCATTGTGATGAAGAAATCAATACCAAATATTAGACTGTTTTTTTTTTCACACACAAAAAAAAATAAGTACCAGATGAGCAAACAAACATAAACATTTTAACTGCGTCCCCAAATCAATATGTTCTATAGTCTAAAAGTTATAAAAACATGCACAAAAGTAGGCTATGCTATATGTTGTAGGTTTAAAAAAAATAAAAAAAAGTTCAGCTGATATGTTTAGTTTATATTCTCAATATAGTATAGTCTTTCTACGTGTGCTTATGGTTTTAGAAGTTCAATAAACTCACATTTATACTCACAATACCCCCATTCACACAAATTCCCCCCTCCCCCATCTCGCCCCTCCAGCTACCTCCAATATGCATTTTCCCTGCCTTATTCACCCCCACTCCATGCTTTCATCCCACGTCAACCTCCTTTCCCCCCCCCCATTGACAGCTCACTCCCTTTCTCTCCCACCCCTCACCACTCCATTTCTCTCCCCCATCCCCCTTTCAATTTGAGAATTTCTGAATTCTTTTCGTTTAAAAAAAAAGTCATCCGAGTTTTCTCTCCCCCCCCCCCCCTCCGTATCCCAAAATTTAAACAAATGCTATGTATGTTGTAACTACAAACAAGTAAATGTGCAACAATTCACAAAGATACAACTACACTCTTGAATGCTCAGATATGTCTAGAATATCAAGAAGCTTACGGATTCTTAGATAAATGACATAAATGTTGAAGAGTGTCTGCATTTTTGTTGGGCTTTTAGTCCACGGTTTAAAATCATACAACTAACAGAACAATGAACAGAGGTATTTAATAAATATGATGCTTTCACTCTTAAAGTTTATATCCCATTTAAACACAAAATGCACATAGAAACAAACGATTGTCAAGAAAAAAAAACGAAAAGTTATAAATTATTATGTTGTTCATTTTGTAAAGCTTGAATTAAAACTGTTTATGCCCATAATATGTTAGACTGGAGCTTAAAACTAAATATATATACCCATTCCCCACAGCTCCTCATTATTCTGTTATGCAGCACATTTTCCGAGGCAACATCTGGTAACTATGGGTCTAAGCCGCTGGTAGCACAAAAGCCTTATATCCCATTAGTGATCACACACAGAGAGAAGGGAAAGTGCTGGGCCGCGCAGGACAGAAATATTGCCGGGAGACTAAAACAAAGAAAATACTTGGGAGGAAACCGAGGATGGGAAATGTGTGGACGAGAATGTGGCGTGTCTGGCTGTGTTCTAAGGCAGAAGAAATCATTCAATGAGGAAATCACAGAACTGGCCTAAAATACTTCAGCGGCTTTTATAACAGGCCACTTCCAATCTAGTCCATTTATATATGTTTTGTGTCCAGTTGTATCTGTTTTTCGTTTCTTAGATTAACCATAGACTAGTGCATTTCTATTTTAACAAGAACTAAACTAAGGGCTTTACCTTTCTTCCAGAATCGTCAGCAGTAATATATCCAGAGATGACTTGCGGGGAGTGTTGCATTGGGTGGGTACTGTTGTACTGATCTGAAAGTCAGAGGAAGTGGCCACACATTTAGGACAACATTTAAACATAGAATTTACATCAATGTATGTGTAGCTATGCTCTGCTTATAGCAAACATATGCGTGTGTGTGTCATATACAAAATTAGTAATTATAAATACATGATTATTTGTGCTTTTTGTTATAAGAAAACATAAAACATTATTTATTTAGGTTAAATATTAGCCCACAAATCCTCAAATAAACCTAGAGCTAAGAGAGAGAAAAGGGTTGTGTGTTTGGGGGTGCATTTTTGTGGGGACATTTGGTTTTGGGGAATGTAGTGCAACAAAGTAACCAGGCATTTAGTTATAGACTTCACCGATTCAGTCAACTAAAGAACTCTATTAAGTCTGCAACCAGGAAACGCTCTAGTGACAGTTCGTCTTTATTATTAGAAAGCACAACAGAAAGTTCCACATTTATTTCATGATTCATTGCACTAAACAACAAACTATCTTCAAAATGCAAGGCATGCTCCAAATGTTGATTTGTCTATGTTATTGACTAGTGTTATATTTTTAGTTTTATACCTTAAACAGTTTCTAATAAAAGTCTTCTTTAAAGTCTAATTTTAAAACAGCTAGATATTGATGACTTTAAAAAAATGAAAGCTAATTAGTCCAAATTTCCATAAGGTCATCTAGTCTATTACAAGTTGCTTGAGTATCAACACAATTATAAAGCCACTTTTTACAAAAGTTAAAATGTTGACAAAGTCACCTGTGACAGTGAGCCAAAATAGCTTCTTAAATTAACTGTATGGGAGACTTGAACTGTTGGAGGGGGGTATGTTAAGAGGATTTAATTCTTTTAAAAGTGTTCACTTTTGCTCAGCGTGAAACTAAACACAAGACAGCTGCAACCTCTAATCATACACACCAACATGTATGCCCAACAATAAAATCCTAGAAAAGTATTACAAAATCAAGTTGCGGGGGGGGGGGGGGGGGTGATTAAGGGCAACATCAGATAAATATATATAATAAACTTGGGTTATCAGATAAATACCCAGCACATGCAAAGTGCACTATTATTATTACTGTCACAAAAAAGGTTGCTAAATCATTTTGAATAAATACATTTCAAAACAATTTATTCGTTGAAACACAAACATTAACCTCTAGTTTAAAAACACCATTCATTTGGAATAACTTAAAATATCTCTTCATTTGATGATAGTATGTAATATAGTTTCATCAAGCTACAGGACATTTTCCCCCTTCTTTTCTCATTTTGTTCAGTACATAGACCAAAAAGTCTTCTGCTTCAGTTCTAGGCTTGCCTTCAGCCATTCACAGCACACAGTGCTGGTCTGCCAAAATTACCACCAGCCCCCCTTTCCTTGCCCTATTTCCCCTTGCCAGCAGGCTGGTGGGAATATGATACACTGAGAGACTCTACAACAGGTTTAAGAGTTGACAAGTAAAGGGGAAAATAGGCCTGGGGAATTTAGTAGTTTTATTCTATACAGAAAATAAGAAGAAGTAAAAAACTGAATCATGAATCATAATGAAAACACCAATTTGAAGATGGGAATCCAGTTTCCATTATGTTTGTAAACATTTTGGAATATATTTTTTAAAGTTTTTTATAGGCATATATCAACAATGGAGTGACGGGCAATGATGATGATATTAACAATCTAAGTCTGTTGACTATGTATTACAGTATAATATGATGAACCAATTTGTACGTCACAGTATAAATAGCCCACCACACAGTTAAACCAGAAAGGGGGAGGGGTTGAAAAAAAAAAGATCATATATTCACTTTTCTATTTGATACACCCATTTATTGTTTTTATAACAACAAACAAGTCAAGGAGTTGCCTTGCTACATCAACATTTTTAAAAAAGTACAATACATTCAACTTAAACTTGAAAATGTAATATTGAATAAACTATAAAACTAATTAGTTTGAAAATGTTCATATTATGCAAACAACCAGTAAATACAGAAACAAAATCACAATTCTTGGAGAAAGTGAAGTGTCACTGTCAAAATGTTTAGACCATTGAAAAGAGATAGAAACTGGACAGTGGTGATGGTGACAGTGATGATGGTGACAGTGATGATGGTGACAGCCATCTCTGTCTTTCTTGTTGACATTGAGACAATTATTTCAACATAATGGGGTATCAGTGTAAAAAGAAAGGAAGTTGAGACACTCCTTGGAATATATTTACCAATTGAGCTAAATGCACATAGTCAACATTGTTTACATTGGGAGAGTTATTCTCTTGTCACCCATCAAACGTGTAGTGATAATTTTCATTTGTTCAAACAACTTGGATGCACAAAGATACAATAGAAAGTTGAAGCATAGAAATTTAACCACAAATAAATGCAGTTCAAGAAAGTTTTGAACTCTAGCCTACAAAGAGCATCAGTTGGTGGATGAAATTCAAGCTCCATTAAGTAAAATATGCAAAACAAATCAAACTTTAGGGCAGCTGTGGCTATTTTGGCATGATTTACCAATATTATGTTAACCAGTCATTATATGAAACTGGCATTCAACAGCTGCTGCTTCATCATGCCCACAACTAATTCCATCTGTATCAAACCCAAAACTTGAAATTTTTCTATTACAACTCATAGTTGTGATATTTGATGAGGTGGAGCACCTAATCACTAGGGAGAAAAATACTTTGAAATTTTCTGTCTGACAATTTTTGCACCAGTTATGGTGAATATTTTTTTTAATATATCTGTACTCTAAAAATTTGATCCTTATTGTCTTATATATGTACCCAATAAATGGATTTTCTTAAAATCCTAATGTACCGTAATCATGTATAAGAAAAAATTGAATGAATATTTTTAAATGAATTTTTTAGATTTAATTTTTGTTATTCTTCTGAACTTCCCAAACTTTACAAAAAAATTCACAAAAGATTTAATATTAACTGTTAGCGTTTACAGGACATCCAAATAAAAGATTTTTTTTGTGGATTTTATTAATTCAAAAATGAATTAAATAAATATTTTTCACAATAGTTTTGTTCATTTTAACAAAATTCCCACAACCTGCCCCAAACACTGGTCAACCTGCCCCAAACACTGGTCAACCTGCCCCAAACACTGGTCAACCTGCCCCAAACACTGGTCAACCTGCCCCAAACACTGGTCAACCTGCCCTAAACACTGGTCAACCTGCCCCAAACACTGGTCAGATTTTCTTCAGTTTCCCAAACCTTAAAATTCTGTTAGAATATTTACACAAGCCAGTGTGTTAGTTACTCTACAGTCTTACAGATTTCTGTCACTTTTTCACTTGATGTAATTAATCATAATGGCCTTTCTTAATTAAATGCCCAGACATTATGTAATAAACAAAATAAAACTTGAATATTTGTCAATGTCAAAAAGTTTTCTAATTAATGTACACACAAACTTTACGCTGACAAAAGTTGAAAACAATTTTACCTGCACACTAAACAACAAAATTTAAGTTTTGTTTTCGGAGTCATGAGGTTTTATCAGTTAGCTATGTTTTGTATTAAATACTACAGAATCTAAAATGAAAGCATTCATGATATATTCAACTTTTGAAATATTCATTACTCTACATTCACACAAAACCTGTCATTAAATGTTCTTATGAACACTAAATACGACTTAGGTCATTTCTATGTATAAATCCTAGTTATTGTTTTTGATAGGCTATGGCATTAAAAAAAAACTTTACCTACTTCGACTTGTGACGTCATGGGTGGGGAGAAAAGTTCTTTAAATGTGTACTTTAGGTATAAATGGATAAAACCTTTTAAAATTGGATTTCTACAAAGGATAAATGGCTTTGAAAATAAGGGGGACTATAATAATAAAAATGCCTCAATTCAACTTATGTACTAAGTATGGATGTTAATGAAGTAATTGAAATCCAATTATCAATTTTGAAAGCTTCCAAACCAATAAATTGGAAGGTATTATATTATTATTTTATATACTTTATACATGTTGGATTCGAACAAAAATCTTTACCTGTCTAGCAACTACTAATTAGATGTAGCAATTCAATTGTATGTTCTTTAACAATACTTCTTTTGATCAGTAAGATACACGAGGTAATAAGGATAAGGTTACCATGTGCAAAAGCCTTTACGACAATTCAAATCTTTAATGAGAATAAGCTAACACTTTGTTACACCACTTGCACATCTGTGCATTATCTATATATATAAAGTAGACAGTGTGTGTGGATTTCAATCCCCATTGGTTAATTTAAAGACATGTGACCTTATTGTATCATATTTTACTTTTGTGATTTCACTTCTGGCATGTGTCCGTCTTAGCTAAGTTGTCAGCATATCTTACTGCCATGCGGGCGACATGGGTTTGATTCCCCACTTTTTTTAAAATATTATTTCCATTTTAAATTATTAGACTTACTTTTTAAAAAAGATTGTAAAGAATTTCAGGACTTAAAGAGTCCTAAAATGTTTTCAATAAGTAAAATATAATAATTATATTTTAGACGCATACGAGAACGAGTGTTCGATTCTCAGCCAGGGATAGTCCAAACTTTTTGTTCCAAAAAAAAAATCGGCCTAAAATAATTATTTCAAAAAAACAACAACAAAAATTTAAAACAAAAGACACTGTTAAAAATCTTACCTTGAGCACTTCGCCTTCGAGTTGTTTCTCTAAAATCATAAAATGGTGAAACACGAGACTCTGAAGAGGGACTAAGGTTTGGACTTAAGTTTATTAGAGGAGGACTGTGTGTACTAATGAGGTTGTCGTTGCTGTCTAATGACAGAGCAGCTGCAGAAGCTGCTCTATGGTCGGCTGTGCTTGAGCGACAGAGATCATCTGGTCCAGAAACCAGGCCTAAACCCTCAGCGTAGCATGGCAGAAAGTGATGATGGTGGTGGCTTGGATGACGATGATGGTACTGGACAAGGGGGGCGTCCTCTGTTGACTCTACTGGCATAATCCACTACAACTTATGAATAATCCACTGAAAATAAAGTAATAATTAAGTTCAATTGTGTCTTATAAGACCTTATATATACTTATACCAATGGTAAATCTACCAGTAACTTTTCCGCTTTATTTATGACTATTATAATATGTTTTATAGCAGACCTGCATGAACTGTTTTGAAAAAAATACTTAGAGACATGCATTTAAATTATAGAGTTAAAAGCCTTAAAGGTTAGGAGGCCATTAAAAGAATACAGAAAGTAATAATAAATAATAAATCTATAAAAAGGGATAAATATTTAATTTTAATATTTAAAGACTTAGACCTTTATCATTTAATAGATGATTTATATTTAATATAAATTAAATTCAACATGTAAACGGTCTATTAATTATTTGTTAATGAAGGCAAATATCATTTAAACTGAAATTAAAAAATCTACAATATAGCCTAAGCCTATTTAAGTATTTATTCAAATAATTATACATTGACATTGTAATTTTAGACTTGGATCTAACTTTAGTTTATATAGCCTATCTAACAGTAACAGTAACAGTCCTAACTAAACTAAATTTACAAAACACCAATAAATCTAGCCCCTATCGGATCTATCCCTATACTTCTATAGTTATAATTATAAGCTATAGACTATAGGCCTACCTATAAAGACTAATTTAATTAGGCTTAAAAGGACTATAGATTTATTTTTTAATACTAGATTGGGCTAACTAGGCCTATATGATATATAGTAGGCTATACTTAAATCTTAACCAAACCATTTAATCTTATTTTATTAGCCCACCTTTTTTTAACTTTTTATAAAGACTAGTCTAGTGACTAGAAACATTAAATTTACTTGTCTAGTCACTCTAGTCTCTAATTAGCTGGTAGCTAGTCTATTGGTATTCAAATTGGACTAGCTTCAAATGCCCAATCCAATAATTATAATTGTGTGTGAATCGGAGTAAATCGCAATAGGCCTACTCAATGACAATGACTATGACTACTATGACTCTTGTAATACATTAAAACACAGTAATCAGTAAACTGGACTCATTTTAATTATTTTAACATTTATCATTTTAGTCATTTAGGCCTAGCCTATCATATTATTATCAAAAACGTATTCGGGAACAAATACATGGGCATTTCGCCTACTATTTAACAAAATACGTAGCACAGAGCTACCAGAACGTCGACGACCTACTTTTTCTAATTCATCACCATCGACATTTGCATTTTTCATAGGATAGGCCTTACATTTACAACAAGTAACACTAGGCTAGCATGGACTACCATTTTAGTATTGCGTAGTACACAATTAAGTGCAAAATCTAGTGTTTTAAAAATGTTGCGATTATTTGTACTTACCAATTTCGGTACAGGATGCATTAAAATTTGTAGAACATTAATCGACTTCAAATTGTTATACTCGACGTTCTTCTACCCGCCTCCCTGAAAGCCTTTCCTACTGGGCTCAACTGGGCTGTTATTTCGCAGACTCAGTGACTGCGAGAAAAAGGGCGAGAACTCATTTGGTTCTCTGCTAAAGAGGCTAGTGTAGTGGTGTGTGTCGTGTGTTCGGGGAGGGAACTTTCAGTCAGTACACAGAAAATTTGAACGTCATTTCCCCCTGTCTAATTTTGAAGTTACTTTCGCTCTATTTGCCGCTTTAGCAAATTTTTGTGGCCCCGGGAAACGACATTTTTCAATGTAAAATGAACTTAATAAAATAGAAATTAATTAATTAAAGCGATTTTTTTAATGGAAACCCAAAGATGGCTCAACCCAAGCAAGCCGAAAAGACATGACATTTGTAATAGAATAACCATAAGGCTATAATATTTGCAATGAAATCCCTTAAAATATGCATATCAGAACAGTACCCTATGGGCCAATATGGCTATGTGAAATTTAAGAAATATTTTAAAGATCTTCTAGTCTTGATTAGCTTGTGGCAATTTGTGTTCATGACCTAAAAGTAATTCTTAACATTATTATTAGAAAAGCAAGGGCTATCTTAAAAAGAAGGTTTCGTGTGGAAGAAGCATGAATTCTCTCTAACTCTAGTCTATATGAAACATTTTAGGGAATAAATAACATGCGTAAGCCTAATTTTTGTAAAGGCTTGGCTATTAGGCCTCCCCTCCCCCACCCCTTCCAGTAGACACCGAAACGGCATGAGCAGAAAGTTTGTGCAGTGTTAGTGTTAGCCTCAGGGCCGTATTTAGGATTGGGGGAGCCCTGTTCCCAAGGGCCAAATTTATGTGGGGGCCCCCTCGTGGACTCGACCCTGCCAGTGTCAGTTAACAAATGTGATTCCCCCTTCACAGTAGGCCCTATTTGTTCATTGTGCGCTTCTACAACAGCACTATACTAATTGCCGAAAGAATAGACGAAAAACAATTTTTGGACTGTGTGAGGACCCCTTTTATGTGGGGGCCTCATTTGAGTGGGGGCCCCTGTTCCATATGAACATGTTGAACATGCCTAAATACGTGTACGCCACTGGTTAGCCTTCATATTTGTTGAACAAAACAGGAAAACCAGTAACTTAACTGCATTTAAAACAGTGTAAAACACTATAATCAAAATGTAAGACTAGACTCGAATCCAACCACGGATACGCCTATGATGCTATAATAATTTTCTATACGGAAGGAGCGTCTTTAACATATTGTAAGAATATAAGATACGATCTGAACAAGCAGGGTTTGTGTGGTTGTGTTTATTAATACGTGTAAAAAAAGAGAGATGGGCCAATATTAAGCCGTAAATTATATGATGTGCTACTATGTATTCCTTATACCAGTTCTATTGGGTTTTAAACTATTTTTATTATAAATATTTAGCTTTTAAGAAGTAAGCCTATACGTCACATTAGCAAATCTCTCTCACTCTCTCTTTTAATATTTGACGCTGTCCATAGAGCGACGAAATTCCACCAGGCCTCAATGTCCTGACCAGGCCTCAATGTCCTGACCAGGCCTCAATGTCCTGGTGGAGCCAACGTCATGCCATGCTTTTTTTTATGGCCTTCTGTTTTAGTGGTTCTTCTCCATGTTTCCATTGGTCTTCCCATCTTCCTTTTTTCCCCGTTAGTTATTGGTCCAACATTAGCCCAATATTCTGCCAAGATTTTTTTTTTTTTCCAAATAGTGGACCAATATTGGATCGAAATTGATCCAATATAGAGTGCTGTTAGGAAAGCATCTTTCTTTCCATGCAAAGATCGTCCTGGCCCATCCATCGCTATCTTCTTTTCTTTATTTCGTCTAAGACCTAAGTTGTTATTTATTCCAGTTCTCTTACTAACTTTGTTGTTGGGGATGTGGATCTTTAGAATTTGCTATGAGCAACATTCCTTCAAAACCAATAATGTACTGCGCCTTTCTATTTTTGTATTGTTCTTCCATGTCTCTGCATTATAGAGAAGGAATGAATTAATGTAGGCGTACGTTTGATTTGCAATGTTTCAGTCTCGCCTTAAACTGCAATGAGGAATATTTCCATATCTTGTCAAGTTTGTTAAATGCCTCTGCTGCCATATCTAGTTTTCAATGCTTCATCCAGCTGAGCTATATATTATAGCTGCCTGGATATTTAAAATTATCTTGCTGTTCTATTTCCACTCTTATTCTTTACTTAAATAAATTATATTTTGGTCTTTCCTGGATTGATCTCTAGTTCAAAAATTTTGGTTATTTGTTCTACTATTTTTTTTTCTAAGAGAAAACAATATAGGCCTAAGTTTATCCAATATAAGCTAACCTAAACCTTATAAAATCCTAGATAATTAATCTGAGCACTAGAAATAATACTAATAAATAAAGTAGTGAGCAGGGTTGAGCCGGATTCTCACACAGGGCATTGCTACTGTTATCAGTTTGTTAACAATATGGCCCCAATCTGATTCTACTGAGTCTTAACAATGGTTGAAGATTTGAACCTATCAAGAGATAGGCTTCTATGTTTTTAGTATTTACATTGTTAATTTTCATACTTTAGAAAGTAACCACTGGAGCCACTGGCAACGGATGCAACATAATGGCGGACCGTATCCGTCCCGCTGGCCGTAATTTGACCACCCTTGGCCTAGTTCAATAATGCCAATATTATGCATATATAAGCTAGTCCACCAACTAACCGAGGCAGACCACTTCGACAACCCCTTTCACTATAATATTTTGTAGCCTATTTGACACTTTGAAATTAATGTTAATATATCCATATTTTAGCTTTTAGCAGTTTACCTTTTAAACGATGTATAACAAAATTTCTAATAGGTAGAACCTACGCATGCTGCTCAATTGGTAATTGCTGAGTTATGTGCTATATAAGCTGATTCTGATATTGGAAGTTGCCTATCAAAAATTGTATAGTATCAGTAAGGTTAGAAGAGAGTGAAAAACTGACCTGAATTACTTATCTTTACGTGCACCCGAACTCGAAGAATGCAAAGACTGTTTAACATTTTGTTGACCACATAGTTTACTTATGAACGCACCTAACACACATACACACCCAGGGCCCTATTTAGGATTGTGGGGGCCCTGTTCTCAAATTTATGTGGGGACCCCTCGTGGCCTCTCTCTGCCTTCTACATACGTCAGAAAAGTGCCGTTAATTCATGTTACAGTCTGTAAAATCATAAATTGTATGTTGCGCTTAGCTTGGTTGGACTGGAGCGCTTAAAATTGTAATTGTAGGGGAATAAATGAATTTCATTTTACATTTTTAACGAAAGAATGGGGATGTCACTAAAAAATTTCTTTTTGTGATGTGTGGGGGCCCCTGTTCCAATGGAACATGTGGAACATGCCTAAGTACGCCACTGCACACACCTTTTAAATGTGGGCTTATAGGAGTAGGTGTCAATGCAATGTTCGAATATATAAAGGTATTAGGGACCTATAACTGATATTGGACTTTTATGTTACAAATTAAAGATTAAACATTTTTTCCGGCAAAAAAAACAAACAACAAAGAAATAGAAAGAAAAACCGTTCGTTTTTCTCCACTAGACGAGAGCATTCTAACTAAGGAGATATCGTCCACATTTATAAATATTATAAGGCCCCAAACGAGCTTATTACTACAAAAGATATTTTTTAAACTAAATAATTATTTATATTTCATTTCTTAGCAATTTGTATGATTTACTTTTAGGTAGCCTATTGTTAGGCGCCTATAACCCGCGTATTATGCCTGAATCATTGGATTGACATGTATATTTGCAGTTTAATTTTGAAGCTGTTAAAATTAATATAGGCCTATTAGGCTATAATAAATCTGTGTCTGTGTACATGTGGCCGTGATTAACACTTGTAGGAAGTGTGGTGACCCAAAGGAATATATTAAATATATAATGGCAGAATGTCTTGCACTGTCTCAAATATGTTTTTTAGAAAGACATCATTAAAGGAGAAACCTAGAATATAAAAAAAATCTCGTGTGGAAATATTTCCCAGTATTATACATACGATCACAGAGATGTAGGCCTACTCGAATCATCAATAATTTTACCGGGATAGAGGTATCCTTACATTTAAAACTAGCTTTTTTTTATAAAGCCATTGCAGTAGGCCTAGGTCTATATAAGTAGGGCCTATAGGCCTATAAGCTTTAGCATATTATATATAGGCCCACATTTATATATAAATCATTACAATGTTTTTAAATGTAACAAAAAAAAAAAAAAAAAAACACTAATTCAGTTAAAAAGATATATTTATAAATTTATAAATTATCACGTGTGAAAATAACCGAGTAATAGAGAGGGGGCAGGGGCGGATTGAAGGATGGCGGGACAGAGAAAGAGAAGAGGGAATATAGAGAAGCTTTTTTTAAAACCTGTTTATTTTAATATCTTACAATAAAATACTCAAGCCTCTCGGGTGGTCCATATGCATTATCTTTATTGGTGCATTTTTTTTATAGATATAATATATTGTTATTGTACAAAAATAATAGGCCTACAATACAGTGTCTAAACAATGTATAAGCGTTTTGTTTTTCAATATATGGGTCAGTGGGTCAAGTACGATAATCGATGTTTGAAGATTTTTTTTTACTTAATTATTAGTCATTGGTGGTTGTTATAGATCTAGTAAACTATTAATGGAAAAGCTTAACTGTATGAATTAATTTAAAATAATAACCATAAATTAAAAATAAATATTTAAATAGCAGTTAATTAACTCAAAACCATACCAATAAAACTATCAACCAGGTAAAATGGTTTGACTTAACAGTCTCAGTATCAAGGGAAACAATCATTAAATTAAAATCTCCGTTTAACAAATAAGTTATGGCTCCAATTATAACTTTGGATATCAGACAATGTCGACACAAGGACACAGTAATCTAAGAACAGATGCATAAGAATATAAAAAAAGAAAGCTTAATACTTAACACTTTTCAGTATTAGTATATATTCTGCTTTCTTCATACAAAAGTAGCTAGGCTCTAATTAGGCTATTTACGGTAGGCTAATTCCTTGCCATGGATGCAGCTCATGACATCCCACAACTCACATGTGGTTCATTTGCCGTTTAATCTATATCGCGTTAAGTTGGGGTAAATAGGGAGTTTGTAAAAATATTCACGAAGAAGAGTGGTTACAAATAAAGTTAAAAAATGTTGAAACTATAGGCCTAGCCTAATAATGACATATGGAATCAAAATGGAGCATGTAGGCCAATGTCTTTTTATCCATATATAGGCCTATTCATAAAAACAATTTTACTCAAACTAAAAATGCAAAGTAGCCTACTCTGGGATAATATTAAATGAAAACCTTTCGTTTAATTCACGCGTCGAAGTCTTACAAATGTATTAGAGATTTAAAAATATAGAGGCCTACATAAATATTAGCCTATATTCTGTATGGGACTAAATAGAACATTTAAAAACCTAACACATTCATAAAAAAACTATGATTATGTTAATAGCACGTTTGCCTAATATTCATGGCTAACAATTGTAGGCCTAACACGCTGTCTTTATTATGCATAAAATCCCTAAACATAAACACACTTCAGGGCTCAATAGGGACGCTCAAGCAGCGTTCAGCAGTCTCTGTGGCCATGGGTAACTGGATGATTGTATGGCCAGCACAATGCCCAGCCGTCTTTAATTTACCCTAACTAATGTCAGTTAGGCCTATACTGGCCTATACCACAGCTGATTAGACTCAAGGACACCCTCCAGACCCGGTAACAAATCCTAGCATTGACGAGGATTCGAACCCAGGATCTTCAGTGCGCCAGCTCGACCACCGAGCCTCTTTTTGTTTCATATGCAAGGACAAAAAAACATAAATGGCAATCTGGCAATGAGATATTGTGTGCACAATCAGGGACAAAAACACGAACATCATTAACATAGCAATAAAAAGAACTAATCAAAATGTAAAACAAAGTAGGAAAAAGTGTACCGTAGGACGAATCAAATATTCTGTATGATATAGAATTTAAGGAGCATCAGTGGCATTTAACATAAGCCTATATAGTCTAGGCCCTTATAGGCTTAAGGCTCGAAAAATCTCGTCATTGATATTTTGAAAGGTCGTGGGTAGCCTAATTAGGCCTATATGTTATTATCACTTCATGACAAAGCAACTAATAGGGTACGCAGTGGCGTAGCAAGAGTGGCGGAAAAGCGGTCAACTCCTGGTGGAATTTCTAAAAGTGTGACATGTTGCGAGGCACGCAAAAATTACAAAATTAAAAACTTAAGAAAAGTACGAAAACAATAATAAAAGGGGTTAGCGCCTACTTAAAATTTATTCTAGAATGGAAAACGAATAAGAAAATAGAAAGCAGGCTGAAAGGTTTTGAAAGAAGGTGCCTTAGTCGAATCCTTAAAGTCCACTGGCATTGAAATTAGGAAGCGCTGCATTGTAAACAACATCATCGGCGAAATTTAAAAAAAAAAGATATGGAAACAGAGTATTCCCAGAATCCAGAATGGATGGTGTGGATGGTGGAGATTGGACCGATATAGACCAGTCCCACCTCAGCACAGCTCAGCCCTGACTCAGTCTCAATGCAGCCCGGAGTACCACTCACAGGTGCTGGGCACAGAACCGAAAATTCTCTTGAACTGCGTGGTTTGAAAAAAGCCACAAAGGAAAACCCAGAATAACAATGCCAGTGTGTCTGACATTGACTGCAAGAGAGAAAACTGCTCTGCAGACTGGCTAATAGAAGAAGAAGTAAAGCTATATACCATATATAAATGCCTGCACCACTTTATACTGAAGCAATTTAGCAACTTGACTGGAATGAAACATTTGAAGAAAAAAAAACACACTTTTAAAAGGCATTCATTAACAATTAAAAATTGCGAATCAAATTTAACAAAATATCCATAAAAGTGTGGTAGGGCAGAATTAGAACTTAACCTACTGGCCTAGGGGTGCGTCGAAATGTGTAGGCTAAATCCTATAGGATAGCCTAGTCTATAGCCTACAATGTCAAGAAGATCCGTTTTGTAATTTTGGCAATATTAATTGGCTTTGATTAATTAAAAAAGCAGCATTTAAATAATAATATATTTTTATAGCTTTGTAGGCCTTAACGTATTTGTTCTTTTTTTTTTTTTAAAGGGACAATAATTTAATAATCAAGTTAAATAAGCTAAATATTAGAAACTCAGAGGTGTAGAGTGCTATCGATCATAGATCTACTGGTAGGGCCCGTCCACGAAAAAATAAATAAATAACGCCAAATAGAACAAAATACACAATTTAATCTTATTTTAAACATTTAAATTGGGTGAATAGTATGGGACGTTCTGGACGTGCGGCATTGGGACAAATAATGTTGCAGTTTATTTAAGTATATAGGGCCTTTGATAATTGCCATGCTCACTCGGACAATTTTTTTTTTTGGGGGGGGGGGGGGGCAAGTAAGTAGGTGCCCTAAGCTATAGCTTGTGTAGTTTAGGGCCTATACGTAAATCCGACACTGCACTTATAACTATACGCTAATAAAGGCTAATTATTATAACAAATCTATACGATAGAAATAGAAAGGAAGTCTAAGTCTCTAAGTCACTTGAAAGGTATTTACAGGTCAGTGTTTAGGAAATCTAATAAAATTTTATAGATCTGGGCTTAATCCATTCTTTTTATAGATCATTGGGAAATGGGGGAGTGAAAAAAAAACAAAAAACTATAATTAATACGCATGGACCGCTTGCTTTAGTTTTTTTTTTGGAATTCCCGATTTTAAATGAAGTATGGGCAATACAAACTTCCGTTTCATTAAATCGCATTTTTTCTCGACTCAAGATCCTGGCTTTTTAAATCCAAACTTGGGATACAAAATAAAAATTCCGAGGACCTATTTATCATTAATTTAAAATCTTAATGCATAATTCTATAGGCCTAATCCAAAAAGGGAGGGGAGTACGAATTTTTCTGGGTTTTATTTAGTGTATTTATAGTATATATGTTAAAACTTTGCCAAAATTGCATGACGTCATGTAAGGACGATCCTAGGCCATATATAAATATTAAAAATCAATGAGATGAGATTTAAAATTATAATACAATGTCACACATGGACATATATAGCACCACCGCGATATATAAATATACAAGAAAATGCTATGGGCATAATACGTTATGTCAATATCGTTAAAGATCAAGAGTATGGCGTCAGTTCTAAAAATATTTCATATTACATGTCCTGTTTGATTACTATTATTAGTAGATTTGCGCATAAGAATATCTAAAAATAAGTGAGCACCGATTGGTGGAAACGAATACGTCACAATCTGTTGAACATTGGGAATGATCAAATGAGCCATGTTTACAAGCAACTTAACAGAAAGAAATAGTAAATTTGAGATTTTGTTAGACTAGTTCAAAAAACAACAATATTTGTTATAGTGGTATACACAATTTATAGACAAGCAAATTGCGATTGCTTTATTATACCGATTTTTTTTTTTGTAAAGGAACCAAGACTGATTAATACTAGTTAAAGTCTCGGGTAAGCAACTTTTCTTTGTCCTTGGGCTTTGCTTTGCTCATGACCTCATTTTTTGGCTTATTATTTTGGTTGGCCGCTGCTGCCTGGAGAGTTCGATATCGCCATTTTGTTTTGCCTTGTTTTGTATTTCATATGTAGGTGTTAGTTTTATTTAAAATCAGTACGTTTTGTTAACAGTTCTAATTAATGAATATTTGGTAATATTTTAAAGTAATATAAGATTAATATTAAATTAAAAGATTACACAAGCAGGCTAAATCTAGTATAGTATAGTAATAGTAGTACTACTACACTACACTCTACACTTCTACACTATCTATTCGTGACTATTCAATAGTCAGTCAATTAATAGACTAGTACTAGTAGTAGTACTACTACGTACTACTATACTTACTATATTACTATACTACTAGTAGTAGTACTAGTAGTAAGTAGTGAAGTCAGTGTTACTCAGTGTAGACTGTAGAACTGTAGACAGTGTAGAGTAGATACTGTAGTACTGTAGAAGTTACTGGAAGTAGTAGCAGTAAGTTTGAGTAAGCAAACCTACCTACTTTTATTTAAAAATTAAATTAGAAGCTACTTAATTTCAGTTTGAGGAGTTAAACTTTTAAAGATTATAATTTAGACTAATCTAATATCTAGATCTAGAGACCAGAGTCTAGATCTATATTTATTGCCAGGTTGTTCATATTTCAGTCAGTGTCTCAGTGACTGCACTAGTTAGGCCTACTAGTCTAGATCTAGTTGTATTTTTTTTTTGTAGGCTATTTTTAACTGTTCTTTTTGTTTCTACTACCGTACATCTTACACTACAATACTACAATAATCTACAATAGTTGAAATAAGAGTTAAGCCTATATACTATATTACAATTGGTCCAGTTGTTGACAAAAGTTTTATCTAGGATATTTATAGTTAAAAATATGCCTGCTATTGTTATTGTAACTATTTTACTTTTACATAGGCTATGTTTAGGCCTACTTTACTTTACTTAGGAATAGATTTGAAAAAATCCCTTTCAATTTCAGTAAACTAACCTGGTCAATGGGTCATGTTCCGCCCACCATGGGGCGAATGAACTAGTGTTCACAAAGTTTCTGTTGCCCACAGTATTTAAAAGGGGACTATGTGGCCAGCACAATTCCCAGCCGTCTTTGCATCTGCTCAACTGTTAGTGTCTGTTAGGTTAGGTGGTAGGGTAGGCTACTCCTCATAGCCTGGTTACCCAGTGGGTAGACTCAGGGACCTCAGGTAGACCTAGAAAAAATCTTAGTCTTACCAGTCCAGGACTTGACCCAGGATCTATCAATATGATTCCATATCATTTCTCTAGCCCACCTCTGGCAGCTTTTCAACCCTTCAAGCTCTAGGCAATATTTTGTTATATATGTTTACCGGCTATTATTTTACGAATTATTCCCTGTGACTCTTGCCATTTTTTCGTAATTAGTGATACTTCGTTAGGGTTTGAAAATAAATGTGTAAATATTTTAACAAGTAGGCATAGTCTAATAATAACAATTTTTTAACATGTAGAAAATTATTGTTTAAATTTAAAGCTGAATAATTAACCTTATCATTATACGTATCAGAATATTCTATTCCTAATTATAATAATTCCTATGAAAAAGGTTCATCAACACCTAAGACCATCTCAATAGCCTACTGTGTACAGCTTTGTAACAGGACGTGTCATGATTGACATTAATTTCATTTACGCATAAAAAAACTTAGTAATTGGTGGTTTGTTTTAAATTTAAAATAAAATTTTACTATCCCTCTAATGAATAAGCATTAAATTAAGGATAAAGAATAGTTTTAAAAATAGCAGTGCTATTAGCACAATACAAAAATATATTTTTTATGCAAGCTATATAATATGGTTAAGATTATACTACTAGGCAGATAGACATAGTTCTAAAATTCTAACATTTTTTTGTTTTGGCGTAACTGAAATTGCTATTTAGCATGTAAGACTAAGACCACACAAATCATTGATATGTGTCTAATCAATATTTTTTTTTGCTAAATAACATTGTTCTTCTAGTATTTAAGCTATAGTAAAATTATACTTTAATAATTTTGTAACAGGAGAGAATGCCTTCAGCAGCACGTCAAAGGCTTCCGTCTGACTTGTGGCGTCAGGGTCAACGAAAGTATTCAAATACGTCTAGTTCATTCTTTTCTAACCAAGAGATGCAGGCCAATCCTGGCCAGTATGATATTGTAACTGAAGAGAAGCTACGCCCTTGCAACTACAGAATATCTCACAAGTCCCACAAAAGGCCAAACAATGGCAGAGGTAGTCCCAAGGCCCTACCACGAGGAGGTAGCTCAGATACATTGAGCACTTTAGTATTATCAGATTCTGAAAGTAATGGTGGCAACAGTAGTACAACATTGTTGTCTCGTTCAGCAGAATCTGACCATTGTCTCAGCTCTAATCCATCCAGAATCTGTGATGCTTATGCAATGGAAACTGCTTTTGCTCCACATCCAAGCAAGCTACCCTTTCCGCCTCTAGAATGGTTACAGACTTCATTGCTTTCATCATCACCCACAATAGGTTGTGAGGTATCTCTCCAGGGACTCTTAAGCTGTCAGGTGGCTGCTTAATAAGACATTTGGAATCAAAAGACACTTGATCACTTACTGATGGACAACGAATTACGATTATGATCAAACTCAGATGACCATGACTCATTCTTTTTTTCCTTTACTTTCAACTTAACCATTTATAGATTGTTAGATTGCAGAAATTTCATTCTATTTTTTTTTTTTTGGATCATGTAGTGTTTTTTAAACCTTTAATGAGGTATATAGTTATTTCAAAATTTGTAGATGTGTGAAAAAAATATATAAAATCTTCATACTCCTTGTGGTAATGATGTCCCTTTTTTTGCCATAATGTTTGACTTTGAAATCTTGTTGCTAATACTTCAAATGTGTTCATGTGAAAAATGTGACTTAGTTTTTTTTTGATGGCATGTAGGTAGGTTTTATTGATTTGTTGGTGTAAGATTTATTAGATCAATTGTTTATTTTTAGTTAACCCTGAAAAACAGTATAACAATATAAAATGGTACAACATTGTTTTTTTTATCCTAAGAATGCAGACTGTTATTTAAATGTTTAGAAAAATCATTTAAAATATTTGTCAGAACATATTGCATGTAATTATTTTCCTATCATTTGATAAGTTATTATGTATGTTAATGATTCTAAGATCCAGAATTTACAAAATTTCAGCCCAAGTTGTTTCTCATCAGTCATTTACCAAATTTAGAAAAGAACTTTTGGCCAGCACTTTACATGCTGCTTCAAGTTTCTTTTAATCAGAAATTCCCATGGATTTTTAGAATTTTATTTTTGTGTTTAATTATGATTTTAATCAACATTTAAGGCTGTGTGTCACAAGAGAAAATGGTGTAATTTTCCAGCTCACATTCCGCATTTGTTAACAAGTAACAGATTCTGAACTGGTGTTCACCTGATTATTTTTTATAATGCAAAACATTTGCAATATTTATAAAAAAATTGGCACTAATCCTATGTGCTATCAAGTCCTCTTAATGAGCAAATGCGGCCTTTTGAGTGACCAGAAGAATTGAACGTTTGTTAATACTGTACATTTTTAAAGGTCATTTTTATATACTTCATTTACCTTCATTCATTAATGCGGCCAGTTGTAATGTTGGTGATATTGCTTGTACAGTGGAATGGCAAAACTAAGAGTATTCATATTTTTTATAACATTTTAATGTGAAAAAGCAAAATGTTATTTATTGGCAGCACTATTGTGTTGCTTGTTTTGTTTTTTCATGGTAAAATGTTTTTTTTTTTAACATCAATTAGTATTGCTCAGCTAATTTATATAGACTGGAAAAAAATGTAAAACTAATAGGCCATATTCAAATATGAAAAAAATGGGAGGGGGGTGGGACAATAATATTTAAAAAAAAAAAATGGACAAAGAAAAATAAAAAAAAAAAAAAAAGAAAGAAAAAGAAAATCAGAACAGAATTTAAAAAATAGTGTCATCTCATTTTTATCCAATGTGTTACCATACATCTGTTACTGTAAGATTTCTTCATTAACAATAATTTGTATACTGCATTTATAGGTAAAAGATATTGACTATTGTATTATTTATGGTGCTGTGCTGCTGAGCAGTTTTTTTATGACATTGTACTCTTAGCAATTTGGAATGTTACTATGAAAGCCAAAAATTGTAAAATGATAATGGCATGGTACAGTTTCATGTAATAATGTAATGAGTGAAGGAAGTATCTCCCCATTTCTCTTATTGAACTTATTGCCAGATGTTAGTTTTTAATCTGTGGTTATGTAAAAGATTGTATGGTCTGTTACTTACCATAAGAATGGGCATTGATAATTCTAATGGTCAAGAACTGCATTGTTTTACCTTGTTGGGACCAGGATTGCATTGATGTGAAAGTGGGGAAATAAGGACTGTTAAACTTATGGCTTTTTGATACCTTCAATATACTGGCCGTAACAGATTTCATTGGTCATTTTATTTGTAATATAAATGAAAAGTTATATATATATATATGTATTGTCGTTATCATTCAACTTGACTTATTACCACAAGGACCAATTCTTTCTTTGCAGCTGTCTATCTTTTTCTTTGGGCCCTTTTTAGGGCCCTCCAAAAGCCAGAAGTTATTGAGCTTCCGACTATTTATAACCAAAATTTTCAACATGCAATTTGTGTGTTGAATTAAAGAACAAAATCTTTGTCAAGATTTGATTGCTCTGATTGGGTCATCAAGATTAAAGCACATATGGTAAGGACTGCTATGGGGCAAAGATACCTGTTACAAAAAAAGCCACAGATAAGGTAATTGTCACTTTTTATTATATTAAGAATTACTGGTAAAATGATCTATAACTAATATAATTTTATATTATTAGAAATACAACTCGGTTACCGTATGGTGTATATATTATATTACGTATTATGTTACATATAAAAATAAGTGCCATATCTAAGAGTCAAGTATAAGGTTTGTGGCATCTTGAGGGTGGAATTGTAAAATCATTTTTAATGGGTAAATATATTTATGAGCAGGGTGAAAGTGGTTGGCTATTGTTTCAATGCACACAGGTATGTGCATTATTTCTTTAACTGCTTCATTAAACTACCCTAGATATTTTGAAAGGCTACATTTTTAATTTCCCATGAAATAGGGATGTGATACATAATACATGGCTAGATAAAATGCCATATCACAACAAATATTTATAAAGTTTCAATTAATCAAACTGCTCTCTTAGAAACATGACAATGTTTGTTGATAATAACTATGAATTTTCTTTTTTTAAAAATGTTTTTCTATTTTCCAAAATAGAACAAGGCTTTAACAGTAACTGAATAGCCACACAAGTTGTAAGTAGTAATAATAATAATTATTAATATATTCTAGTGCTGCAGTCGACACACTTTTCAGACTAATAGGTTATATCAGGGATGAAGATAGTACTGTCATGTATATTGTTTTTCCAAGAATTGGAACACGCAATGTTTATTCTCCTCTCTCTCTCTTTTTTTACTACACGCGATATTAGGACGTTTAGTAGGAAAACGAAAGGTTCTAGGTAATGCTGGGATTCTGTGTTGATCTCAAATTCTCAGAGTCTGGGAACGACTCATTATTTAATAGGGGAAGTTCATATCGTTTTGTTATGAGTTTTGTAATGTTACCATGATTTTCACCCCTACTGGTAGTGGGTCTGTCCCTTGCACCACTCGGATAGTATTTAATGATTTGTTTTGTCTGAAAGACAGAGAGTTTTCAAAAGATGTTCCTTTGAACGTTTGTGTTTGCACTATTTTATTCTAACTGTACATAATAGATATATTGTATATATTGAACATACCACCTGAAATAAACTATCAACAACAGTTACACTGAAGCTTCTTTGTCAAGTTACTATCCTATTGTGTTGTATACATTACTATAAGATTTATCTACTACCATAATTTACAAGAGAGGAAATGTTGGAATACAAATACTGAATTTCTGCCCAGGACTATAAGAAGAGTTCGTGTAATACTGAAACATAAATACTAATAATTAAAGTCTCCCCTAGGACTAACGAGAATTATCAGCAAGATCTACACAGCTCTGGCCACAAGGGGATTGTGGACGTAACAGTACACTAGACCAGAAAGGATGATTATTTACAATAGAAGGTTGACAGAAAAATGTTGTTAGTTTTAACAGATAGAAACAATATCACTGATCAAATTCTGAGTTTTGCAAGAGAAGGTAACTTGGTGATCTAAGAGTGCAGCTTGTTTACTAGGAGAACAGGTGATCACGCAATAATTGCTGCCCAACATTGCAATGACATGCTTGAAGCAAGCTTGCAACAATCTTTAACTCAATTGAATGAGAGCGCACATCATTCAAGCTCAATGAGAATTCATTCCACAGGATGGATTAACATCGTACTGATTGTCTGATGCTTTCTCTTTCTGCTGTGTCAACAAAGGCTGCCTCACACTTGGCCAGATGGGGGAAATTGAGATGTTGTCCTCGTACTTGTGTTTCTCCCATAGAAAAAAAGCTTTTCTTTGAATGTCAACATGTGGTTAGAGTACATGCCCATGATGAGCACACCACATCCTTGCAGCTTCAAGTTCATCGAGGTAAGTCAGGTAAGAGGTGATAAATAAGTGAGTCAGTGAGGAAGCCTTGCCAATAGAGCTGAACCTCACTTGAGAACTTTTGAAGACTCTTTAAATTTAAAGGCCCCCTTAACTTATAAAATGATTTGCTTCAACTGAGCCAGGTGTTGTAAAGCCAATCGCAATAATCAGCTTAACTCGCTTTGCACATGCACTAAATGTGGCAATTAAGGGGGTGAGCAAGCTCTGCCTTCACCAGGTCAGACATAATGTAACTCATGATTACTGCTTTGGCACAAAGTGACTCCTGCATACAGCCCAAGTAATGGAAGGAGATATCACATTTAAGAATACAAAACATGAGGGAAGTTTTATTAATGGTTGCTCAATTTAACTACAATTTTGTACATGATGTTTTGTTCATTTGTTTTTGAGTGAGTGAAATTAAAAAACTTTCCCATAGTGCACCGTGGGACCCGCTTACCAAAGGTCCTGGGTTTTAATCTTGGTGAAGGCTGGGCTTTGTTCCCAGGTCTGGAGCGAATCCCTGACCTACCTAGCTCTGTTGAGTACCTGACTTTAGTTAGGGTAAGGTAAAGGCAGATGGGTATTGTGCTAGTTTGCCATGGCCACAGAAACTTGTGAACGCTGCTTTGGTGTATGATCCATGTGACACCATGTCAATATCTTATTTTCATTTATACAAATACCCAGTACTAAAAATGGTACAAATAGTTATAACTTTAAGTTGCATGTAATATCTAATCAAACAGAGAGGACTAAAAAGGACTGCATAAGGAGTCCCACTCTCCCCTTTTACATTCATACTACTAATTAGATCACAAAAGTTGGACCCCCTCTTGTGCTTGACAAATTCCCACATTAGTTATTGTACTAAATTCCTTTTAATTTTAACATTTCACACAATATTATCAACTATCTGATTAAGCTACAATCCAACAAGTTCCATGTAGTATTTAGTATTACTATTAGTATTGGAGTATTAGCCATAAAATGGAGGTAAAGGTATGAAAACATTTTCCAACGTACCATTTATATTTATATGCATATTAATTCTCATTTCATTCTCTACTTCTTAAAATTCAAGTCAGCACATGAGGAAAAAAAAGGATTTGTGGACAGAACTTTTTACTACTGGGTACAGGTATTACTGGATAACCAGAGAGTACCGGTATATGATATCTAATTTCAAGAAGGTTTTCAAGGTGAAATCTTTCACATATTAAATTCTACAATTTGATAGTGAAAAGATCCTCTCCACTACAGGTCGACGAACTCATGAGCAAGTGGGCATTGTTATCTTGGGAAATAATTTGCTAACAGGAAAAAAAAAAAAAGAAGCTTCGTCTGATTATTAAAAGTATTTTAAAAGGAATATATATTAGTACTTTGTTGTTTGTTGGAAGTAAAAAAATGTTTGCAGTATAATAATAATTTAATTTGTTTTTTTTTATTTTTTATCTAGAACATTTGTTTTCTGTTGAGCAACTGTTGAACAAGATTAATATGTAGTTAGTTTCCTATGCCATAAATCAAGAATGAAAATAAAAAAATTTTAAATATGATAAAATAGTTTAAATATAGTTTAAAGAAACTGAAACAATAAGTCAATAAGAAAGCTACTCAATTTGTGAAAATGGTATTTACATTTTAATAATTATTTAGTGTTATCTGAACAAAATTTAATCAAAGGGAGTAAGAAAGTAACAGAACTTAATGTATCTATTATTTTAAATGATATTTACAAATTATTTTTTATTTACCAGAGATCTATCCTAAAAAGTCTAAAGGACAAAAATATTAACCTTTTAATAATAAAGTACCGTTCTAGTATTTAAAATAGAAATGAATGTACTGACAAAAGCTAGAAATAAAAGAGTAAAAATATATAAAAATACAAGGCCGCCCTTTTAACGAGACCGGTATAAAATTATAATTTTTAATGTGCTATAAATTAAATGATGTATAAAAAAGATTAATTTAGCCAGAATGTTTAGTACACTGGGCAGAAGGTAGCTGAAAAGAAGCCTTTACACAATTCTTTCAAATATGAATTGTAATTATTATTATATTTTCTTAAGTTTTCATTTCAACGTAAATAGGGACCATGTATTAAATATAATTCCACCCCCCCCCTCCCCAACCTAGTCCAGTTTTTATTTTTATGTAAAAAATAAATAAATTTTAAACTACCTGGTAATATATTTAAATAAACACATACTATACACAATATATAGAACAAAACTGATAATACATTTCTTTTCTCAAGAGCTATTTTGTATTAAGTGAAGTAATCCTATAATGTGACTTTAAAGATCCATAGTTATAGTTTAGTACTGTGTTATAAATGTGCTTGCTAGACAAGAATGTACAATTATATGTCATAGAAAGTCATATTTTTAATAAGTTTATGCTAACCAAAAAACAATAGCACAAGCTGATTATTACAGATTGTACCCGGTACACACATATTGGAAAAACAAACTATACATCATTTTCAAAAATAAAAGTGTTAGCAATAACACTAAGTATCAATATACTAACAAAGACTATTAGGGTTATTTGTTTTGTGCTAAGCATGACTCCTATCAGTATCAGTAAAAAAAAATACATTCAATATTATAATAAATAAAAAGGCACATCAAACAAATATACATAGCCTGGGATACTACATTTTTGAGATTGACACTATTGGACTATATGACAGTTTTAAGATAGAATAGTTAAAAAAAAATACACCTTATCAATGACTTCTCAGGTAAGCAACAGTACTGAAAATCCATTTCATTAGCCAATATAAAAGTAAACTAGTGATTCTAAGTATGAAAACAGAGCAAACTTTTATGAAATAAGGCAGTCATTAGTTCATTCAAATCACAGTCATCATCATCTTATTATATAGTCTGGAGCTCACTAAAGATCTTCTCTTTAAAAAAACTTAGGGCTTTGTCACTAACACCGAAGGCACAACACTACTGCGACAATTGGGTCGATTCAATCCAATCTGCAAGCAAACAAAAGAAATTTTTATAATTTGAATTCTCATGAAATTTCATTTGGGAGTAATTAAAATGTAATTCATATTCCTTGTTAATAATTAGTCATTAGCATGGCTGCACAATTAATTAAATTTCAAAAATTAAAAACCAATAAAAAAATTGTATAAAACAAAACAATAAAAATTGGCTAAGGTTGTGAGAAACCCTATTGTCAATAATCAAAATTGTATGAATAATTTAGGCTTTGAACAAGCACTCTACAACAAAAAAAGTGCTGTCAATTGTTAATCATAATATATTGTATGGTAAAAATGTTGGAATGTCTTAAAAAATAAAACCTTCTTTTAAAAAAATATATTAATAACCATACATTTGCTACTACCCGGTACTACTATTATTAGATTGTGAATTTTAAAAGAGAGTAGCATAAATGTACAACTAGCACTGCAACCATCATTAGAAACATTAAGACAGTAGGGTAAAAATTATGGATTTTACCATTCATTCCCTACTGAGTCTCAATGCTCGGTGATGATGTTTTGGAGACACTCACAAATTTCTAATGAAAGAAAAAAAAACAAAAGATTCTGAAGACTTTCAATGGTGATCCTTTTATCAGATCTTTAAATGGATTTATCCTCCTTAACTTTAAACTTTTTGCTCTAATTGTAAAGTAACTGTAAATTATATTTCTTCTATTTTAAATCAAAACCTCAACTGTGACAGAAATAAGACAGGCATAAGAATATAAAAGAATACTGAAAAAAACACAGATCCTGACTATATTTAACTATTTCACCACTAGTTCTTTTTTTACTTTCTTTTCAATCTGCAGTTTTACATATTTTAAAATTCTGGCATGAACAATAATTTTCCCTTAAAAAAATATCTTTACATATTTATATATAAAGAGTTGATAGACTGATTTTAATATAATTTTCATAGTTTTACAATAATATAAAGAATATTTTAAAATTTTAATTCATAAGTGATGGCAGGCTAGTGGTGAAATGAATAGGGTGTATAAAAAAAGATAATGCTTTTTATGTTAAAGAAATCAGGATCTGTTTATCTTGCCTTTACAAACACAAAACAACTTAATTAGACTTTAACTAGGAAAGAAGCGTACAGCAAAATCGTGGTAGGATCCATGAGAGCCCAGTGTAGACGAGCCATTTTCTTCGCTGCTTACCATCGTGTGAGAAAATACTTCTTTAGACCTACGGCGGCTGGTATTACCTTTACGTTCAGTATATGCTTTTTTCATTAGCCGTACTGACCTTCTCTTTTTATTTGAAGAAGTGTTCATGGGTGTCTAAATAAAAAACACAAATAGAAACATAAAAGTAAAAGCAGTTTATATGTAAAAGCATGCAACTTTAAATGTAAAATATATCAACAAAACTAGTTAATACTTTAGTATGAACAAAATAACTCCAAAAATTTATATTAGATTAGAAGTAAAACAAGCCCATGAACCCAAAGATACTTTGAAAGCAATTTATTGCTAAAATGTTTTCTTAACTATAAGCATATTTTTCATATCTTTTTTTTCCATTTTACAAATAAAAATTGAAGCTCCTGATAATGCTTCTTTACTTCTCTAGTAAATAAAATCATTGGAAAATAAAATGTTAAAAATTGGTAACCTATATAATTTATATGAAACATATTTAAAAAAAATAAACATTGTAAAAAACGTGGATTAGTGTGTTTACACAGCTTTTAAGTACCTTAGGTGTGTATAGTGGCTGTCTGTTAAATGGGGAGTGGATCATGACACTTGTTTGATAATTATGCAACTTGCTAGTAGTGTTAGGTGTCTTTGACATTTCATTCAGCTGTTGCCAACATAAATATTAATAAACAACAAAATGTTAGGCTATAAATTTAAAACAACATTGAAAACTGCAAGAAGTTAGTTAATAATGACTTTTAAACAAATCACCCTTTGGTACTGAACTTTAACTTTCACGGACAGAGAAGAACTTGTAACATCCTACATTTGTTCAAAACAACACAATTAATAATGATTTTTGCAAAATACTAAACATATTTTAAAATCGAATCTTCAAATTCTTTATACAAAGGCAATAATAACATTAATACTATTAGTAGTACCGGTACTATTTTTATAGTATAAAGAGCAAACAAAAAATAAGTTGATGATCTACACACTTTATTGCAATTCTAGTAATTATTTTAGATACATTCTTGTCCATAAACTGAAAGTTAGAGAAATTTCATTTAACTGGTTAAGTTATTAAAAAAAAAGCTCAATGAAATTTAATAATAAAATATTTATATTTAGCACTATACTGTAATTATACAAGTCTGGAATTGTTTAAAAATAACAAAATACCAGTCTTAATCTACTCAGACATGCCAACCTTTACTAATCAAACTAAGGAACACCCAAGGTAAAAATACTAAAAACGAGGATCACAGGACAAAAATGAGGAACATAAGCGTAGAAAAAGCTTTTTTGAGGCTAATATATATACTATGTGCTAAATTTATATGATTAAACTACACTAGAAATATGGATCCACTTACTATAAGGAAAACAGTGGCTTTTTTTCTGTAGTTATTCAATTTTTAAGCTATTTAAAAAAAGCATTAATAAAAATGTTTCTTATCAATCTGCTAAGCCTAAGGCAGAAACTCAGAAAATGGGAATTGTTCAACTGCATGTCTACCTAAATAGGTAACTAACTAAATTCATAAGCCAAGGATTAATTCTAAATGTATAAGTCGCTATAACTATAAGCCTTATTCAAAAAATGAATAAATTATAAATGACAATTTATATCAATAGCTCTTTGCACTAGTCAGTAGCATCAGTAAGCACTGTTCTAATTACATCAATATCAGTGTTACTAGCTGATTGAAAGCAGTAGGTAAAAAATCTTATTCTTTTTATTTTAAACTTTAATTTAACGGCTACCAGTACTTAGTAACTAGAAGGTAACATATTTGTGTTTTGGCTAGCAACGATTAAGTTTTAGCATATTTAGGCCTTATATATTTGTGAATTCCTTCATACTTTTAGTCTTTGCTTAAATACAACACAGTTCATAGGAATATTATTTCCATAAAATAAATTCATTTGACATAGAAAAAATGGCAAAGCAGATTTGACAGTGCCACAAAAGCCATAAGAGGAAATAAACTGAAGGGACTAAACGCTTTGATTTTATTTTGTGTTATGACTTTCTTGATTAAAATGTTCACATTTTCAGAGACACAGATTTTGCAGTACAAACGGTATAATGGGGGGAGATACATTTTAGTCATTTTCTGGAAAATGCGGAACAGTAGGCATGTCTGTCTACAATAGTCAACATGATGATGTACTGTCAAATCAATCATGCACTAATTAATGTGTATAATATTATCTTCTTACTAATAACACCTTGCTTAATACATACAAATTTATTTTCCAATACTGGAAAAGAAAACAAACCTTTCTGGCCTTCAAAGGTGTACGTATAGGTGTGGACAGTGGGGCCACTCTGCGTTTATTTGGTGTTTGGGGAGCACATTTACTTCCATACAGCATTTCATCCTGAGTCTGTTTTGCACGAGCTTTTTGCTGAGGAAAAAATTTCTTTTAAATTTAATGAGGTTGCAATGGATGTGCACAATGTTTTATCATTCAAACTTTTATAGCCAGCACAATGACTTCCATTTTTTAAAACACATTCTTTAAAAAAAGTAATTCTAATAATCAGTAATGGTGCTGACTATAATGGAAATTTTCATTACTCTTACTATATTGTTGCTGATCAGCAGCTTTGTTGTAGCTCCCATGAAATGATAGACATATTGATTAATTAAAATATTTAAAATAGCACATTTAATGTGTTGTAGAAAAAGTTGCATATCAAACAGTACTACAGGGTCCACAATGAATGAATGGTATAAAAAATACACATTGGGGTGCCTACTAATGCTTGCACTTATAAGATTTGATAATGAATAATAGTTTGGAATGCCTAATGGTAATGTGTAACAGTTGAAAAACTAAGCTTACCCTAGATTGTTTCTGCTGTTCTTTTTGTAAATGGAATGTTTTCCACTGGTGGTCTATGTACTCAGCAAATATTTTGCCATCAATAAGAAATTCTTTGCTGTTGTCTTTTTGCCATTTTGAGATTGCTTCAGCGACTTCTTCTTCAACCTTTGAATGCATATTAAAAAAGAGAATGTTAAAATTTGAAGAGGTAACAGATATGAAAATTAGCCCCTAAGTTTGTTAAATTTGTGACACAAGTTTCGTAAAAAAAATATCTTTTTATAAAATACCTTAGGCAACTCTTTCATAAGTTTTTTCCTGGCTTTTTCTTCTTGCAGCAATTTACCACCCCTATCATTAAAAAATCTGTTTGGATCACTGGCCTTTTCCTAGTTAAAACAAAGAAGTTTTTGAACAAATTATAAACCAACAATGCTTTCTATACAGGTCAATAGAACAACACCATTATTCCTTAAGGCCATTTCTTACTTATTGAGAATAGCTTAAACAAACCTCAAATTCAAGCATGCTCTTAAATAACTCTTCACGACGTGCAATTAGTTCAAATATTCCTTTGTTTGAATTGTAAAACTGTTTGATTCTCTCCAGCTCCTTTTCATGGGCTTCCAGAAGTTCTTCTGAGCATTCGTCTGAAAGAAAAAATATATTAAAAAATATCATTTGTTTTTTTACCATTAATAATTTCACAATTTACGATATAGACATATTTTATTTTTTAAACTACCTTTTTTGAATCCTGTGAATTTCTCTCGTTGTTCTTTACTCAGATAGCATTTATTCCACCAGGAGACAAGCTCATTTCTGATGCCGCTGATGAATCTCTGTAAGTTTTGAAGTTTTTGTTTCTCGCATGCTGCTATTTGAACTTTCAAATTGGAAATGACCTTAGATCCATGTCCTTCATTCTGAATTTCAAATTCTTCTCTATCTATGTCTGATGTTTCCAGCCTATTCCATAAACTTCTCAATTTGTCTCTCAGATCCTCAGCTTCTTTTTTCATTTGGTTATCCTCATTTTGGAGCTAAATTAGATTACAATTATGCCTAGTAAATAATTTTGCAACATCAAAAGTATTGTATAAAAATTATATTATAAAATATCTATCTATATTATATACACTAGCATGCCTTTTTAAATTTTACATTTAGGAAAATCCCATTTTAATAACCATTTGGCCATTGGAGTCGTGCCTGCCAATAGACACTTATTGGTTGTTTAGCTTTTGATCCTGATGCGAGTTTTTAAATGCCTGACAAACTATTTTTAAACTCTGACAAAAGAGAGCGATATTGACAATATTTTTACAAGCTGTTTTTTTTTTATTTATAGGGCGAGGGATCAAATTTAAGAGAATTATTGAAAATAACGCATTTTTAGTGCTAATTCTTCAAAAATTAATGGCATTTCGGAAATATTTAGAGTAGCATTTGGCTAGGCTGATGAGGGAAAGGCTTTATTATTTCGATAATGCCAAGATAATAGAGTTATTTTAAGTGTTGTAGATGTTGAATAGGCAAATTTGAGTCTGATATGATGATTACAAAATTCCATGACAAACTATCGGAACCGATCGACTTAGGCTCAGCAATTTATTTTATTTTCACTATTATTTATTACTTTATTTTCATCTCTACAGGTTTGGATTAAACTTTTTTTTGTATACATTTACTATGAAGAATTGGATTCAATTGCTTTGATAGTTATTTTACAGTAAATTTTTTAATGTTTTTTTAAATGACTTGACTCAAGGTTTGAAGGGTAGAAAATTGGCAACTGAATAAGGGCCTAAGGGTTAAACAATTTATATATAATGTTACTGTACTGTAACTAATATCACCTTTTCATACAAGGCCCTCAGGGCATCCAGATTCTGCATGGAAAGTTCAAAGCTGTCATCATCCTCACAAATTAAATCCCTGCCCAGTGAAGTATCTGGATCAGTTTCCATAACACGAAAGAGCTCAATAATTTTACTTTTAGTTGATACAAATTCTCCAAATCGTTTTTCCTAAAAGAAAATAAATTCAATTAAGAATGCATTAAATCTTGAATAACTTCATACCCTAAAAAAACAACCCTAGCATATATACTGATTATAAGTTTTTTGTTCTGATTGAGCTTTATTAAATCAATTCATCAGACAATAGCAATGCCATAAATAAACTTATGTAAACAATCAAACACATGGGGTATGAAGCAAAAAAAAGCTACTCTAATTCACGTATTAATATAAAATAATTCATAAAATCAAAATGCATATAACATTTCCCTTTATTTAAGGTTTTATAAAATGTATCAACATACCTTTTCAGCTTTTAGATTGTTTACATGTATCTCCATCTCTTTCAATTGTTCTAATGAAGGAACAGCACCAGTTGGTATGTAGTAAGATGTTGTGTGCATAAGGCTACTCAGTTTTTGATCAATAGCATATAAGTCTTTATATTTTGTAAGTCTATCATTTTTTTCTTTGGTCATGATTTCCAATTTGCTTCGTAGGTTTTTTTCTCTTTGCACCATTGTAATACTTGCAGGAAGCTGAAATGTTTAAAAATATTTCATTTTTATTTCAACTTTGTAGCAAATAATCTATTTTAACACCCTAATGAAAGTATATTTTTTCTGTTTTGAGGCATTTTAAATGTTCATATTTCTTCCAGCTTCTCTTGATGTCAAATAATTTAGTTAAATTGGATAAGCAAAAGAAAAATGTCTAGAGCAACAATGTACGGACATTGATAAAATCTTCATATATGATTCTATAAGACCTGACATCTACAATACATAGGCAAGTATCCACTATCCAAGATAAGTCAAGAAAATGTCTTACAGAAGAACATCAAATAAAGTCTTCAACCGCTGGACCAAATACTGCTCTGACCTCTACAAGTTGGTCTACAACAATGACACAAAAGGAGACTCAGCCCAACTGCCCATTATTCACCAACAACCACCCAATTCTATGTGAGAAAGTAGAGATGCAGAAAAAAATTGAGGAAGAGCAAGCAGGCTTTAGAGAAGGACACAACAGAACAATTATTTAACCTACATGTTCTATGTGAAAAACATCAACACCAGAAAGATCTCTAGCATCACTTCATGGACTTTAAGAAAGCCTTTGACAGAGTTTGGCACAAGGTGCTATGAGCAACCATGAACAGAGTTCATAGCACAAACCTCATACTCATATAGATCAAAAAGAGTTTGTACGACAAAGCTACCAGCACTGTACTGTACTCTACGGTAAAGTAATAGATTGGTTTAAAGCCACCCTTGAAAAGTCAGACAGGCATGTTAACTGTCTCCTATCCCTTTCAACCTCTTTATAGAAAGGATTACGACCACATCGGAACAATCTCCTCCTTTAAATATCTAGGAGCCACTCTATCAGACAAATGCTCAAACTCAAAGCCAGAAATTCTTGCCAGAATAGCTCAGCTAAAGAGCATCTGGTAAAGCAAGAAAGTCTCCATTTGAAGATCTGTCTAATGCACACTCTGGCGATGTTAGTTTTTATGTATGGATGTGAAACCTGGACGCTCAAAGCAGATCTCCAGAGAAGGATGATCAGGATCCTTGAAATGTTCCGCAAAATTCTGAACATCTCATACACAGAGCAAATCTCAAATGAAGCTATTTGCAATCAAATCACAACATCATCTGCCCATATGAAAACCTGCAGGAAAATGAGATGGTATGGGCCTGTCCTTATCAACTCCCATAGGGTTGCACAAGAGTATGACAATTAGCGAGCAGAAGTCAGCAAGGGTCCACCCATATGGGATAAGTGATGCTGAAATTGGAAAGGATACGCTAATATGCTTCCAAGCTCTGACAAAACCCGTAAAGTGGACAATAACAATTAAAAAAACAACCTCTGCTTGATTGGTGTTAAACTTCTTATAGTGGAAGAGATAGCTATATCTCATTGGATTGGTGATAAACCAAATGAATATTGGGAAAGGGCCAAAACTTAAGCCATCAGTTAAAACAAGTTGCCTGTAACCTTTTTTTGTGCATGACAAAGCAACTATAATTTAAAAGTACAGTAAGTTGTTGCAAAGAAATATATATTGAAATTATTTAGTACAAATATATTTCTTTTTTTAGAGAATACTTTTTTCAGAAATTAATTTAAATAATAAAAAAATATATGAATACCTTGACAAAGGGCATAGATAGTTCTTCACAAAGTACACTCAATTTCTCTGTACAATCTTCAATTGCTCTTTCAAGTTTATTCATCAAAAGTTCCTCTTCTTTCACCATATCATGCATCAGATTTTTCACATGTGCAACAGCGATATCACCCCTGTTGATTTTCTGATTTTCCTCAATGCCCATTTTGTCCCAAATGTGACAAAACGCTTGAACAGCATTGTCAGTAACTTTACTTAAAGCAAAACGCAGCTGCTCCTTGCAGGGACTAGAATTTCTGAATGAATATAAAGACATCATGAAGAATTAGGTTAAATCAAAACTTATAATTATCCCTAATGCAATTATGACTTCCTTTTAGAAGAAGAAAAAAAATAAACAGTGTGCAGTTTAGAGCATGGAACGAGTGGGTTAATGTGTCTTCAGATATGACAATTGATAATATGTTTTTCAGGGCTGTGGAGTCGAGGAGTCAGAGGAAATTTTGGGTACCTGGAGTCAGCAAACAATTTAGACTAAGATTGTAATTTTTGTAAAAGCAAGTTTAAATGTCTCAATTCACAAAAAGTTATAATTAAGGACTTCTCTACTGTAAGAATAAAGACCAATGCATGCAGTGCCTCACGTCACCGCAAAACGAACACATTAATTAACGATGAAGAAGCATGGTTTTCATGTGCTTCACTATTTGGCAATACTATACATTCGCATATCAAAACAGAGGAGTCGGGGAGTCAAAAATATAAAAAAATGAAGTCGGAACATTTATCTACCGACTCCACAGCCCTAATGTTTTTCTTAGCTTATTAAATGATAATATGTGTAATATTTTCTGTTGCCATAAGGCAATTACTGCTAATGAGGGTTTTATTCTGACAACAATTATATTAGAAAAGTTGAGAAATGGACTTCACTGGACTTGAAACAATTTAATTAGACTTCACGTATATAGGACTTTGTAATAGATAACCAATAATTAAATAACTTAAAAGTACTCCATTTACACAAATAATAAAGCTTTCATTGAATGTGAAATATTTAACTATTTCTGTCTCCAAGCCCAATGCATGCGTCTCTCTACACTGGCTCGGTTAAAGTTTGTCTTTTTTTATAGATGTTTCATGACTATTACCATTAATACTAATGGACATTATAAAGTCACATGGATTAAAGTTAAAGCAGCATGTAACGCATGTTATGACATGTAATGCCCTTAATCGCACTGAGCAATTACTTCCCACCAACTTTACGCTACTAATAAAATACATATTTATATGTGCTTGTTGATGCTTAAATAGTTTATGTAGGGGAGGAGAATATGACATTTTTAGAATCATTTCTCGACTAGTTCAGTTAAACTGATCTTCTACCGAGGGGTAGAGCCGAATACTAAATAAGGCATTAGAAATATTGAGTGATTATATAAGCAAATTCCTGAGTATAGAGCTCAGCATTATGCACAGAATTTGCAGCTGGTCATTATATGATCTTTCTTTTGCGGTTTATTAAGCTGTTTTTTAAATTACGTATAGACAGTCACTGACAGTGTAATCTTATAACTTTAGTTTTGCAACAGGTTTTTGCCATGCTAATTAAAGATTAGTAGGCCTTCTACACCTGCCGGCTTGGTGTAAAGGTCATTTTTGAAGTGTGTCAGTTTGTGTTAGTGATGCTATATTTTATCTGTATTGTTTTGACGTTTCAAAATCCATATCCAGGTAATTAAGAAAGAACAGGAGAAAACAATAAATGGCAGAAGATTTTGACCAACACAGCGGCATGTCAAGATTTTCTTTGTTTAAAGTATATATTACAAAGACCACACAAGTAATTTAATAAGCTACGTCCAGTCATTTGCGCATAGCTACAAAAGGCTTAGTGTTTAAAATTAGTTTACATAAAGAATGAAAACAAGCAACTGACATACCCTTATAGTTATAGCCTTATAGGGCCTAATTAAAATTTGAAAGGATAAAAATCTGACCCCTGAAACTAATTAAAATTACATTGGTCTATTTTGAATTTTGTATTCAATAGGTCAATAGGCCTATATCATGGCTAGGCTATATATCCTACACCCGCTGGCTAGGTGTAGTGATTATTATTATGTCCAGTCATTTGCACATAAACTCTCAATGACACTCAATGTAAATGAAATATGAATATATGCATTTGATTTAATATATGCCAAAAACAATTTATAAGTCTATGTCTATGTTTATGTTAAATAGCTCTGCATTATAATGCAGAAAAAATAATCTATGCATACAAAACCTTCTGGGCATAACTATAACGAATTACATTATGTGAAGTTTCTGAAGATAACTCTCACAATTATTATATGATCAGATATGAATAATTGAATCATTATATCATTATGATGTTCAATGGGCGTAGGTCTCCACACATGATTTTATGCCTCCCTTTGAAATAAATAGCTAGACCTATAGGCCTATAGGCCTATACTCAAAACGTTTTAATTATAATATTGTTAGATATGCATGCTGTTATCACACTCTCACACTGTTATGCATGCTGTTATCACACTGTTATGCATGCTGTTTCAGTACAGCTACTGGTCTAGTCACGGGGCACGGTAGCCGAGCGGAAGCGCGTTCGACTGGCGAGCCAAAGGTCCCGGGTTCAAATCCTGGTGCAGGCTAGGATTTTTTCCCGGGTCTGGAGGGTGTCCCTGAGTCTACCCAGCTCTGATGACTGATGGGTACCTGACCTTAGTTGCCCTTAGTTGGGGTAAAGTAAAGGCGGCTGTGCATAGTGCTGGCCACACAATCACCTAGATCTAGTATGCCGTGGCCACAGAAACTGGTGAACGCTGCTTCATCGGACCTATGGATCAACTCGGTCCGACGGGTACTTTACTGGTCTAGTCACTATGAATCATGAAAAGGGGCTCTAGCCTAGTTAACATTTTAATTTATTTTCGTGGATGGCACGGCCACGGGCAATTGATTGCCAATTGGAATCATGGAATGAGCGTTGTACTACTGTAACTTTATTTTACACTTTAATAGTTTATACAGAAAAAAATGTATTGTAAAAATATAGAATAATGGGCCTTTTAAAAGCTTTAAATTAGGTATAAATCACTAAAAGCAAAATAATATTAACCCGCTACTCTTCCGCCTCATTTAAATATGGCTCAACATTGAACATTCGTAGATTCGATACGTTAACCGTCGGTAAAGACTTCGGCCACAATTGATAGTTACAGAGTAAACATATAATTTAAAAAACACTATAAAATATTCTTTGCACATACCCAATCCCGTCCATCTATGACGAATTTAAAACCACTGCAAATTAATTAACAAATTCTATTGTTTGCGTTTTTATTTCAATCCACCATTGTTGACAAAGTTATTCTTTCAAACTAGGCGCATGAGAAGAATTGTTTGATTGGCTGCGAAATTTTCTTTCCCGTCATTCCCATCATTAGTCGGAAATAGCAATTCCATTCGTTTTCATCATTTAATTTTGGAAGAGGCTAGATACCCCAAAAATTTGGGGTATCTAGCTGGCAGCCTAAATGCCCCAAAAATTTGGGGTATTTAGCTGGCGGTCTAGATGCCCCAAAAAAATGGGGTCTCTAGCTAGTGGCCTAGATAGACCAATAATTTGTTCTATCTAGCTGGTTGCCTAAAGGGACCAAATATTTTTTTTGTTGGCCAGTAATATACACTATGCCCTATGCCATACCATTTAAAACATGCCTGTGTGGCAATATTTTTTTTCTCCTATCTCCTATCAGCTCGACATTAGGCCTAACAGTTGAATTTTTTATTTCTTTGATACTTTGAATGAAATTATTTCCACCCACATGAATAAATGAAGGGTATTCTCGTATTGAACTAAAAAAATATCTCATTGTACTGTATTTGAATTAAAAAAAAAAAAAAAAGAAGATGGAGATAGCTGGATTCGAACATTCGAGACTCCGGTTGCCAGAACACGCTACTGACCATTAGGCCACGATACCTTGGATATGTTTAACAATAAATAGTAATTAAGCAACTCGAACAAGAAAAAACGATTATGCGCATGGGTCAGTCACGTGACTTGGGTCGCCGGACGTATATCTCCCGCGCTATACGTCCGGTCGCCGGACGCGCCGACACTCCGTTTATTATAATTATCCAGTATTTCAATTTTGTTTTGAATGGTTACACTTACAATTATACAATGTATTAAAAATAGGTACATGCTCATATGTACTGTCACTATCCTTAAGGTGCAAAAAGTGTCCCCTTAAACAAGAGGCAAACCAAATATTAAGTGCTATCATTTGTTCTGCATTTACTTTTTTCCACAGTCACAAGGCCACCGTCATAAGATTAAGTTAGATAAAATTCCATAATTTATATCATTAGGCCCATCTTATCTTGTCAAAACTAGACATGAATAATGAAAGGATGATCTAGCTAAATCGGAAGCGAAAGCTTTTGAAATCAAAATAATGTCATGCGCAGTAGGCTAAAAAACTTTTGGGGTCTCTAGGCGTACGCCTAGATACCCCAAATTTTTGGGGTAGGAAGACACTTCGTTTAATTTTTACATTTTAAGAGTTCCTAGTAAAGGAAAAAGAATTAGATCTAGATTGCTAGACTATCTCAATATTTAAAGAAAATTTAACTATAAAAAAAGGAAAGCCTTTCCATGGCCACATCCACGACAGTCTTAAGAAGGTCATGACAGGGCTATTTTATCTTATACATTACAGACGCTCCTTCTATAAAGATTATTGCGGCCTACGCTCATCCATGGTCCGAGACTAGTCTTGCATTTTTATTAATGTATTAAATGATGTTAAGTTACTGGTTTTCCTGGTTTGTTCAGGCAACCCATTCCATGCCCGAAAGCCACTCGGGAAGAAAGAGTTCTTATATGCATTTGCTCTCGCATAAGGGACAAGGAAAGTGTTTTTGTCTTTATGTTTATCTGAGCTTTGCAACATGTTGTCTACTTCTAAATTAGAGTTTAATGCCTTGTGTATTATTAATACTTTACTCTTTGCCCTTTCTAAACAACAGAAAAGATCATATTATAAAAAGATAGACTGGCTTATTTCTATTAGGTCCTATGTTCTAAGCTTATAAGCTTAGATAGATAGTCCAGGGCCCAGGGTCGTGTAACATGCGGCCCGCGGGCAAAGGTACGACCAACAAAGCCTTTTACTGGCACCCACAGAGCTTAGAGCGGCATTTTTTTTGTTTTTGTTTAAATGCATTGTATTATTAAAAAAAATACATTTTCAGAATGTTTGGCCGGTCTAGACGTTGTAGTCAAATTCATTCGACCCAATGACGAAAACATGTTGCGTACACCTGCTATTGTCAATGTATAAGAAAAACCTAACCACCATTTTGCTTTAACAAAGGATGCTGGATGTAGTAATTCGATTGTTTAGGCATCTGACAACAGTCAGGATTGCAAGAGGTGTCGGTAAGGGGGGGGGGGGACAAATACCGAACAATTGAAGGATGATAATGATAATGCAAGATGACAAAGTGTTTAGGCCTAGATCTATGTCAATATTGTCAATGTGTTTGTGTGATGGGCATTAGCGTAGTCGGACGAGGGGGGTGGGGTGGGGGTGGGAAGGAACAGCTCTTCCTAATTTTAAGATCATTTTCCGAAAAGTGGGCCTTTTTAAGAAAAGCCTACACAGTTAGTTTAAAAGAATAGAAAAGGGGGCTTCAGAAATAAAAAATGGGACCCTTTCCATATACAAGTAGGACCCTTTTAAGAAAAAAGATTAAAATAAAAAGTGGTATAAACCGTATGGATGAGACAAAAACAAAAAGAAGTTGTAGATCGCGCAAAAGAGTCGTGGAATGAAAGAACTAGGATTTGGATTCATAATTTTTAATTTAGCACGACTACGTAGGCCTAAACTGCACCAGACAAAGACCGCTCTCTGATCCTAAATAAGGAACTTATATCAACATCCCGGCTCCGGCTGCTGAAACTGCTCAGGAAGTGGAGCCTGCGTCTAAAGAAACCTTATCACTTTAAAATACTTTTTATATAGAGGACAAGCTACATTGCCCGGCTTTGCCCGGGTGAAAAAAAAAACAGGACTGTATAAGGTGCAGATACAAATTTTGTAAACTACAATTAAAAAAAAAAGCTATAAATCTAATTTTTTTTACTGAAGACTTTTAGAAAAGTAATTTAAAATAAATATTGTAATCGGGTAAAAAAATAGGCAAGTATTTTTATTTATCAAAAATCTAAATTGCACGTAGATTTACAATTTCTTTTGTTTTTAAAAATTGAAAAAGAAATTGTAGAAAAAAAGATATGATAGCCTAATTGGAGAATGGAATCCTGGTCGCCCGCATAGCAGTCCGCTACGTTAACCACTGAGCTATCGAAGACAAATGTACGATGGGGAAAATTATTAGACAGTATATAGGCCTAGGCCTAAATAGGTCAGTGACACAAACTCACGTGTTTTAAAATTAACCAATGGGGATCCGTGGGCACACAAACACGATTTTTTTTAATATAATGTAGAATGTAGATGAAGAAAACACAGCAAGAGTAAGACTTCCTGCAATCAATGACACAACTATGGAATGCCCAATATATACACACTTTATAATAGGCCTACACCTGTAACACCTGAGCTAGTCTACTTGTCAGACGGGTCTTAAAAATAAATTATAACGTTTTCCAAAAAAACTGAAAAATGAAAAAAAAATTGATAGACACTATCTGATTTACTCAACGAAAGTTATATATAGATCAAGGACTTATATGATTGTTTGGTTTTCTGCTACTCGATCTGATACGTGAAGTGATCCATAACTGGTTGCAAGAATTTTGATAAAGATATCCACACAATTGAAGATGAAAAGAAGAGAAACAACTTTTGTTTGGTTTGTTTAATGATAGGGCCTATAACGGTCGGGCTTAATCTTTTAATAGCAGACAAAAATAAAAAAATAGAAAAGGATGTTTTTTTTTTAATGTATCACATAGTTTGTTTTGTTTTGGGGACAATAGAGACACAGTACGTTTAAATGTAACAAATCAATTATTTCTTGGAATCTTTAGAATAACCTATATATATTTCTTTTGGCAATTAGTTTATCTCGTCTTTCGATATTACAAGAAGAGCAACACAGTCCCCTAGAAGCATTCGGACTGACTCTAAAATACTTTGCAATACTAGATGTGCATCCAGGAAATCAGCAGTTGATGCAATCAACTTCGCAGAATGTTTTCAACACTTCTAATGGTTGTTATGCAAAGAATAGTGGATGGTGAATAAAAAACTGCATTATTACAGAGTTAGCTAAAGCTCATGCTATTCTTGAATCACTTGATACGTAGGGATTATTAGGCCTAGGCCTAGTTATTCTATTAATCTGGAAAAATGGCTAAGCAAAACTTTTAACTTATCCACACATTTATATAGGCTAAGCTTAGAAGTGTTATTGATTTGGTTATAACAGCTTTTAATTTGATTCAGCAAATTTAAAACGATAAAAAAAATTATTTTTAATACGAGTTTCACCAGATTTATAATCAGGCTAAAAATTTTATATTAGTAGGACTAGAGTCTTACTATAAGAGACAAAGAGTTAGAAAAAGATATCATGAGAATATTTGATGCTATTAGAATCATGATGCACACATAAAGTGCAGGGCTAATAAACCAAAAAACATGAAAAACTAATGTGTGTGCTGTGGTGGGAGATGGAGCTGAAAATGTAATAGAATGTGTTGTCAACGGCAACGAGTCTATGTGCCAAGTTTTAGCTTGATATGATTACGGGAAGCGGATCAATTAGCCTTCCGAAGGAAGATTTTGTCAGTCAGCCAGCCACGCAATTTCGCGACATTTGTGGCCTACAGGTTCCTGGTGGAAGAAAATTAAGTTTCGCGACAGCCTACACTCTAGACTCTAGACTATGTAAAAATTAATACACTTTTCACTCAGATTAACACACTAGATATGGTGTTATATGGTGTCTGTCATGGCCGAAACACTGACGATATGAACGTGAATGACAATACTTTTTTTTCAGCTCAATATTTACATCTTATATTTAGTGTAGGCCTATATTTCTATATTACAATTCTATAGTAATTTCATCGCCCTTACAGAGCTATTAACATTGACAGTTTCGAGCGCTCTTTTTGGAAACTCAAGGGGAAACTCAGGCCCGGGTAGCAATAATAGTTGCCACGATACTAGAGTATAGGTCTACAAGTGTGATGTCACTTTCTGTCGAATCGGCCACACTGTGTCCATACACATGTTTGGCGATGTAGAATCTATAATAAATATTATTATTGCGCAAGGTGTTAAACTGTGTATCTTACAGGCCTAATAGAAATAAAATCTCAAAAAAAGACTTCACAAAAACACATGATTGACATATTAATATGTTAATTAGACTTTAAGGCATGGGTCATCGCACATTTTAAAATTAAATATTCTCCGTATTTCAGATCCTGTTAGAACGGGAATCTATGGTTAAAAATTGATACATTCATAAGCATACTGCGCATACATTATAGGTCTATCTTAAGGTGCTCCCATAGCCGGTGGACCATGGCTCGAGGATCCCCGCTTAAGCCTTATGACTTGAATCATAGGCATTTTACAGTAGGCTACATCAAAACCTATTTCAAACATACAACCATTTTAACAATTATTTAGATTTACCGCGCCGTAGCACAGTACCTGGGCAGGATGTACGTTTAGCGGTTTATAGCTCCGTCCCCTCCCCCTAAACCCTAAACGGGCGGGCGCACATATTTTTTTAAATTAAACTATAAACCCCAAAAAGTTCCTTATCATTTATTAGGCCTAGTTGTTGGTTTTCCATTAAGAGCCCCAAAAGACGATCGAATCTGTATGCCTGATTGATCTGTATATGTCTGATATAAAGGCTATCAATATACAGTTTACCGATTCTTTTTTTAGTCCTATAATATGTAGGCCTACCCGATTTGAGTGATCGATCGATAACCCGCCAACCCGCTAGAATCATGTTTCGACCCGCTCTTGTTAGTATTAAATCCCAGGTACACGGTGTGTTAGAATAAACTCATTTCGAAGCAATTTCGTGAAAGTGGATTTTAAAGTTATTCCTGAATAGGTGCGTTTAGTTTTTGTATACTTAACATATCAATTAGATTTTCTAAGGGTCTTCATTTATTGATAGCAAGGATATTATTTTAAATTAAGTTATGATATTCGGTTGAAACATATATTGTAGGCCTAATTGACAGGTCAATGGTATTTTAAATTCTCTTTCATTCGATTTAAGATTTTAAATGTGTCTGAACTTGATATTAAAAAATAATTTCTAAATTCAGATGAAATTTATAGTGTAAGGTAGGCATAAGAATCGGCAGATATTCTAAAGTGGGAGCCAGGTGCCTCCTTACCTTTTGTCTTTTTGAAATTGTAAACAATGTTTACGTTTTTTTCCTATTCTTTTTTCTTTAGACCATATCCCCACCTTTTCTCCCCCTCGATCTACTACCATTAATAAAGAAATGATCAGAAGTGTGCAAACAACATGCTTAAATCTTGTCATGCTAGTTGTTATTTGATTTAAATTTAGTTTTAATTCTATAAAATCTCTCTCTTATTGCTTCACAATTGATTCAACAATTGACCAAAATCTAAATATTGGCAGAATAAAGGGCCAATACTGGACCAATATAGTCTGCTTTGTAGTTAAAAAGGTTTTAGGTGGTGATGAGTAATGTTGCTTCTTCCCGCCTTTCTCAGCTAACCCACTAATTAGGGCCCTATTGTGACCTATTCTGGCTTAGCTGTAATTTTTAAGGGCAATATAAAAATATTTTATGCTGAACATTAAGGTCTGAGTTTGCGGTTTGAACGAATCTCTCGGTTATCTCGGCCCCTGTATGCAACAATCTCATGCTAGACCTGTAGTGTTTTCAATCACATTAAACCCCGAGAACGCTTTTCTTCAACTCTTTGCTTGCTGTAGTGGGCAGTAATCTAGGTGTCAAACATATTTTTGGCAACGAGTCAATTTTGTTTTACCATTTATTGATTTGTAGATTAACGAAATGGAAACAAAATCAATTTAGTGTGAATGATGAGAGTGTTATATATGCCTACTTTCTACTTGTTTTTTTTTAAAATGGGAGATAGACAGACCAAAACGAGAGAAAAAGAGAAAATGAGAGAGATAATAGTGCTGTGCTATTTGAAAAGCATTTATAAAACATTGAGCAAAAGTATAGGCCTAGAGAATGACAGAGAAAGAGAGAGAGAGAGAGAGAGAGAGGAAGAGAGAGAGAGAGAGAGAGAGAGAGGAAGAGAGAGAGAGAGAGAGAGAGAGAGAGAAAGGGAAAACGAGAGTGCGAGATAGCGAAGGAAAGAGGATTAAGTATATATATATAGCCTATAATATATATATATATATGTGTGTGTGTGCGTGTGTGTGTGTGTGTATGTGAGTGGAGAGAGAAAGGGAGAAGGGGAGAAAGAGGGAGAGAGAGAGAAAGAGTGAGTGAGAGAGAAAGAGTTTAATTTTCAAAATCAACAGATCTAGTGTTTCTAGTGCTGAAGTCTACACAAGTTTTATGTCTTTCTTTTATCCACAAAACAATAGACTACATTGTCACTACATTCATTCCTACAGGTTAAAAATGGTTTTCACGTACTCTAAAGCTTTGTTCATTAAAAAAGGTGCCACAAATGTCAAGGTCCTTGTTTTTGATTAGTTGGTTGGGCAAGTTGAGATAGCAGCTACGTTTTCATAACATTTTAACAATAAATATGCGATATAGATCTATAGGCCTAAATAAATAAAAAAAACCTCCAACATAGGTTAGACCTACATTTATTTATTTTTAAGCCCCCCCCCCTCCTCCATCAAAAAACATACAACAACAACCAAACAAAAAAAAACAAAAAAAACAACGACAACAAAACAACAACAAACACCACCGTTTTATTCGCAATTTAATTTTGTAGAATTTTCAGGTCACTGAAAATATAAATAGCATGTATAAAATACGAGGTCCTTGTTGGAGCTAACCCTAAATCTAGCAATAAGTACCTGAAACAATAATACATATATAGGCCTAAACACGTACAACGAGTACACACACAGAAGTATAAATTAAAAAGAAAAGTATCTAAAAGAAGGTTCTTAAAGTGGAAAAAGAAGCTATCCTACACTTTCAGACTATAGATTATACGTGCTATAAAAATGTATTTAAAAAATCGTAAATAGATAATATTGAGATCCAGGGTTCAAGGTATTAATTTGTGCAAAATACCCCATCCCCTATCTTTTGTTTTTTGCGCACACACTCAATAACGTTTGTTGGTCTGTTTAAATAAGCCTACCACTCAGGTATATAATATAATCTTGGTATAAGTATAATGAACATGATTGGTTTTAAAAGGATAAAATGTTTGCTGCATTGGTTGGTCCTTAAAAACGTTTACCAACGTTTTTTTCTGACCGCGTTATTTTGAAACAAACAATTTTCGATACCATTTGCGTCTATAGGCCGATTGGCTTACTTGACGGCTGTAGCGAATGTGGTTCAAATATCACAAAATGTCCCTTTGGGAGTAAAGATGATAGTAGACCCTAGGTTACACCGGTCTGATAGTCGATACTAGGTTATATCTCGATAATCGGACTTACAGTTTGATTTTTAATTTTGTTTTACCGGCTCGAAACCCAGAATTGGGGAAATGCTGGTCCATTATAGTATTACTTACCTAATTATAGTTTAGCGATACTAAAACAACAACAACAATTGTAAGCTATAATAGTTGTAATATAATAATTATAATTTTTAAGATTAATGTCGAAAGTTAACAATTAAAAACATTTTACTTCAATATATTTTTAAAACGTGAACGTTTTTGCTGTATTTCAATTTAGAAAAACAATGGAGTTTTCAAAGTTCCGAGACAGCGGAGATTTCAGTGATATAACGGTTGCAGTGGATTCAAAGGAATACAATCTACATAAATTTCCACTTTGTGCCAAATCAGAATATTTTTGTGAAATAGCCAAATTAAAGGCAGGTGGCTTAGCTCAGGTAGACCTCAAATGTTTTCCAGGAGGGAAAGAGACATTTGAAAGGATTGCTGACTTCTGCTACAATATGCCAATGAAATTGAGTAAAGATAACATCATTGAAACTCGCCTCGCTGCTGGATATTTAAAGATGTCTGGTTCTGGAAATCTAATTGAGGCGGCAGACAAATGTTTAAACGAGATGCTGACGTCTACAAGACTAAGCAGGTCAGACGTTGGCATAACCGAGCTTCTGAGCCATTGTTCAGAGCTGAGTGACCTGGCGGAGTCTGAAAGCATCGCCGACATCTGCATTGATGCCCTGATTGAATGTTGGGTTAAAAAGTTCAACTTCTATATTGGAGGGAGTAACGTATTCACAAGGATGCCTAAAAGCTTTGAAGCCAAATCAGCATTTAGGTACATCAGAGATAAAGCATCTGGCCATCATTTCGACGAAGACTGTGTCAAGAATTTGATGTCCGTGAAGCCAGACTGGCTGGTCAAAATAGTTGACAAAGCGCGGGACAAAGGGTTACACTTTACAATGCTGGCAGCGCTGGTAGAAAGATACATAACTTATAATGTTTTACACGAAAGGGACCAATCTAAGCAAGAAAACGCGACAGTTGAACAGAGCAAAACAAGTTCAGCCAGTACTGAAAAAGAATCAACATCGGCCAATCAGCAAGAACATGCGTCGGTTGAAAACAAAACGAAAACTTGTGGCCAGGAAGACAAGAAAAATTTCAAAGAGTTTGATGATGCCAAAGTCTTAGATAAAATTATTCTTGCTTTACCTGAACAGGCATATCGCATTCCATCCATCACTATAGAGTGGTTGAGTAAGGTAAGTGTTCTGTTTATTGATTGCTCAAATATATATATGTAATGTATGTAATGGCAATTTATATAGCGCTTCTATCCATGCTATTTTAGCATGCTCAGTGCGCTCTAGAAGACTATTAATCTGTGAGAGGTTTCACTGCTGCCGGTTAAGCGCATGTGATAACAACTCAATATAAACGTCATCTAGTCCCAAAACTCCTGTAGGGCGACAGGGATCTGCCGGTGGCGGGGCTCGAACCCGCGACGTGTCAAGTGGTTTTTTGGTTGACAGTCTGGTGAGCTAACCGCTAGGCCAGCCGGCCATATTTACATATTTAAATTAATAGCTCACGTTTCTTCTGGTGTTCAAACAAAGGGAATTTCTTGCACTTCAATATATTTTAAATTAAGATCATATTATTATTAAAATAACCGTGACTTCTGCTTTGTGTGTGAGATTTTTTCAATGCTCTTACATTGAAAAAGACGATTTCCTTTAATTTTCATACTAATTTAGTTCGATTCTATTTCTTCGACTTTTGAAAAACTAAGAGATATAATAAATAACTACATTTCACCTATTTAGGTCCTCCGTCTTGGAATAGCTCAAGGTTGTCAATGCAGAGATCTGCTTGTTCGATTAGCAGGGGAGCAAATGTACAAATTAGACCCAGACGATTTATGCTTTATCTCCCCTGCTGTTCTCCACGACATTGTGCAGAATACAAACAGTGAGAACAAATCTGGCCCACAAAGTGATCAGACCTGTAAGCTGGTTGATACATACATGAATCATATGAATTCAAAGGTAACATTTATTTAAAAAAATGTAGTTTTGATCAAATGTAATAACGATTCACAAATATAAACGAACAATCATAATTATATAAAACAGTGTTAGTCTGCATCAAGCAAGTACTGTAGGTCAAACATCTACATTCTACACAACATTCGCACATACACACACTAGATAAACACATATATTAAAAAACTCCACACACAAACGTAGGCACTCATTCTGGTATAGAAATAAAAAAAAATTAAAGTACATGTCGGCAACAAACTGTTCATATAAAGGCAACATAATACGACTTAAAAAATCGCCTGAATACTTAATCTGTAAGTTAATAACAGTGATTAAATATAGAGGAATGAACCAACGATAACTTATGAAAAAAGAGTTTCAGGCAATACATTAATGATGTACTTAATTTTGACTAAAAGTGGGTATGATTTTTTTTGTATTTATTTCTTTAACAGGGTGTTTTAACATCGGAGACGTTTCGGCTTTTAGTTTCAGCCACCAGTACAGCACCACGGTCTAGCCACGACAATTTATTTAACTTACTGCAAATTGTGCTTCAGACTGGTAGGCTATACGCTATACTCTATTACAGGGTTCGGCAACTTTTTGATAACAGTGTGCGAAAGTATTATTTCTAATTCATTCAGCGCAGCGTGCAAACAGCCTAAAACTCATCCTGTTGTAGCACTAAATGTCTTGTACAAGACACGTGAAAAAACTTTTTGGGCCTCTACCGCGTGCCATTGAAAATCCCACGGTGTGCCAAGTTTGGCACGCGTACCGTAGGTTGCCGACCTCTGCTCTATTACACAATATACTATACTCGATTGTGCATTCCCCACCCTAACATCTACAGCTGATTGTGGGAATAGGGCTAACTGAGCATGCTAATAGCAATAGCATGGAGCGATGTCTTATATTAATGACCATCATCACTGTCATTGTCAACTTTCGGTCTTATCAAAATGGGGGGGGGGGGGGGGGCTTAAACATGCACATGTAAAAACGAGGTCAGCTAAAGTGAGAAAAATAAGAACATTATTTGAATTTATATGAAAAGTTTATTTAACGAATGATATTTATTGCTTTTCTTTTTTTATCTTGTATGTTTACTTACACACGCTAATTTGTGACAGACGACTAATGCGTCCTATACTTAGTCTTTGTTTTGAAATTATTGTTGGTTTTCCTGACTAATTCAGGCAACCAATGCCATTTGAGAATGCCGCTTGCAAAAGAAAGGAAATATATAATATTATATAGGTCATATTGAAAGAATACTACATTTAGAAAATTAATCGTTTGACCACACAATGCCATATGATAAACGTATAAAATCTTTATTGTTAATTTGTTTCTGAACATTTTCTTAGTGAGCTAAATTTAACTATTTTTAAATAAAATAAACAGAGAAAGAAAGTTTAACTTCCGACCAAAGAAAAGTGTTGACGGCATTGATTGATGCAAATCTTCTGTCTGAGACTTGTCTTCAGAAAGCTTTGGAGGAAAATATTCTTCCAGCCCAGGACATCGCGAAAAGTGCACTCAAGCTGTGCACGAAGCTTCGTGGGGAATTGTTGACCAACAAATACAGAAGTGGTGATGACAACTATAGAAAGTATCGCTCTATCTCACCTTCACACTATGAGACTAGTGAGGCCAGGCAATCGTCTGTCATATCTACAAAGGAACAGACAGTAGATTCTGGTAGGTCTTAACACTAGTTTTTTTTGCATTCAGGATTGAAAATTGTATATTTTAGTTTACAAGTTACAATTGAAAAGTTATCTAATGTGGCTATTTTCGTTTCAAAACTTTTTTTTATTATGAAATGCACAAACCATAGGTTATACAGATACCAGCGAATCGAGCCGTTCACCGAGGGAAACCACAAGGACAGATGGACAGGTGGATCTTACTGACCATAGTTCTATTACAGAGCCGTTGACTGCAGCACAGAGCGTCCTAATCACCGCCCGACACAAGCTTGCATCTTACAAACCTGTGACCCGGACGTACAATTCTGTGGGCAGCCTGCCATACACCTACCATTACTCAGGTCTTGGAGAATGTGAAGGAGTGGAAGATGACTTGGAGATGATACATGACCGGTCCTTCAACAGCCTGGACCCTCGTGTCCGTCACTATCGAATTTGGGGCCATTATCCCTTTGGTCAACGCAGCAGTGGGATATATTTCCCATACACAGCTTACAGCAGATTTTAGTTTCAACTTGTCTAGAAATAGACGTAGGGTAATAATACTATATTTAAACACTAGATCATAGGTTAAAACTGTATACTCTATAGCAAGCTTATGATACAGTATCTCTTCCTGTGATATACATTGTAAATATGTTTAATTGAATGTTTTTTAATATAAACATTATGTCAATTTTGTGTGGTGATATTAGACTCACACTCAATAGTATTAACAATGTACAGCACCTACAAACATGTATGCCAAACCACAGTTTCATAAAGTCTGTAAAAAAACATATACATTTTCACAAGAGCATTGTGATATAGGCATATCTATAGTGGTCTTATTATCTTTACTGACATTTGACATATTGTGATAAATAATAAAAATATATATGTACATTAAATTATTAAATTATCTTATTATATATGTTAAGATAAAAGCACGAACAATATATATCATATATACATTGTTCTTGCTTCTCTATTAAGATGACTGTTCACTGTGATATGGTTATACTGGTCCAAACTTCTAGATTAAACGTGTCCATGACTTGATTGCATAATGTGATATATATGTGCCAAATTGAATCAGACATAGGCTTAAGTTAAGTTAAACTCAAAATCCTTTTGTTTAATCTTATCTTATCTTATAAGTTTACAGACGTTCCTTCTAGATAGAAGATTATTACGTCCACTAGGCCCAAAACTCCTGCAGAGCGACAGGGATCCGTCGGTGGCAGGGCTAGAACCCGCGACCTGTCAGTTGGTTTTTGGTTGACAGTCCGGTGACACAGCCATGTCATCACATCATTAGCTAAAATCTATAAATATGGGTAAATTATCGGTCTTCAATCCTACCTCTTATGTCAAGAAATTTTGGCCACAAATGTTTTTTTTACAAATTTATCAGATCTTTTTTAGTGTGTAAGCAATTGTTAGTCCTGTGCCCAAGATGAATCATGTTAAAAAAAAAACGAAATCTGAATTTTACAAAATCTTGAATTAGCATTATAGATATTATAACTTATTTATGTGAATCTCTCTCTATATATAAAGTAGGATGTGTGTGTGTGGATTCCAATTCTCATTGGTTAATTGGAAGACACGTGACCTTATTGCCTCATAATATTTTTTTACTTTTTCGGTCTCGCTTTCTCCGTGTGTCTTCCCTAGCTGAGTGAGAGTGGTTAGCATCCCGAATTTCCATGTGGGTGACCTGGGTTCTATTCCACACTGAAAACTTTTTTGTTCTTTTTTTCTGTAATAGCACTATAGGTTGGTTCCTTTTTTTTTTACATTGACATTAATATTACTTTTCTTTTAAAGATTGTAAAGAATTTCTGGACTTAAAGCTTTCCTAAATTAATGTTTTCAGTAAGTAAAATGTAAAAAATATATTTTAGATAAGCGGGCGACGGGTGTTCGACTCTCTCAGTCAGGGATAGATCAGGGATAGGTCTTAACTTTAAATAAAATAAAAATACTTCCCTTTTTTTTACCCGATTCCAATATTTATTTTACACTACTTGCCTAAATGTTTCCAGTAAATAATTAATAATTATATATTTTTAAAAATATTTCTATAGCTTTCTGTTTACTGTAGTTTATACAATTCTTATCTATAGCTACAGGAAGGCCTAAAGGTCAATGTATTTTTTCCCCGGGCGACGCCGGGCAATTTAGCTTGTAGTTAGTAAAATAGTAATTCAATGTAGTTGTAGAACTATACCACTTGTTTTTACAGAGTAACATTCAATGTATGACTGATATAGATTCATTATGTGGTATTGTATAAGAATAATAGGCCTGGGCCTATATACTTTGTATATACTGCTATGTTTTGTAATAGTACATAATATATTGAAAATATGTATTTGGTCGAATTCTGTAATTTTATAGATAGTTGTAATACAATTGTTATTGTAGTTGTTTTTCTTTAAAGTTATTTTTTTTGTTGATACCTTAAAACAAGTGCCTAAATTTCTCTTGTAGAATGTGATGGAATTCATACATTTGTAATGGTCGTAGATATGCTAACAAAAATAGCTTTGAAATATTTTTTATATTATCATTTTAATTAATAAATTTGAAAACAATGATATTTGCCATGTCCTTTTTGTTTATGAATTTGTTGAAACCGTTCTTGCTTGTAGTTTTTTTTCTTTACTTTCATTTATTGCTCAAAGTGCAAGAAAATAACACAACATAACATTAAAATAAATTAATATTTGTTTAAAAAAATAGTTTTCCTCTACAAATAAATATGGGAGATAAGTGGATATTATTGTAAAGACGATCTTAACAATTTGGCAGCGATATTTAATAGCATAAAAAATAAGCATCGACGAAAAAAAGCAAAGAACATTTTTTTTTACAAGGCTTATTTGGGACTATTTTAGTAATAGGACCGAAATAATTGGAGATCGCTGGCTTTTACGGAGAGGCACGGAGAAGCACGGAGAGGATTGAGTGAGTTAACATCAAAGCTAGTAAACATAATAAAGCTATATTCATCATCATCATCAATCCCATGACTGTTGAGGTCGTTGGAGGGAGCGAATGGACACTTCGGCAGTCCACTTTCTCCACTTTTGCCTATCTTGCGCGGTTATCAATAGTTGAGTCAACTGCAGCCCTGTCCAATCCTTGACATTGTCGAACCAGCATCTCAGCTGACGGCCTCTCCTACGCCCACCGAATTAAAAAGTCTTTAAGAAACCCGGACGAGCCGAAGCTCTTGTGTCCAGGGCGTAACGCTTAGGTTTGAGCATAACTCTGTCCGAGTTCCAGCCACCCCACGACACGTCGAAGGCGTGGCGTGCCGTGTAACAGGGAAGGATTCCGCATACCAGCGACCGTTCACTACGGTCTCCCTAATATCATTATCGTGGTGGCTCACTCGTATTCCTGCACTGTCACCCGGTAGCACAAATCCTATACTATAGGCACAGTCATCCAGGCACCGGATGGTTTTCGAGACGGGGTTGCAGCGACCATTGCTGTCTCCCCACCGAGATTCGGTGGCCTCTCGGCAGTGCAATGAAACTCGGACCCGCTGCGGGGGCTGTCCCCCACGCGTTCGCCCGCCGGTGTATTCTTAATGTGAATGTATCGGCGGTTTACACACTACTCCCACCTTCCACCGTGCCCTGGAGGATTGTGTTTGCCAGCCTATTGTGTCGCAACACATGACCGAACCATGTCAGTTTGCGCCGTTTGATTGTAGCCGTAATGTTTTCTTGAGGGTCTGCAGTTGAGGAAATTCTGTCCCATACATACGCATTAGTCATGTGTTCTACGTAGGACATTCGAAGTATTTTTCTCATGTATTGGTTTTCGAACGCCTGCAACTTGTTTTCAGTTGCTGATAGAAGCGTCAATGTCTCACATCCATACATAACAATATTTCTGACAAGGGCTCTGTAAAGTCTGAGCATTGTTGGGAGACCAATGCTTTTACTGTTCCAGATTCAGTTTAGGCGAGCCATTGCCTCCATCGCAGTCCCAATTCTTGCTCGAATTTCTGGCTCACAGCGTCCGTCTATATAAAAGGGTTGTTAATGTTTGGGCAGATATCTGAAATCTAAAAAAAAAAAAAAAGGATGACTGGTGTTTGCCAATGAGCCTTCCCAAGATTTGAAAGAAACATACAAAATCGAAGTTAACATAAATGATTGAATTTTGTCAAAATAAATTTACAATGAATCTACCACAAAATAAAAAAAAAGGAAGTCGGTGCTACTATTTGAAAGATAACATTCAGTTTTTACACACGTTTGCATCAGACAAACGTTTAGCTGACATTGGGAAAAAAAAATAGACTGCATTAAAAAAAAAAAGCTAAAATTACCGAATCGTTCATTAAGTTATGTGATGACTTTTTTAAACGTGTGTCTGTCATTTCTCGCTGAATGGAGCAAAATGTAAATTGTTGAAGCTGCAGACTTCTTTCAATTTCAGTTGGGGTTGTTAACACCGAGTTTTATGGTTGCATCTTTCTTGGTCAGATTAAAAGTATGAAACCTAATGTTTGGATCTTCGTGGTAATCTGCTTACGTTGTAATGAAATTTATATTCTCTGTGGTGTCGGTCTCCACCAGTGGTCTCTACTGATCGGATTTTACCATCAGACGTCAACGTTAGTTTTGTTAAAACTTCGAGGTTTGTTGGGTATCTGATGAAGGATAGTCAGACAATTAATATACATTAATAAAATGCAAGACTAGGCTCGGACCACGGATGAGCATAGGACGCAATAATCTTCTTTATAGAAGGAGCGTCTGTAATGTATAAGATAAGGTAAGATATGTCTTGAATAGTCTTTTTCCACAGACAGTTCTAGATCTTTCAACATTGCGTTTTTGTTACAGTACGGGATATGTAAGTCGTGGGGTTAGGTCTTGATGTATTCATACGCTGATGATGCGCTGTGTTCACTGTGTTGTATAAAACGAGGGCAAAGGTATATTTGCACATGTAATGTATGTACATGCAAAAATCATTTCCGGCAAAACAAGCAAGTGAAATAAAAAAAATAATTTCTTGTGAAATGACTGAAAAGTAAAAAGGCCAATTAGATGCATTGACGAAAGAATTTGGGACGAGAGTCCATGATTTCAAGAACTTAGAGCCACAGTTAAATATTCTCATTTCTTCTTTTAGTGCAGAAGCTGACATCTCCAGATGACATACCCTTACAGTTGCAGCTGCTTGACCAATAAGCAGATAATGACCCGAAAAGAGAAATTAAAATCAGATAGTATGCTGGATCTCTAAGGATCTTTATCAGAAGAATCATTTCACAACTTGAAAAACTTTGCAGCCTAACTTTTATCAAGATACATTTGCGAAAAACCATTATCGTGCTTGAAGATAGACAAATCTAAGAATAGGTCCTTATTATCGGAATAAAACTTGCATGCTGTCATGCGAGTTTCAACAAGTAAATTTGCTCCAGATTATAAGAATATTATCAAAAATTGTAAACAGTTACATAGGCTACATATCATTAGAAATAAATAGGCTAACTGTTCTCATAATTTAAGTGTCTAAATTAAAGCCATTGATAGATAATTAAAACAAAAGTCAAATCGTGGGGTATGGGACAATGGAAATTTGGCAGTGTCTAAAGGGTCATTTTAGATGATATCAAATAATATTCATTTATTTATAGAGTTCCTTGGCTCGTTAAACGAACTAAGGTAGATCTTGAAGTTGGCAACTGGGCACAAAAAATCACACATATAATTACATGAATTAATAAATACTTGTGCACGAATTATACGCTGTGAAGTTTACTAATTGGAAACACGTAGTCTCAATTCATATATTTCAATTATAAATAGTTAAAGAATGTACAGACTTAAGCTCTTATGAGCCCTGAAAAAGGCCTTGAACCAATAATATTGTAATTAAGCTTTTCAGTAGCAAGCATACACCGGATATGATGACCTTGGACTATAATAATTCTAATGAAACACAAATTTTTTTTTTTTTATTACTATCCCTCGCACAGCACCCTAAAGTATAAATTTGGTCGCGACAACTTTGACCTTTTATTTAGAAAAAACGACGATTTGCTTGAGTTAAACTTTCGGCTAGAGATTGGAATCGAATCCACTTTTTAAAAAGCTCGGGTTCGGTTCGGTAACAGAGTTTGGGCTTTGGTTCGGTAGTACTGGTAGTACTCTAAATTCGCTTCGGTTCGGCGTTCAGTATTTATGTGGCTTAGATTCTTAAATTTTTGTTTAAACCAAAACAAGGGTTTATAAATTAAAATAAGAATATAATTTCTAGTTGACAATCGAAATACATTTCAGGTTTACCCGGACTTGGAATAAATATGTTTTTCAATTCCTTTTTTTTTCATATATAAAACCCAAAAGTACACATTTTGTGTTTATTAGGTCTTCTAGTCTTAATATAAATAATTATAAATAGTAATGCACACTTTTGATCCCAGAGTATTCACAATCAAATATTAGCCTTAAATTTTGGACTTTTTCTTGGGTCTAGCATAGTAGTCTACACAGTACAGTACAACGAGGAAGAATCATTTCTAGCTATGTAAGCTAGCGATGTAACGACAGATGTCAAATATTCTCTGTTATTATAGGCTTAGGATACTATCATTACTATTAATAAATGAATACAAATTATGTAAGCATTTCTGGCGTAAGTAGGTTAGCGACTGGTCGATCTATAATTTATAGACAAACGAGGTTGAAACTTAGTGTCCAGGGGGCCTCCAACAGAGGCGTAGGCCTACTACACATATTCAATGATAAAAAAAATGTTTCATTGCAGGGTCCCATTAGTCCCATTAACTAACCGATATTCAATTACCTATTTTAATGTATAATTTATGGCATTGAATCTTATCTTTTTGATATGTCAAGGACGCTCCTTCTATAGAAAAAGATAAATACGTCATTAGCTTATTCGCGGATTGAGTCTCTTTTAACATCTTCATACATCTTATAAACGATTTTAAGTTGTGTTTTTTTTCTGGTTCAGGCAACCAATTCCATAACTAGATGCCGCTCGGGAAAAAAGATAGCTTACATGCTTTGTTCTTGCATATTTATAAGCTAAGTGTTTTCCCAAGAACATTCACATTCTTTTTTACCCTCATCTCTAGCCACTAGTTCGGATTGACAAAGTTTGAAAGTTTACTAAGTTTTAACCACTTTACTGTTGGTTATTTGTTATTATTTTTTTTATATCATATTATTATTTTTTTTCAACATGTGCAAATGATTGTATTGTAACCACTAAATCAAAGAGGTGTTTTAATAATTGTATTGTCACCACTAAATCAAAGGGATGTTTTAATGATTGTATTGTCACCACTAAATCAAAGGGATGCTTTAATGATTCTATTGTCATCACTAAGTCAAAGAGGTGTTTTAATGATTGTATTGTCACCACTAAATCAAAGGGATGTTTTAATGATTCTATTGTCATCACTAAGTCAAAGAGGTGTTTTAATGATTGTATTGTCACCACTAAATCAAAGGGATGTTTTAATGATTGTATTGTAAATTATCACCTCTAAATCAAAGGGATGTTTTAATGATTGAATTGTCACCACTAAATCAAAAGATGTTTTAATGATTGTATTGTCACCACTAAATCAAAGGGGTGTTTTAATGATTGTATAGTCATCACTAAATCAAAGGGATGTTTTAATGATTCTATTGTCTCCACTAAATCAAAGAGGTGTTAATGATTGTATTGTAAATTATCACCACTAAATCAAAGGGATGTTTTAATGATTATATTATAAATTGTCACCACTAAATCAAAGGAATATTTTAATGATTGAATTGTCACCACTAAATCAAAGGGATGTTTTAATGATTGTATTGTCACCACTAAATAAAAAGGGGTGTTTTAATGATTCTATTGTCACCACTAAATCAAAGAGGTGTTTTAATGATTGTATTGTCACCATTCAATCAAAGGGATGTTTTAATGATTCTGTTGTCTCCACTAAATCAAAGAGGTGTTATAATCAGGGGCGAAGCCAGAAATTTTTTCCAGGGGGGGCTGAACTTTCGCGTGACAAATATTTACCAAATACCAGGGGGACTAAACTTTCGCGTGACAAAGATTTACCAAATTTTTAGCAAATTTAGTGCATATTTTTAAAAAATCAGTTGAAAAAAATATTTTTTTTAAATTCCAGGGGGGGCTTAGCCCGCCTCAGCCCCCCCTGTGGCTTCGCCCCTGGTTATAGTGATTGTATTGTAAATTGTCACCACTAAATCAAAGGGATGTTTTAATGATTCTATTGTCACCACTAAGTCAAATAGGTGTTTTAATGATTGTATTGTCACCACTAAATCAAAGGGATGTTTTAATGATTGTATTATAAATTGTCACCACTAAATCAAAGGGATATTTTAATGATTGAATTGTCACCACTAAATCAAAGGAATGTTTTAATGATTGTATTGTCACCACTAAATCAAAAGGGGTGTTTTAATGATTCTATTGTCACCACTAAATCAAAGAGGTGTTTTAATGATTGTATTGTCAACATTAAATCAAAGGGATGTTTTAATGATCATCATTTTGTAGAAATACTGAAGCAAGCGGTGCATGTATATAGTCTATGGTTAAACTGTTGTGAATTAATCTGCGTGAAGTAGGGATGTTAAACCGAAACCGGATTTCGGGAGGAAATCATTCATAACTGAATCCCACGATTTATTGATAATTTTATATGAAGAAATGTTTGTAAACCCTGTTTGATTAGGACAAAACAATTTCTTAACATTATATTCCTTGCAAACACTCGTTTGTCAGAGGCGAATTATAGTTTTTTTTTTTTTCGAATTCCGAATATTGCTTGTGAATTTGCGATACAAGCACATACAATAGTAAATGCAGATGTTAACGCTGGTCGTCGGTACAGACATTTGATCTACGTATTCGAAAACAAAAAAAAATGGAATTTCCCCACTGATGCTGAACGCTCCTATAACAGACAAACAGACCGATAGACGTAAGGTTGCGAGATACTTGGACTTCAAAAGAAGGACATAGAGAGACAAAAAGAATGACATATTTAGTGTTTCACAATCCACAATCAGTTCAGTTTTATTACATTAGCTGCCAATAATTGTATATTAGTTTATTATTAGTAAAACTGACTCAACATTGTATTTAATGTAGACTGAAAAGTAACTTGGGCAATTAAAAAAGAAATTTGCAGAGCATGTAAGGTTCTTTTCAAAAACGGTTAATTTTCTTGCCGGACGTCTGTCAAGTTACTGTCAACCCTAGATAGAAAGCTGATGTGTCTGGGATTTTATTCATATTCTACAAATATTCTTTTAATGTGTGTAACATTCATTGGCTCCATAGTCTCGAAAGACGATTAGATTTGCGCTCCTGTGTGTAACATATAAATCTAACATCCACTAATTTATAATATAATTTTGTGATGACATGTTATTAAACCAATACTTTTGGTTGTTCTTCTTAGCTATGCAATAATGTATTATAAAACATTTACGTGTAGAGAAAGGGATAATTGTGAAAACAGAATAATATTACTTTGTATAGATTGTATACAACAAATATCATTTTCCGCGTACGCTTATGCGGACAGGTAAAGTTGAAACAATTTACAACCTTTTTGGTTCTTTTTAGTTTGTGATAGGTTCTTTCGGTTCGATTCGTACTCAATGACTTTGAAATTCGGTTTGGTTACCTATATATAATTGTATAAAAAAACACGGTCGAGCCTTCCGGCTCTTTAGTCCAAGGCGTAACGATGTAAAGAGGTGGACCGGGTGGGGGGGGGGGCAACCAAGGTCCTGACCGAGACTAGCTACCCCGCGGCACGCCGATAAAGCGTGTCGCGTAACATAGGGCACGGTCTCTGCAGTCACGTGCACTACACTGCTTTTCCCCACCTGTGGACTTTTTTTTTCTGGGATTATTATTGGCTCGCTCGTATACCTGCACTGTCGCCCGGTAGCCTCAATCCAAGACTTTAGGTCTGGACATACAGGCACCAGGGCGGGTTTGAGACGGACGGTTGCGCAGTTCCTTCCCACCGAGGCTCGGAGCCTCTCGGCGGTAGAATGAGACATTGGACGCGCAGTAGAGGCTGTCTCCTGGTTCGGCAACCAGCAGAGTTCGGGTTCGATTCCCAACTCGGCCTACAACGGGGGTGCACACTACGGCATGTCAACTGATATTATGCGGCCCTCGAGGGCATTTAAAAAATTCACTTTAAAAAAAAAATTTTTTGTCGAAATCCACAGAATTTCATCTACCCCTATGATTGTTTTTCCAATTTTTCTTTTTTTTTTTGTTGTGTGCCTTACCTTTGTAATGTAAACTTTTATAATGGATGATTATATGTAAACATGTTTCTCATGTGATTTAAATGATTAAAAGGTCACTAAAAACGTAAGATTGAAGATCAATGCCGTGTATTTAATGATGAATTGACAACTAAATATAGTTTTATAAAAGTTTATAGCACAGTTTGCTTATAGTGTCGTAAGTAAGTGGCTGTCTTCAAGAGTAGGCCCCTACAATTATTTAAAATAACATAGCCTAACCAAACAAAACATTCTGTTTTCGAATACAATTTAACAACTGAAAAAAGACAAAGAAAAGGCCTGCTGCTAGTAAAAAATTAGCAGAAACATCAAACTTTAGAAACATCAAACTGTTTTCACTAAACAAACTTCGATTCAAGTTGCTGCAACAGAAGAAACTCTTGGCTCAGTGGCGTATTTAGGCATGGTCCACATGTTCCATTGAAACAGGGGCCCACAGGCCCCCACACAAAAGGGGCCTTCACTCATCCCAAAAAGATTTTTTTTTAGTGACATCCCCATCCTTTCGTTGAAAATGTAAAATAAAATTCATTTATTCCTACAATTTTAAGCGCTCCAGTCCAACCAAGTTAAGCGCAACACACAATTTATGATTTTATAGAATTTAACATGAATTAACGGCAATTTTCTGAGGTATGTGGAAGGCAGGAGCGAGGCCACATAAATTTGGGAACAGGCCCCCCCCCCCCCATACGGCCCTATCAGTGATAGTCTAGTTCTTTGCGCGAGGTTTAATTTCTCGAATTGCGTCTAGCGGGCAAAGTAATTTCGAGCAAATTAGTCATTCACATCATTACAATGTCATTATATTTATTTTATTGCAAAATTGTCCTATATTGTGGACAATAATGGCGTCAAATAAAGCGTAAGTTGGACTGTTTGTTTTTAAAAAGACAATTTATCAGTGATCCTTAACGCTCCACTACTTGCAGCTTCCATCTATATTTATTTTTACCACAGGCTAATTGACTCACCAAATATACGATAGGGGCCCTACACTAAATGAGAATAATTAAACGAATTAAATTCCTTGATGGTATCTTGTGGAAATTATTTTGTACTGAGTCACAAAGAATACTGCTTCTGCTTTTGTATCGCGGCAAATCGTGCCTGGTCTGCTTTGGCTTTGGGCGACGCCCTTTGCATTCAGCCGAGGCATCGATAATTGCATTTTTGTAGGACTGGCATCTTGCATGGCTGGGCAAAGTACCAGTTCGTAGCGGATGCTGTTCTGTGGCAAGGAAGGTCAAGAAGTACTCAGCCTATGTGGGCAACCAAGTTTACTGGTTCTTTTGGTATCCCGTTTTTTTTCCCTTTCTTACGGTGAAACGTGATGCGTTTTACTTGGGCAGCTTGGGTTCCTATATCACTAACCCCCTCATGCCGATCTCCATTCATAATGATGGAGAAGTAAACAGAGCAGGTAGCATCTGTGCCGCTCTCCACTTCTTGCTTTCTATCTCTTCCATCAAAATAGTTCAGTGGTTCCCAAACTTTTTTAGGCCGCGACTCTTTAGACAGTTTCTTGTGCATTGGATAAGTTAGATTAGTCGATTTTTAGCAATTAGAGTTAATTACCAGTTTGGATTCGTTGCAGATAAAAGCACAAGAAATGCTTTTTTCACCTTATCTATGTTAATTGAAAGATGCATCCAGATGCAAAAAGACCTGTATCTATGCTTTATAGATTATTCTAAAGGCATTTGACAATATATTACAAGATCTGGACATAGATGGTAAAGACCTCAGAATAATAAGAAATCTATACTGGGAGCAAGAAGCTGCCATAAAATATGAAGGGGAGTTAAGTGCATTCAAACCAATAAAGAGAGGAGTAAGACAGGGATGTGTTTTATCACCAGACCTCTTCAACATCTACAATGAAATAATACTCCGGAATATCGAACACCTAGATGGTATTAAAGTTGGAGGAAAGAATATAAATAATCTGAGATATGCAGACGACACAGTACTAATAGCAGAATCAGAAAGTGCCCTGCAAACTATTCTAAATAAGGTGTTAGAAGAGAGCCGACTTAAAGGATTAACACTCAATCTCAGTAAGACCGAAGTAATGGTAATCTCTAAGAAAACACAACCTCCAAGATGCTCTTTATCCAGTGAAGGTGAAAACATCAAGCAAATCAGTTCTTTCCAGTATCTAGGCTATACAATAACACAGGAAGGCAAATGCAACAAAGAAATAAAGAGAAGAATCGCAATAGCTAAAAACAGCTTCATGAGCTTAAGCAGTATCATGAAAAACAGGAATATCAGAATATGTACCAAAATGCGCATACTGAAGAGGTATGTTTGGTCTGTTCTTCTATATGGATGTGAATGTTGGACTATTGATAATGAAACAAGGAAAAGATTGGAGGCAGTTGAAATGTGGTTTCTAAGAAGGATGATGAGAATATCATGGACTGAAAAGAAATCTAATGCAGAGGTGTTGAAAACAGCATGTACCTCAAGAGAACTCATTAACACCATTAGGAATAGACAGATGAAATTTCTAAGACACATCTATAGGAAAAATGGTATAGAAAGACTGGCTTTGTGTGGGAAAATATCTGGTAAGAGAGACAGAGGAAGACAAAGACTAACATATGTAGAAAGCCTGAACGAATGGGCCACGAACAACAACATAAGTAATAATAACTTTCTGCAAAAAGCTAACAACAGGAAAGAATAGAGAGTCATGACCGCCGATGTCTGTTCCAGACCTGGCACGTAAAGAAGAAGAAGAAGAGTTAATTAGAGTTATGCTATTTATAAGGCTAGTAACAGCAAAATATGATCACAATTTTAAGCATATTTTCTCTCTATAAATTTGATGTTGTTAAAAAGTTTGTAGACCTAATTCTATCCTAATTCGCATGGAAATATAAATGAAGTGTCCTTGGAAAGATTTCATCTAGTTCTATCTATGTTTTGTACCTATATCTTAATTTGAATTTTTATATTGAAGTTGTTGAGCCCAGATAATATTATTTAGCTTTTAGTGAATTATACCTAATTTAAACCTTTTCAAAGTTCCATTATTGTATATCTTTACAATGCATTTTTTTCTGTTTAAACTAAATGTATTGCAGTGTAAAATTGACTTACAGTAGCACAAAGTTAAGTTTTCATATTTCCAACTGCCTGTGGAAAAAACAAAATAAATAAAAAGGGCTACTGGCATTGCTGAACCGAGACCCCCTTGTCATTTAACCTAATTTTTCATGATGTGTTTATATTCATACAGAAGTCCAGCAAAGGACATAGTAAAGTTCAGCACACAAGGATGCTGCATTCGAATTGACATAACTTTGGACCATTAATGGTTACAATGAAACACAGATGTTTGACAAAGCCAGGGCCGGATTTACCTATAAGCTAGACAAGCTATAGCTTAGGGCCCCCACTGATTTGGGGGCCCCCCAAAAAAATTGTCCGAGTGAGCAATTGTCATAATATACTTAAATATACTGCAGCATTATTTGTCCCAATGCCGCACGTCCGGAACATCCCATACTCTTCACCCAATTGTTTTCAAAAAGATTTAAAATAAGATAAAATTGTGTAGTTTTAAAAATAATGTGTTTTAGTTTTTTCTAGTTAGCGTTTGTTTTCGATAGTGGATACCGATATATCTATTATCGATAGCACTTGACATCTCTAAGTTTCTACCAGTGGCGTATTTAGGCATGTTCCACATGTTCCATTGGAACAGGGGCCCCCACACATCACAAAAAGAAATTTTTTAGTAACATCCCCATTCTTTTGTTGTAAATTTAATATAAAATTCATTTATTCCCTTACAATTTTAAGCGCTCCAGTCCAACAAAGGCCCCCACAATCCTGGTTTCTACTATTTAGCTTGTTAAACCTGAATGGCCCCCTTTTTAAAAGAAGAACAAAGATGTTAAGGCCTACAAAACTAAAAAAATACTTTTTAAATGCTGCCATTGACCTAAATAATTGACTATGTTTCGTTTTAGGCTTATGACTTTGATTAGTTAAAAAAGCAGCATTTTTCGTAAATATTTTCAACAAGACTAAACTTTTTCATTGCCAAAATGACAACGATTATAATTGGTATTGATTTCTTCATAGTATTTTCGCGAATGCAACTGAATTAACGTTGTGACTGTAATATATTCGATTACATTAAGGCAAAATCACATTTAACGGCTTAAGTATAAAGATGATTTAAGAACTACAGGGTACTTCAGTCTCTCTGTAGATTCCACTCCAGACCGGCCCATATTGATCAGCCCACTGTTATTCAAATTATTGTGAGGTATGTTTCACCAGATGATGGGGTCCCTATTGAACGTTTTCTAACTTTCCCTGAGATAGGTTGCCACACAGGGGAAAGTATGTCTAAGATGGTGCACAACTATCTTACAAGTGAATGCAAAGAGGAATTTAGTAAGTGTCGAGGCCAGTCATATGATAATGATGCCAATATGTCTGGCAAATACAAGGGAATGCAAGCAATAATATTGAAGATTAACAAGTATGCTATGTATATTCAATGTTTTGGTCAATCCCTGAATCTTGTTGGTAGAACAGCAATAAACTTTTGGGGAATTTTTCAAGAAATATATTTATTTTTTCATCATCTACACATAGATGGGCAGTACTGTTGTCATTCTTCAAAGATGATTCAAAATTTCCAAAGTCTTTGTCAAAGACTAGATGGGAAGCACATTCAATGGCCACAAGCACAATGAGCTTACTTGATAGTTATGATGAAATAATTGCTGCATTACAGAGAAAGGCGAAACAAGAAATCAAGCCATAAACATTTTGAATAAAATGGAGGAGTTTGAATGTATGGTAATGTTATATTTGTGGAGTTACTTGCTGGATAAATTTCACAAGACTAGTCAATCAGTGCAAGACCCCCAAATTAGTCTAGAAATATGTAGGAAATTATACGCTTCACTTGCGGATTTTGTTAAAGGTACCAGGGATATGTTTGATCATTTTGAAAAGAAAAGCAAAGTAAAAATTGTCTGATGTTGATTACAAGAAAAGCAGATATAGAAGAAGGCGTATCAACGATGATGAAGATGATGCTTTAGAGAACCTTGAGCCAAGAGACAAGTTCAGAATCAAAATATTTATACCAGTGATGGATGCATTGGAGCAGGGGTCGGGAACCTTTTTTCTGAGAGAGCCATGTACACCACATATTATGAAAAGTAATTCTGTAAGAGCCATACATTATGTTTAAAACTAAAAATTCTAGTAAATGTGTGCATTTTGTGTGATTTTAACACTAAAAGTACAATAATTATGTCTCTGAATTCTTCTGATGCTGAGCTGCAGTAGACTTTAACTCATTTGTAGAATGAAATATTGATAAAAAAAAACTATGTAGATCACAAAGTCTATAAAAAAACATTTTTTAAATACTCGAACATTTGTCAGCGAGCCAGATGCAGCCATCAAAAGAGCCACATATGGCTCGCGAGCCATGGGTTCCCGACCCCTGCATTAGAGTCAAGTCGGGCACAGAGGCCTCAGTATACAATGATGCTGCGAAAAATGTTTCATTCTTAACCAAATTAGAAGCTACAGAAGAAGAGTTTCGTGAAGGAATTGGTGCTTTATGCCAAACATACCCTGAAGATGTGGAAATGAATCTTGTTGGAGAAGTCAAGAATTTGCATCAATATGTTAGACATAGTCAAGCCTATGGTTCAGGGTAATATTTATTGATCGTGTCCAATCAGCATTCCCTAATGTAGAAGCGATTTTAAGTGTTTCTTAGTATGATGGTTGCAAATTGCTCTGGAGAAAGATCTTTTTCTCACTTGAAGAGGATAAAATATGAATTTAGAACAACAATGACTCAAGATAAATTATGTTCCCTCAGTCTCATGTGCATAGAAAGTGACAAACTACGCAGTTTATCATTTGATGATGTTATCAGTGACTTTGCTCTGGCAAAAGCAAGAAAGAAAATATTTTAGATAATAAGTCTTTGTAAATTATTCCTTTTAAAAGAATTTTTGTTTCTTTTTACCAGAGTTTGCATTTTAAGTTTGTTATGAATGAATAAAAATGTAAAAAAAATGTATTATTTCACTAACTATAGGCAATACTTCTTAATTGTATTTCATTTTAACCCTCTATGTATCCGAAAATCATATTTTGCACTAACATATAATTCTGGCCTTATAAAGGGCCCCATATCTCAAATAGCTTAGGGCCCCATCAAGTCTAAATCCGGCCCTGGACAAAGCTAATATAATCATAGCTAATATGAAGAATTTTATTTACGGTGTAGTGAAGGAAGAGGAAGTGTCGATGAATCATTTGGCTCTTGTAATTAATGACTTAACTGAAGAAGTAATAAATATATCGGATGAACTATACTTGCCTGATGAAAAGGTATTTATATTTAGTCTTTTTTTCTTCTTTTTTATGATATTCTAAAGATTGACAAGTCTTAACGTGTATGCATGCATAAAAGGTCACGTGCAAAACCATTTCCGTTCTTATTCGATCATTTTATTCGAAACAATGTCTGTGTGCTACTTTACTGGTTGTACTCAAATTTGTTGGGGATTAAAATTTATTTCATTTCCAATAGATGTTTACAAAGCATAACAATGTATTGTGAAAGTCAGAAGGGAATAATCACCTTTTTAAAATATCAAACATATTGCTTAATGCACAAGAATTTTTGTTTTTCGTTTTTATCAATTTACGCATTTTGTTTTTCAATAACCAAGAAAACGCAACTCTTGACTCATTTATTTTGTAAACAAATAAAAATTTAACGTCACGCGACTAACGCTTGAGTATTAATGATCGCCTGTTCACTTTTGATGTTAAAAACGGATTCCTCATAACTAATATTGTATCCTTTGTATAATTCTCAAAGACTAGAACTGGCCGTTGAGGTTGAAATCAATTGTCAAACATCAGCAAAAGCATGCTTTTTTTGTTATTAGTTTAAAAATAGAACAGGAAGTTCACGAACCTTCGGGTTCAAAAGTTCACGCCTCATTAAGACTTGTCCATGGGTTGTTGGGACACCATTGCATTATTGCTCGCCAAATATATGTTTATGAGTGGTCCAAGGTTGGCAATGCCAGGGCGGGAGTGGGAGATAAGCACCCACTCCTCTAGAAATGCTCTAAAAGGCCCGCATCTCATAATGCCTCTGTCAACTAAAGTCCAACTCCTGGCCTTCACGTGTGGCTTAATTCTCTAAGCCCGGCGAACCACGTTGCTACTAACAGGAGAAGGGGAGAAGGCGGTTCACTGGCGCCTTAAAACCAGTCGCTTCTGGTAGATGAGGCTCGTTAACCTTTGTTGGTAGTTCATCTAGGAGAAGGCAACTCTTACTCCAAACTTCCGCTGCCTTGCGGCTACACCCGTTACCTGGGAAAGGCTAAGGGAGTAAACCCCGACAGAAAATCAGGAAACGGAGTACCTACAGGCGGTATGTATATAAAAAGCTATCTACATTCCGGCTTCTCCTGCGACGTCAGTGGCATCGACGCAAGTCGCTCCCTTGGTTACACCAGTAACGTGGAGAGGGGGGATCTGCTGTTTGGGCTACTGCTAATTCTCCATACATCACCCGCCCAGGCTTGCATCACCTCTGGAGAGGACACTCCAGCGTCGCCGCAAGGTGTCGACAAAACACGGGAAGCAGCAGTCTACCGGTTCTAAGCCAAAGCTCAATCGACGTAGAGCTGGGCGCCAGGGGTTGCTTCCGACAGTGAGAGAGACTACAAGTTTCACTAGACAGCTACCGCCCGCCTTAAACTGGGCTGCCCCCAGTCAAATAGGTGCTATCCCGTCATGGCCTGCCTTCTCCACTGGGTGCGTGGAGATTAGAGCACCAGCTCATCAAGTGGGCCAAAAAGCCTTGCACCAGGAAATACGAAAAAGAAAAAGAAGACTCCAGCTCTTCGAATTGCAAGCTGGAACGTTAGGACTATGTGTCCCGGCATCATAACTTACCTGCAGTCCATCAACGACATGCGGAAGACAGACATCATCGACACAGAACTCGACAGGCTAAAAATTGACATCGCCTGCCTTCAGGAGATTAGGCTCCCATACAGCGGCTCACTGAAAGAAACAAATTACACATTCCTCTGGCAAGGCAGACCCACAGATGCACCAAACCAGCATGGCGTGGGTTTTGCAGTGAAGAATACCCTCCTACCCTCCATTGAACCCCCACCATCAGGCACAGAGAGGATCATCGCACTACGGCTCAGAACATCTGAGGGCCCAGCCAACATATTAAGTGTGTACGCCCCAACTCTCTGCTCTACCTCAGAAGAGAAGGACCAGTTCTACGACGCCTAAGAACAAGCAATAGCCGGCATCCACAAAAATGAGGCAATATATCTCTTAGGAGACTTCAAAGCTAGAGTGTGTGTGTGGGGGGGGGGGACGACCACGTGGCCTGGCCAACGAGCCTTGGTCTTTTTGGAAGGGGCAAAATAAATGAGAACGGACAGAGATTGCTGGAACTGTGTTGTTCACGGGGCTTGTGTGTGACTAACACTTTCTTTAAATGCAAAGATATACACCAAGTGTCCTGGAGACACCCTCGATCGCGCCAATGGCACCAGTTGGACCTCATCATCACCAGGCGTGCACAACTTGCTAGTGTTCTTCTCACCCGCAGTTACTATAGTGCCGACTGCGACACTGATCACTCCCTGGTGGCCATCAAGGTACGGATAATGCGAAGGAACTCGTATCACACCAAAGAAAAGAAACGTCAACGCATAAACACCTATTGCATGAAGGACCCAGTAAAACACAGCGATTGGCAAAATACTAGAAGCCCTCCCAAAATCAACCCAAAATGTCACTATTGACTCCAAATGGTCGGATCTCCGCGACTCGATCTACGACTCAGCAATACATGCCTTTGGTAAAAAAAAAACGCGAAAACACGGACTGGTTCGACGCCAATTGGGACGAAATGCAACCTGTCACCGAAGCTAAAAGGAAAGCTCTCCAGGCATACAAGGAGAAGCCTACTCCCGACACGCTGCACGCCCTCAAAGCAGCTAAGATGCATGCTCAGAGGGTTGCCCGCCAATGTGCCAATACCTATTGGTTTAACCTCTGCTCAAGCATACAGTCAGCTGCTGATATGGGAAACGCCAAAGCTATGTACGAAAACATTAAAATAGCAATCAGCCCTACGACGTCAAAGGTTGCACCCCTAAAATCCGAAACTGGAGAAATCATCAAGGACGAAGCGGAGCAGCTCAAACGCTGGATTGAACATTACCTGGAACTGTATGCAACAGTTAACACAGTCTCCAGCACCGCCCTAGATGACATCCCCGACATGCCGCTCATGGAAGAACTAGATGCCATTCCCACACAGGAAGAGCTAAGCAAAGCCATCGACTGCCTAGCCTGTGGGAAAGCCCCGGGGAGCGATGGAATACCTCCAGAAGCTCTGAAGAACGGTAAGACAGTGCTACTCCTGCCCTTGCACGAGCTTCTAGCCCTCTGCTGGGAACAGGGATACATCCCACAGGACATGAAGGACGCAAACATAGTGACGCTATATAAGAATAAGGGTGATAGAAGTGACTGCAATAACTACTTTGGCATCTCGCTTCTAGGTATGGTATGAAAGGCTTTTGCCCGCGTCACTCTTACACGCTTGCAGAGTTTAGCCTCCCGATTTTATCCAGAGTCACAATGTGGTTTTTGGGCGGGTCGGTCTACCATAGACATGGTGTTCTCCATACGGCAGATGCTTGAAAAATGTAGAGATCAGCAGATGCCACTCTACATTGCCTTCATAGACCTGACAAAAGCCTTTGATTTAGTCAGTCGCAGTGGGCTGTTCCAAATTCTGGAAAAAAATGTCTGTCCACCACACCTACTAGCCATCATCAGACAGTTCCATGATAACATGCAGGGCACAGTGCATTTCAACGGAGCCACTTCTGAAGCCTTCCCAGTCAGCCATCTGGTTACACACCAGAGCTGATGGAGGACTTTTCTCCGAGCCAAAACCAAAACGAAAGAGGTCCTAATTCGCGAGCTACTTTTTGCTGACGATGCGGCCCTGACATCTCACACAGAGACAGGCCTACAACAGCTTGTGTCAAGCTTCGCCAACGCCTGCAAAGAGTTTGGCCTGTAGTTGAGCATAAAGAAGACAAATATAATGGCCCAAGACACATGCTCCGTTCCTACCATTACTATAGAAAACGAAAACTTGGAAGTTTTGGACTGCGTCACCTACTTGGGGTCCAAGATTTCCAGCTCATTGTCCATAGAGGACGAACTAAATAACAGAATCGGCAAGGCAGCTGCCACAATGGCTAAACTTAGTAAACGGGTTTGGGAAAACACCAAGCTGACAGGAAGGACCAAACTATGCGTCTACCAGGCCTGCGTCATCAACACGCTGCTTTATGGAAGTGAATCATGGACAACCTATGCGTCCCATCAGCGCAAGCTAAATAGCTTCCACCTGAGGTGTCTGCGTCGCGTCATTGGCATTAAATGGCAGGACAAAGTTCATAATAATGAGGTTCTGACGCGCGCCAGCGCCCAAAGCATGTTCGCATTCCTCAGTGAAAGACGTCTAAGATGGCTAGGACATGTACGAAGAATGAGTCCAGGCAGAATCCCTAAGGACCTCCTATATGGAGAATTGGCATCTGGAAAGAGGAAAACAGGCCGCCCACGCCTCCGCTACAAAGATGTCTGCATGAATGACATGAGAGCAGCCATAATAAGCACAAGAGACTGGGAGGAGAAGGCAGAGGTTCGGTCCACCTGGCGCACTGCTGTCAGGGACGGTGTCAAAATAGCAGAGGAATGTAGAATGGAGGAGACCATAGATAAAAGGGCTAGAAGAAAGGCGAAGAAAATAGAATTCACGGAACACGTGTGCAAAGGCTGTAAAAAAAGATTGTCACTCATGGATAGGCCTGCTCAGCCACACGAGGAAGTGCAACCTCGAACCACGCTGATGCACCATCGTCTCGCAAGACGGAAGGATGCCATTGATATGTTTATGTGACACCCTTTCCCAAAAAGAGGTTTAAAGGGATGGGAGAGAGCGAACAGTGGTTGTAAACCAGTCTCCTGCTTTTACCATTGTAGAGTACAGTGCTGACAGCTTTGTTATTTGGGCTCTTGGTTTCTATGAGTTTTGCGCTGATATTCAATCTGTGCATAGTTGCTCATAGCGCCATGTGCCACACTCTGCCTCAAAGGCTTTATAAGTCTATGAAGACATGATAGAGATCATTCTGGTGTTAGAGGTGTTTTTCACATCAGGTTAAATATTTCTTCTGTTGTGCTTCCTCCTTTTCTAAAGCCTGCATGCTCTTCCATGATTTTTTCTACTTTCTTGTTGCTAATCAGGTGGTTGGTGATGTTGGGGGATGCTGAGTCCCCTTTTGTGTCATTGTTGTAGAGTTCAGAGTGGTATTTTGTCCAGCAGTTGAGAACTTCATTTCAGGTTCTTCTGTTAGCCATTTTCCAGACTCGCCTAAGTTTGGTGAACATTTTCCAATGTTTCAAAACAGAAACGCCATGGTTTAATTAGGCTACCGGTATTAAATTTGATCCATTGCTTACAAAGTTGATATAAAAATGAAATATTTGTTTACATTGCAGCTTCCTGCAAGTATTACAAGGGTGCAAAGGGAAGAGAACCTACGAAGCAAATTGAAAATCATGACCAAAGAAAAAAATGATAGACTTACAAAATATGAAGACTTATGTGCTATTGGTCAAAAGCTGAGTACAAATTGTATGCTTCACTTTCGGATTTTGATAAAGGTTCCAGTGATATATTCGATCATTTTGAAGAAAAAGCAAAGGAAAAATTGCCTGAAGTTGATTACAAAAAAATCAGATATAGAAGAAGGCATATCAGTGATGATGAAGATGATGCTTTAGAGAACCTTGAGTCATGAGACAAGTTCAGAATCAAAACATTTATACCTGTGATGGATGCATTAGAGTCAAGTCTGACACAGAGTGCCTCAGTATACAATGATGCTGCAAACAAGTTTTCATTCTTATAAAAATTAGAAGCTACAGAAGAAGAAATTCGTGAAGGAGTTAGTGCACATGAATCTTGTAGGAGAAATCAAGCATTTTCATCAATATGTTACACATAGTCAAGCCTATGTTTCAATGGGACATGATAGTCTGACACATCAGGATCTATTTGCCACCCACACCTTGCAATCCTGGCGAGCGACGCCACTGATAATAATACATTTTTATCTCATACAATTTTTACAGAAAATTAGAAATTAAAGACCAAGTGAAGAGCTTTTTATCAAAATTGAGTTAACATTTGATTTTGATAGTAAATAGTGTATTCAGTATCTGAATGTTAAAAAAAACATTTATACAAAATATCAAAGATACATTTTAAGTAATTAGTTCAATATTTGCACTTAAATGTGTGTGTTTTTCGGATGATTACTCCAAATCTCGTAGCCATTTGAGATGTTTTTATTTCCGGCAATATAGGAAAGTGACGTAACATAAAGGATTCCGGCTAGGAAAAATAATATTGTCACGTGTTTTGAATCTATTGCCACATGTTTTGAATCTTTTCCCGGTTCTTATTTTTAACAAAATGGTTAAATATAGATTTATAGCGTCTATTTTTATTTATTTATTTCCCTTGTGATACGTCACTGCCGTATGAGGCTATTCCAAATCTCGTTCCTTTGAGAAAAACCTCTTCACTTGGTCTTTAAAGCGTAAAAATTAGTAAATAGTACTATGTAGCCTAATCGATCTAATTTTAATCTTTCACCTATTATAACGTAGGCTTAGTCAGCAAATATATATGTTTATATAACAGAATTAATTATGTTAAAAAGAAATAAGGTAGGCTAAGTATTTCGTACTTCATGTGGTGGGCCATGAATTATTTTTCTGAAGGAAATATTTTAAAATGACCATGTTGGAGATTCGCACAATACACTTCACTCAATGCTGTGCAAACATTACTTATAGTCTCGGAGAGGGCCTATTGTTGCTTTTAGTTCTATTGTCAATCCTAGCCATCGCTTACATGGCTTAGGCTACATAACGAACTCCAGTCTCTGGCGCCTAATTTAGATGTACTGAGCGGCAAAAAACTGGGTTTCTACACGTATTCTGCAGACAGTTTGTTGGTGTGTTTGTGTTCCTTTGTTATTCCAGTCACCATGTCTCGCTATACTAGGGTTGCCAGACGTCCGGCAAAAGGAGGACATGTCCTCCTTATAGACTTGTCCTCCGTCCGCAGGCAAAGCACAAAACATTTAAAATGTCCGGCTTTTCTTACTATTTTGTTTTGTAGGCATTAAGACAAATATATTTTAAAAAATAGTAGGCCTATTTACGTGTTAAGAATATAAAATTAATAAACAGGTGATGATTTGTACAAGAAAAGATCGAATTATCTTTTTTTTTAAATAGTCTTGCATGAGCTTTAAAGTTGCCCAGCCAAAGCCAAGCTGCCCATCAGCCTACAGTGAATTTATATATGTTATTTTTAACAAAACTGTTTCTTGCTCAGTTTACCAATACACACTTAAACTTAGTGGCAGCTCTTGTAAAAAAAAATTTATACGGATTGCGGGTTTAAAGCAAAACAATCCAATTAAAAAACACAATGTCCAACCCTACGCTAGACAGCGAAGGTGAGGTTTTCTACAATTTTGGTCGGTCACACTGCCTTGCTAACAATTGCATTAGTTTCCACCCATACATAGATCTAGATCTACAAACTAACAAGATGAACACAAAAAGGACACGTCAACTGTAGTTTCCATAATTGATATATTTGTATTAACGTAAAACCATGTTTTTACATGTTATCTATGTAAGTTGAACAGGGCAAATGTAGAATTTTGTAAAAAATGTGTATTATTATTTATTTCATTAAAAGGAAATTTGTTGACGTCAATTTTTCTTGACCTCCCCACCTCCCCCATGTCAACAACAGTCAAACTTTTTCAGACCCCCCTCCCCACTATTTTGTTGACGTAATTAATGGACGTCCCCTTAGGCCTAAATCTTAATTTTCCATTGAGCAAATCATAGCGAATTTCTAAACTGGAAGTCTAGAGGACTTAGTGCGATCGAAAATTCCGAAACTAAGTGTTTCAGGTTATCAAATAGCAGATATCGAAATATCAAAGCAAGCGGTCCATCTTATTATATACTTTGATTTATTATGTCACTATCTATAGGTCTATAGCCTACTTAATTGTATTTCAGTTTAACCCTCTAGATATCCGAAAATCATATTTGACACTGACATATAAGCTTATAAAGGGCCCCATATCCAGTCGCGTAGATAGGGGGGGGGGCAGGGGTGACATATGTCCCCGGGCGCCACGTTAGGGGGCGCCAAAATGAGTAGTAAAACTAATTATTTAATTTTATTTTGATGCAAACTAATGTATCCCAAATACGTTTGCAAGATTGAATTTTGGAGCTCTACAAATATCTTCATTACAAACCAGTTGGCAAGCATGATTTTAGCGCCCCCATTGAGATTAAGGGGTGCCATTCTACTAAAAAACAAATGACACATCCACAGTGTAGGATTGCTGATGGCGTTTTTTAAAAACAAATATCAGTTCGGGATCAAATATTATTCTTCATATACTGAAACTGGCATCTGGTTTTAACAATTATACAGGTTGGATAATTTCGAGTCGAATAATATCACAGCCTCTTCGTGATGAATTTATAACTCTCGGATCTATACCCTTTCAGCATAGAGGCAGTCTTTCGTCAGTAGCAGGTGAACGTTCGATTACTGCGTCATGGTTTAAACGCCGACTAGCAAATGGAGAGGAAGTAAATCGCTCGTGGCTATTATATTCACCAATTAATAAAGCTGCTTACTGTTTCTGCTTTCTATTGTTACATCACCAAGTTCAAAGTTCAAACTCACGATCTTCATTTGAGTTAACCAATGGTTTCAACAAAGGAGAAATCCAGAAAAACCAGTCTCATGAAATCACTCTCGGCCACCACAGAGCTTTTACTACATGGAAGGAAGCCGAGCGGAATTGATAAAACTGAAATTGATGTCCAAGTCCAAGCTCAAATTCAATTGGAAAAACAACGTTGGCGAGATATTTTGAATAAAATACTTACCGGTTTTAAGTTTTTAGTTTCACAAAATTTGCCACTGCGTGGCCATGAGAAACATCTGCATAACGACGGGGATAAAAATGTTGGAAACTTTCTCTTTGTGATCCAACTCGTTGCTCAGTATGATCCACTGTTAGAAAAACACCTACAACATGCCCGAGAAAATCCAGGTTCAGTATCTTATTTGTCACCGGAAATCCTAAATGAATTTATCCACCTACTTGCATCGACTGTAAGGAATCAGCTGTTGAGTGAAATCAGAAAAAAGAAGTACTACGGTATCTTACTTGAATAAACACCCGATCTAGGATACGAGGAACAGCTTTCTCAAGTCATCAGATTTGTGGATGTGGATTTTCAAACTAAAAAAGTAACAATCAAAGAATCATTTTTAGGTTTTGTTCAGATACATTCCAATGACGCAGCAAGCCTTGAAAGAGTTATCGTGGAGAAACTGGAATCTGATAACATGTCTCTAGCTGACTGACGGTCACAATGTTATGACAATGCTGCTGTAATGACAGGGAATATATCCAGCCTTCAACAGCGAATATGTGCCAGAAATCACAGAGCATTGTTTGTCAACTGTGACAACCACAGCTTAAACTTAGCAGGAGTACACTCAGCTAAACATGATCCAGTTGTTATCACATTTTTGGAACAGTTGAAAGTATATATTATTTGTTTTTCTCTCGTTCAACAACTCTTTGGGAAGAATTAAAAAGAGTTGTGCCAATCACAGTGAAGAGGGAGTCTGAAACACGCTGGAGTGCTTGATATGAAGATGTTGCTATTTATGAAGGACTAGCTGAACTAGTATGGATGTTGGAAAAATTATCAGAAGATGCAACTATGACGCCTGACACCAGAAGTAATGCAGAAATTTTGCTAGCAGGTATATTAAACCTTAACTTCCTAGTTTTGTTACATTTCTGGAACATCATACTTGGGAAAATTGATCGTGTCCAGAAACGGTTGCAGGATCCTACTATGAATTTCTAGGAAGCAGCATCTGAACTTGAATCGCCGGAGCAAGAACTTGTCAACATTCGTGATAATTTGAGTCAAGTTGCAGTAGACAATGGAAAAACAAGAGGCACAACATGGAGAATCGAGGTTGACAGAAGAGCTAGACGACATCCGAGGATGCCTGGAGAATTAGCAAGAGATGCAGGACTTTCTGCAGAAGAAGAAATTTCACGTTTTATGAACAGCGTAATTGATAGACTCCAACAGGAGATATCAATACGGTTTTTAACGTCTAAAAAGTTAAACACCAAATTTGGATTTTTACTAGACGTCAAAACTCTTCTCGCTGAGACAAATGTCGATACACTTCGTCAAAATTGCTTAGAATGTGGAAATTTCTACGACACTGACGTCAATGGTCACGAATTGTGCACAGAAATAGGAGACTGCAAAATGCTGCTCAGTACCCGGACTGAAGTTCTACCTAAAACTCCTTGGGATTTTCTTGGTGTTATTGTTTCACTTGGAGATGACGTATTTCCGAATCGTCGAATTTCACTGCAAATACTTCTAACAATTGCTGTTTCAATTGCAAGCTGTGAGCGGTCCTTTAGCAAACTGAAGCTTATTTTGTCTTATCTACGTGCTTCAATGGGACAAGATCGTCTGAGTGATCTTGCACTCCTTAGCATCGAAAGAGAGACACTTGAGAATATTAATTTTGACAACGTGATTGACAAGTTTGTGACAGTCATACCAAGGAGTATACATTTTTTGTAGACTTATGTCTATTCCAGTCATGTATAATTAGTAGAGTATATATATATATATTTCAAATAAATTGTTTACAATCATATAGAGAATTATTAGTCTGTATACTATTTCATTAAAATACCAGATGCTTCGAAAATGAACCATATAAACCGTAAAATTTCAAAAAAATTTGGAGGCTCAGTGAGCCCCCAGACTCTGTTGGTCCGAGAAGGGGCGCAGACTTTGTATCATGTCCCCGGGCGCAGAAGACCCTAGCTACGCCACTGCCCATATCTCAAATAGCTTAGGGCTCCATCAAGTCTAAATCCGGCCCTGCCGGATAAAGTCGCCAAATTACAGCGTATTCAAAACAGTCCCACCCGCCTGGTCATGCGTAAGTCAAGGCGTGATTCTGTGACAGTTCTCCTGCGTCGGCTTCATTGGCGTCACTTCTCAGTTTCCGGTCCGAACGTGTGGAATTTACTTCCCCTTTAACTCAGGCGAACAAGCTCTATTGTTATTTTCAAAAAGAACTTAAAAGTCATTATTTAAATCTTTACCTTAGATAACATTTAACATGCTTTAGACTTTAGACTCCTACTGTCTTACTTATGGGTTGGGTCGGTTAATGTTACATTTATTTGATTTGTCTTTTTTAATCATCAATTAGCTTTGTCACCTAGACTAGAGTAATATCCGTGTTCTTAGTTGTATGTTAAATGCGCTCTGAGCTTACATTATGTTTGTTGGCAGCGCTGTACAAATATTATTATTATTATTATTACAGTCTAGGCCCTAACGAAATTTCGTTACATTCGTAAGAAAAAGTTGTTTCTATTCTTTTCATTTTCAATTTTTTGGATATCTTTATCAAAATTCTTGCAACCAATAAGGCCCTATGAATCACTTCACGTATCAGATCGATTAGCAGAAACCCAAAAAATCATATAAGGTCTAGATCAATATTCAACTTTCGTGAGTAGGCCTATATCAGATAGTGGCTACCAATTTCTTATCATTACTCCCTTTCTATTAAGTTATATTTTGTGTCTGTCTGCTTGCTTGCTTGCTTGATAGCAAAACTTTGCATCAATTTTTCGACCACTTCCCGTGGTCCAATCGAGCTGAAATTTGGACAGCAGACTTGTCCAGACTAACAATACATTCTATTAAATTTTCAGTTAAAACAACTTAATTATACTATACTTGTGACAATATTCATTTCTTAAAAGGAAAGTATAAGAAAAATTTTGGTTTCACGTAAAAAATGCCTGTGCAACTTTTTATAGTTTTTCGGCGCAAAGCTAGAAAAAAAAAAGGATGCACTAAGATTATTTTTAGAACAATTCATACGGAGTAAGGAGATACTTTTGAGATTTGCGACACAGATATTTTTCTGCACATGTTTTATTTCCAGTAGTCAATCAATTATTTAATTACATGATGGTAAACTTAGTTTGGAAAGAAAGGGAGTATAATAAAAACTTCGTTTTTATGGGTTATTCTTGTTTTTAAATTGAGTTTTTAATTAATACCCAACAGCACTGAATTGACGCCTAGTTTCATCTCTTGACAAATGTTCTAATTCATTTTAAGACCCGTCTGACAAATAGACTAGCTCAGGTGTTACAGGTGTATTATAAAGTGTGGATATATTGGGCATTCCACAGTTGTGTCAATGGTTGCAGGAAGTCTTACTCTTATCATATACATTACAGACGCTCTGAATATAAAGAAGATTATTGCGTCCTACGCTCATCCGTGGTCTGAGTCTAGTCTTGCATTTTATTAATGTTTAAAATGATGTTAAATTACTGGTTTTCCTGGTTTGTTCAGGTAACCCATTCCATGCCCGAAAGCCAATGGGAAAGAAAGAGTACTTATATGTATATGTTCTCGCATAAGGGATAAGGAAAGTGTTTTTGTCTTTATGTCTTTCTTACTCTTGATGTCTTTTCTTCGTCCTCTAGCCTATATAAAAAGTCTTTTAAAGTTATAAGTTATAAGGTTTCTTAGACGCAGAGATGTTATTATAAGTTCCTTATTTAGGATCAGAGAGCGGTCTCTGTCTGGTGCAGTTGACGTAGTCGTGCTAAATGAAACAATTATGCATCCAAATCCTAGTTCTTTCATTCCATGACTCTTTTGCGCGATCTACAACTTCTTTTTGTTTTTCTTCTTTTTGTCTCGTCCATACGGTTAATTTAATTTATACTACTTCTTATTTTTTTTTACTTAAAAGGGTAGGCCCTATAGTCCTATTTTTTTTATGGAAAGGGTCCCATTGTTTTTATTCCTGAAAAGCCTCCATTCCCTTTTTATTCTTAAAAACTAACTTTGTAGGCTATTCTTAAAAAGGCCCCACTTTTCGGAAAATGGTCTTAAAATTAGGAGAAGGTGTTGCTTCCCCCCCACACCTCTTCCGACTACGCTAATGCCCATCACACACACATAGATCTAGGCCTAAACACTTTGCCATCTTGTATTATCATCTTTACATTGTTCGGTATTTGCCCCCCTTCCCCCACAACCACCACCGTCTTGCAAATCCTGACTACGCTACTGTTGTCAGATGCCTTAACAATCGAATTACTACATCCAACATCCTTTGTTAAAGCAAAATGGTGGTTAGGCTTTACTTACACATAGACAATAGCAGGTGTACGCAGCATTTTTTCGTCCTTGGGCCTAATGAATTTGACTACAACGTCTAGACCGGCCAAACATTCTGAAAATGTATTTTTTTTAATCATACAATGCATTTAAACAAATACAAAAAACTGCCGCTAGAAGCTCTTTGGGTACCAGTAAAAGGCTTAGTTGGTCGTACCTTTGCCCGCGGGCCGCATGTTGCACGACCCTGGACTATCTATCTATAAGCTTAGAACATAATAGAAATAAGCCGGTCTATCTTTTTAAAATAATAATATTATCTTTTCTGTTGTTTAGAAAGCCCTGTACGGTGTTATGTCATGACCTTCTTAAGACTGTCGTGGATGTGGCCATGGAAAGACTTTCCTTTTTTTTATAGTTAAATTTTCTTTAAATATTGAAATATCAATCTAATTCTTTTTCCTTTACTTGAAAATGGTCGGTTTAGGAACTCTTACAATGTAAAAATTAAATGATGAAAACGAATGGGAATTGACAAGCCTTAATTATGCGTGATCTTTTGAAGTGGTGAGATCGTGAACTTCCGGTTCGATTTTTTAAATGTTTAATTATTTTAGGCATTTCCGTAAACAAAAAAGCATGCTTTTGCTGGTTATTGACAGTTGATTTCAACCTCGACGGCTAGTTGTAGTCTTTTAGAATTATACAAAGGATACAATATTAGTTATGAGGAATCCGTTTTTAACATCAAAAGTGAGTAGGCGATAATTAATACTCAAGTGTTAATAGCATGTAGCTTGTTTATAAAATACATTAGTCAAAAGTTTCGTTTTCTTTGTTATTGAAAAACAAAATTCGTATTCATAAAAACGAATAACAAAAATTCTTTTGCATTAAGCAATAAGTTTGATATTATAAAAAGGTGATTATTCCCTTCTGACTTTCACAATACATTGTTTTCTTTTCTAGGCCTAAACATCTTTTGGAAATGAAAGAAACTTTAATTCCCAACAAATGTTCGTACAACCAGTAACCTAGCAAACAGACATGTTTCGAATACAATGATCGAATTCGACCGGAAATGTTTTTTCTTGTGAACTTTTATGCATGCATACACGTTAAGACTTGTCAATGACGGGAAAAAAAATTTCGCAGCCAATCAAACGCAGGGTTGCCAGATGCAAAATGTCCAACATTTGGTCACAAAGAAAGTTGCTTGGCCACGGCACAGAGAACTTGGCCACGAGTCCAGAATTGGCCACCAGTCGATCCAGTTTTGGCCACAGATCATAAAATATATATTTTTTTAAAGTTCTGTTTTTGCTTATCTTACTGTGGGGACGTCCATTAATTACGTCAACAAAATAGGGGGGAGGGGGGGTCTGAAAAAGTTTGACAATTGTTGACATGGGGGAGGAGGGGAGGTCAAGAAAAGTTGACGTAAACAATGTTCCTTTTTTAAAAATAAAATAATTAATAATACAAATTTATTACAAAATTATAAATTTGTCCTGTGCCACTTACATAGCACACATGTAAAAACATGGTTTTACGTTAATACAAATAGATCTATATTATTTTATTGATTACGGAAGCTACACTCAGAGCCTTTACAAGCTTATGTAGCGCCCCAGGGCAAAAGTTTCAGCGCCGCCCCCTTGCATACTGTAACTGCTTGTTTAGTGCTATATTTAGACTACATTTGTCGCCCCCCCTGGAAGTGTCGCCACCGGGCATATGCCTCCCTCTGCCCCCGCCCCCCCATGTGAGGGCACTGGCTACACTTTTTGTGTTACTCTCGTTAGTTTGTATATCTATGTATGGGTGGAAACTGGAAACTAATGCAATTGTTAGCAACGCAAAGTGACCGACCAATTGTAAATAACGTCACCTTCGCTGTTTAGCGAAACATGGTGACTGGAATAACAATAGACCACAATAAACACACCTGAAAGGACGATGTGACAGTGCTATGAGCACCGTCGGCGAGTCGACTGCTTTAATTCAACGCAGTGGCGTAGCAAGGGGAGGGGGTCAAAATTAGAAAGTCCCCCCGGGCCCCCACTTGAGGGGGGGGGGGCCCAGCGGAGTGTCCGAATTGTTGTTTTTTCTGATGTCATAATGTCGAATGTCAAAATGCAGGGGCCCCTAAAGAGGCCAAGCCCCCCCGGGCCCCCAAATCCCTAACAACGGCACTGATTCAACGCCCATGGTAAGGTTAGCGTTAGCAGGCCATGCACTCCGACATGGAAAGGTATGAGTGGGCAAACTCTGCCGAGGCTAGCCCTATGCTGGCCGCCTATAGGGCGGTCGCGTGTTGGGTCGACTTGCTCTGTTCGAATTCCCCTTAAACGAACATACATTTGCCTTCTCGAGCCATATAGGGCTTGCCTCGTATTCCTGTAATGTGGGCTGACGGTGCGTGGACCGAGCGTATTTTGCCTGACACGGGCATGTTCCATCTAAAGTAAACACATCCCCTCAAGACCACATTAGAAAGCAGCAGTTTTTACGGGACGTTTTGTATACCTTTCCGTACGTCGCACCAGCCTCACCCCCGGAGGCGCCAGAAATCGTACAGCGGGGTACCTACGCTACAAGCGCCTCAAATGGACAGAACAAGCTGATTAACCTCCAGACCTGCAGCTCGGGATACCACGCCTCTCTCCGTCACCCACAGAGATAGGAGTGGAAGCATTTGCCTACTGGTCAGACTCGGGGAACCAGTGGTGTTCACACTTCGCCAGCTTTGAGGCTCATAGGTACAGAAGTGAAATTAGTCGCCAGAGACTGGCGTTCGTTATATATACCATGTTAGCAATAGCTGGGATTGGCAATAGAACTAAAAAACAACAACAGGCTCTATCTGAGACTAAAATGTTTGAATTGCATTGAATGAAGTGCATTGTGTGAATCCAACATGTTATTTTAAAATATGTCCTTCAGAAAAATAATTCGTGGCCCACCACATGAAGTCGAATACTAGCCTTGGCCTACCTTTCCTTTAATTATCCCTAATTCTGATATATAGACTAATATATTTTTGCTGACTACGTTATAATAGGCGAAACATTAACATTAGAACGAATAGACCAGGGTCGGCAACCTTTTGCTAACAGTGTGCCAAACTAGAATTTCTAAATCATTCAGCGTGCCAACAGCGTAAAAGTCAACCTGCTTTATTATAGGCCTACTTTTTAACAATTATTTTTATAGGACACTTTATTCAACTCCATAGCAAGACCAAGGCCAAAAGCAAAGGAGATTTAGAAAGAAAATCATTAAAGCGGTTTATATTTAATATAAAATATACGTGTTTGTGATTATCATCCTTTTTATTTGCATTTATATCAAACACACATATTTATTACCATACTTTCACATATATGGTAATTATTGTCTAAACATTATCATTTGTTAGCCATGTTGAGGATCTAATACCTGCTAATATTATATTTGATCTCAGTTTACTTGATATATTCTTTAATTTGTGTTTCAGTTGCAAGATATAGGTACTAATATTATGACTATAGTTAAGCGCAATAGATATGTAGTAATCATTAAAACTAGGTAGTTAATGTCATGTTTAAAAATATACATATACATTCTTAAGTCCTATAATATTTATATAATTTTCAAATGCTTTTTACAGTTTGATCACTTCAAAGCTATGTATTGTAAGCCATTTATTTTGTAAAAAAGAAACATATTAGAAACATTAGCGGAAAAAACGGGTTAATTACCTCCCTTTAATTAAAAAAGGTGTTCACATTTTTATTTTAATTCTATAGTGATGCCAAACAAGTTAGTTTTGTAATATAACAAATATGACTGAGTAATTATTATTTCTTTATATAAATCCAACATTATGATATTCATTACAAGATTTAATTATTAGAGGATTTTAATAATTTACGTTAAACAGTTGTTAATAAACTTGTCCTGAATTAATTGTTTGTCCATTTAAGGAGTTATATAGGGATGTACATGTATTTAAATGTTTTGTATTGATTCAATTTTTTTCATGGCAAGATATATCCAGTTTCAATGCAAATCCATTCCAGTGGTCCTTGTAAATGTAAATTCAACTCACTGAAATGTGTCGCTACGTCATTCAGAAACATCGGCTGCAACAGTCAGTTTTCCTCATTCAGAACCGGGAAAAACATTTCTTGGAGGTCTCTCGCGTGCCATTGAAAATCGCTCTGCGTGCCAAGTTTGGCACACGTTCCCTAGGTTGCCGACCGCTGGAATAGACAACATATAGTTCTATTTAGTATTTTTTTATTTCTAATTTTCTGGAAAAAATGTATGACATAAATATGTATTAGTATCAGTGGCGTAGGTTGCATGGTGTAAGTGGCAAATAGTGCAAGGTAGGAGAGTTAGGGAGCAGGGAAGCCAACTACAGTGTGTATAATGTGTGTGTGTGTGGGGGGGGGGGGCAATTATGCATGAAGAAATAGTGAACATGTGCGGTTAAAAAAGACGGTTAATTTACAACTGGTGCACAATTTCCCCTGAACTTTTTAACAATTAACATTGTACCAAAAGCCCATTAGTGAAACGTAAAATCAGAAAGGATGAAATATTTCTATAAAAAGAACAATAGTAAACAAAACGAAAAGAAATATTGTTAAAATTCTCGGATTGGAAAAAAAATTTGGGAAGGGACAGGTGGGGGGTGGGGATAGGAAAAATGTTACACCCCCTTCGTGGCCACGCGTATGAGAGTTATATCTAATCTAGTCAATTTGAAATCTTTAAAACAAGTCTTAAAATATATAAGAATTAATTATAGTATGGACATTTACGTTTAAAATCTATTTTTAAACATAAAAGCAGCGTTTAAAATTTAATTTGTTAATTGTTGTAGGGGGGGGGGGGTAACAAATTGTTGACGTAATTATATAGGGGGGGGGGTCTCTGAAAGTTTGACAGTTGTTGACAAGGGGGAGGGGGGGAGGTAAAAATTGCCTAAAAATTGTTGACGTAATTAATGGACGTCCCCTGTAGACTCTAACGCTGTAGCATTACATAGCTTAGTGGTTGATCTAGGTAAATATATGTCATGGTTCTGGCTGAGTGTAATTTGACACTTGACCTCGTGTTCCACAGTTTGATTGGATACCTGTATTTTCAGGATGTTATTCTGCCCCATCATCTGTAATCATTGTAGGCCATTCCTATTAACCCATATCTATTGTGGATTTTCCCCTTTCAGCCACGCCCACCAGTGATACCACTCCTTTGCTTTTTTTCCCAAGATCTTGGCTTTTTCAATTCTAGCTTGAGATATTGGCTTTTTTTTCTAGGACCTTGGCTTTTTATCTTGGCTTTTTTTTTCACGAAAATATTAGCATTTTTTTAATGTATTTTAGTGGCTAAAATGTATTTTTGGGTAGCGATTAAAAAACTAAATGCATATGGCATCTGTTACAGCAGATTTGTTTAGACTCAGTGTCACCAGCAACGGCTCGGTTATATCGTATAAAAACAGTGCTGAGGTGGCTGGAAATTGAGTGAATGGATGAGGTGGCAACGAGGATATTGCCCGGCTTCCTGTTTACCAAGTGATTAGACAGGCTTCTGCCGTTCATCACCGATGTCATTAAAACCTCTCTATCCACGGGCGTGGTCCCGGACTGCTTCAAATCCGCCATTGTCCCCCACTCTTAAAGAAGCCCGGACTCGATGTAAATGAGTGCAAGAACTACCGCCCAGTATCCAACCTACCCTTCCTTTCCAAGATCCTGGAGCGTGTTATCCTCGAGCAGTTAAATGACCATCTGTCTCTGCATTCGCTGATGCCCGCGCACCAGTCCGCGTATCGCCACCATCACAGCACTGAGACAGTGCTTCTGCGGATCACCACTGACCTCCTAAACGTCTCAGACAGAGGTCTCGTCTCTGCCCTTGTGCAGCTTGATTTGTCTGCTGCCTTCGATACGATTGACCACCACCTACTAATTGATCGCCTCAGCTCTACATTTGGCATTCATGACATCGCCATTTCCTGGTTTACAAACTATCTTCAGAATCGCTCCCAGACCGTTATGATTGAGTCCATATTCTCACTGCATGTTCATGTCTGCTATGGTGTGCCGCAGGGGTCTGTCCTCGGCCACTTCTTTTCACCCTTTACATTCAACCCCTCTCCTTTGTCATCGAACGCCACAAACTCAAATATCATTCTTTCGCCGATGACACCCAGCTCTATAACAGTGCTGAGCCTGAGGACTTCGACGGGCTCCTTGCTTCCATCTCCATCTGTTTCCTGGACATCCAGAGCTGGATGACGGAAAACAAGTTGAAGCTTAAAAGTGAGAAGACTGAAGCTCTTATCGTCGGTACGAGACAGAGGGTCGTGTCCCTCACTGCGTCCGATCTTCAGCTGGCTGATGCAACTGTGCCTTTCTCCCCGACTGTCAAGAGCCTTGGCGTCTATCTGGACTCCACGCTGTCCATGCACTCCCGCATCTCCTTCCTCACCAAAATCTGCTACATCCATCTGCGTCGTATTGCCGCCAACAGTCGTTATCTCACCAAGGAAGCTTGTGTTTTAAGCTCATCATCTCTCTCCTCTTTTCCCGCTTGGACTATTGCAATTTATTCTTGGCTGGTCTGTAGGCCTCCTCCCTTCAAGGACTCCGTATCCAGAACTGCGCAGCCCGACTAGTTCTTAAGAAGAAGAAGAAGTCAAATAATATCACTCCTCTGCTCCGATCTCTGCACTGGCTACCCATCAACAACCGGATCTCATATAAGCTGGCTTCTATCTGCTATAAGTGCCTGAATAACTGTGTCCCGGATTACCTTCGCTCTTGTCTGGAACTCTACACCCAATCCCGCCCACTTCGTTCGGCTTCTGACGCGCTTACTCTGCGGATCCCTCGTGTGAGCAGTGCCCTCACGTGTGTGTGTGGGGGGGGGGGGGGGGGGCAGAGGGGGACATATCCCCGAGTGCGGCACTTCCAGGGATGCGACAACTGTAATCTAAATATAGCAAATATAGCACTAAACAATCAGTTACAGTATGCAAGGGGGCGGCGCTGAAGCTTTTGCCCTGGGGCGCCACGTAAGCTTGTAAAGGCACTGCGTGTGAGGCTAGTGTCCGCTGGTGAACGTTAATTTTCCTTCGCAGGACCGTCCGCTTGGAATCACTTCCCACTACAGCTTCGCTTGAGCCCTAGCTATGACATCTCCAGGAGCCGGCTGAAGACTCACCTATTTCGTCAGCAGAATTAGCGTATTATTACATATTTCGTTGTCTGTATTCTGTAACTGTCGTCAGCGCATAGAACTGTCACCAACGGGATATGCGCTATATAAGCTATATAAGCACCGTTATTATTATTATTATTATTTTAAAGGTGTAGGGGAAAAACATCCCACATTATATGATAAATATATACGTTAAAAACTGGAAGAAGTTCAGACAAAAAACAATGCGAGTTGGGAGGAGAGACAAACAGTTGAAATTAGTAGGGGGAGGAAGGGAGAGGGCAAAGGTTAAGAAAATAGTAGGCCTATAAAGGAGAGCGGGGAGTAGGGCCTACACAATTTTGCAAAAGGACAAATAGTGCACGGCTTGGGGATGGGCAATCATAGGATATGACATGCTTTTTCAGCACTTGTGCATGAATTCACCCTAAACGATTTGAAAACTATTTATTTTTAAGTTTCAAAGTCGAAAGGTATAGAGGCTACTACATTGATCTTTTTACAAATTAAATTTCGTTTCAAAAGGAGTGAAGTTGAAAACAAAAGGGAAAAGGGGGGGGGGGGGGCACAAAGTTGGTCACAGAGACCATGTTATATTATAACTTGGCTTTTCTGGGTATTTTTTTAGGAGCTCAACTTGGCTTTTCTGATATTTTAGAGCGGTATCACTGACGCCCACACATACGGTCACATTTACTCGTCTTTTGTTGTTTCAAAGATAAGTGCTTTCAGATGTCCGACCTCACCATGTATTTTCAGGATGTATTTACTAGAAATTACAACGATAGGGTGGCCTTGAATGCCCATCCTATGGGGGTGATACTAGTAACCCAATTTCTCTGTTGTAACTGTAACCAGGAGTGTTAGCCATTATAAAAAGCTATTATGTGAAAGATACATATAGGCCTACCATGAGGTAGTCGGCATATGTTATATTAATTATTTTATTCATTTAATTATTTTTTTTCGCCGGATATTTTTTTTTCTTTTACAAAACTGCAGAGGTTTTCATGAGGGTGTAAAGATAATTTGTACCTTGGCCGTGGCCACACAAAGCATAATTTGTCCACTTTTGCAGTTGGTTTTGGTCACAAGGCCGTTAGACCATCTGGCAACTAGTGGCAACCCTGATCAAAGGATTATTCTCAAGCGCCATTTATATAAAACGCAAACAATAGAATTTGTTAATTTGATAAATTTGTCAAAGATGGACGGGATTGGGTATGTGCAAAGAATATCTTATAGTATTTTTTAAATTATTTTTTTAAAACTATAACTATCAATTGTGGCCGAAGTCTTTACCGACGGTTAACGTATCGAATCTACGAATGTTCAATGTTGAGCCATATTCAATATCATATTCATATTTAGACTGTGCCTCAAAACCAGCGCTGAATTACTATTTGCTGTGTTTTGTATAAATAATAAAGAGGGGACAGGTTCTACCCTGCTGCCAGTCGTAGTTATAATAGTTAATTTTTTTAAACTCAATTATAATTATAGTATAGCCTATCCAGTTGAACGCGATTGTTTTTTTTGTTTTTTTAATTAATTAGCAAATTACTTTAACTGTTTTTTTTAAATATAATATAAGAGTCTATAGTTTATCGTGATCAGCCTATATTTGTAAATAATTCAGACGGGTCTTTTATTTTTATGTCAAAAAAATTGTTTTGTTTTTTTTAGTGTCTGTTCTACAGCCTAGCTTACTAAACCAAAAAAAAAGTCAAGATCTAAATACTAGTAGTAGTTGCCTTGGTTATAGAATAAGAATTCCAAATTCCAACTATACACACAGTACAGTGTCACACACAAATAGAATAGTGAATAGTGAAGAGTAGGCTAATACGCCAATACGGACTTAAAAAATTAATGATATTGATATCAAGCAATCATATATATAGCCTACTGGTACCGGTATATATAGGCCTATATATAGGCTATATATAATAAATATTATATTATCATTTATTAAATTGACATTTATAAACAAAGGTATCTATAAGTATAAGGATATAGGTCTAGTCTAGGACAGTGCTTTTTTTGTAAAAAAAAAGGCACTCAGTGATGGATTGCCTAACTTTTAAAGCAGTTTCGCATTTTATATTTTAATTCTTATTGCGCGCAATTTAAAAATAATTCAATTTTAACAAATTAATAATATAATAAATTAATAATAAGTGTTAAAATACAAGAAAAGTAATACTTTTTTCCCCACATTAAAAAAAGCGTAGGTACGCCGTAGTGTAGTGTGTAGAACTAGTAACTACAGGACTGCATTAAATTGTAGGGCGGCTCGGCGACCTCTTATCAACTGTCCTGAATTACGGCCATCATATTTGTAACGAACATATTTTTTAGTTTGCTTGGAACGGTTTCAGACTTAAGTAAAAAAAGAAAAAGCTAGATTTAGTTTCATACAAGTCTGCGAAATAAGCTTAGGCCTATGCCTATAAGCTTACAAAATCTGGTGTTGGTGGAAATCTTCTTTTTTTCTGACAAAATAGATTCTAGAAGTTTTAAAAACATTTTTTTTTATGCCGGCGCATATTTTTTTCTAACAATATAATATCGGACATAATAAACAAGAAAATAATAAAAATAATTTTGATTAAAAATTAATTTCTAAATGAAGTTTTCAATTCTTTGTGTCGCGCATTCGCGAATTTCCTCATTTTCATAACAAAATAAAAATACGTCATAATACTGAACTATATAAAAAAAAAGGTGTAGGCCTATTAATCCTTAAGTTGTTTTTTTTCCCGCTATTCAGTTATTAGGCATTTGAAGTTACAGACTAGATTCAATAGTTTACTAGTTAACATGTTATCGTAAATTAACTAAAGTATCATATGCCTTAGAGTTAAAGTCACTAGGATTAGGATACAATATTTAAATTACATTGATTGGTAACTGACCTAGAAAATACAGAACAAAGTAAATGGGTAATAAAGAAACACATAATTATATTTTTAAAGTAGGCTAGCCTAACTGTTTTTCCAATTCCCCAAACTATAAGGTTTAATAAAATAAATAGGTTTATAGGCCTATATCTAATGTAAAAATATATCATAAAAGAAAACAAAATAAAAGCAGAATTCTCTTCATCATTGTATATATTGAAATAGTGTTCAGCGACTTTTGAATATGTATGGCATAGGATGGGATTGGTTGAGGTTTCAAAAAAATCTTAGTTTATTTCTTTCTTTTTAATTATAGTTTTCAAATGTATGTTTATGAAGGTAAATTTATGTTTAAGTGAACTGTTACAGACCAATATCTCTAAAAAAAAACTTATTAAGGATTTATTTTCTGTGGCCTGAAAAATAATTGAATTTGACCTTTAAAATGCACCAGATAGCACCATTTAAAATCCATCTCCAAAATAATTACGGGGGGAGCATGCCCCCGGACCTTCCTAGCGGTCTAGCCGCTTTGCGGCGCCGATTTGGCGCTTTGCAAAAAAAATCCAGTTTTTCCCATCAGGAAAGTTGCCAGCTATGTTGGTCTAGGATTTCATTATGATACATAAAGAAAAGCCAAAGAAATTAACTTAACAAAACTACAAGTTTAACCAGGACTTACAATATTAGAAAAGAGTAAATTAAAATAAAAAACAACATTTGCGTTCAACTGGATATACTATGTATAATAAAAAAAAAATTTACAACGGCTGACCGGCCCCAGTGTAGATCTTGACTTTTTTTTTGGTTTAGTAAGCTAGGCTGTAGAACAGACACTAAAAAATTTTTTTATTTTTTTTGACATAAAAGACCCGTCTGAATTATTTATAAATATAATGATAAACTATTATTTTAAAAAAAAACAGGAAAAGTGATTTGCTAATTATAAAAAAAACAATCGCGTTCAACTAGATAGGTTATACTATAATTGAATAAAAAAACACTATTATAACGGAAGTGCTTATTCGTACACCCGTATGCGGAATGTACACGGAATGGGCACTGATAATTAAATTAGACTGCGCATTTCTTTTGTGCATTAAAAATATTCCTATTGAATACAAAATAGACCTATGCAATTTAAATCAGTTTCAGGGGGCAGATTTTTATCCTTTCAAATTTTAATTATAAGGTTGTCAGTTGCTTGTTTTCATTCTTTATGTAAACTAATTGTCAACACCAAGCCCTATGAAGCTATGCGCAAATGACTGGACATAACTTATTACTTGTGGTCTTTGTAATACATTATACTTTAAACAAAGAAAATCTCGACATGCCGCTGTGTTGGTTAAAATCTTCTAACTGCCATGTTTTATTGTTTTCTCCTGTTCTTTCTTGATTACCTGGATATGGATTTTAAGACGTCAAAACAATACTGATAAAATATAGCATCACTTACACAAACTGACCCCTGACACAAAAATGACCCTTACATCAAGCGACCAAGCCAGCAGGTGAAGAAGGCCTATTGATCTTAGCATGGCAAAAACATGTTGCAAAACCAAAGTTATAAAATTACACTGTCAGTGACTGTCTATACGCAATTTAAAAAACAGCTCAATAACCCACAGAAGAAAGATCATATGTGCATAATGTTGAGCTCTATACTCGGGAACTTGCTTACATGATCACTCAATATTTTTAATGCCTTATTTAGTATTCGTCTCTACCCCTCGGTAGAAGTCTAAGAAGATCAGTTAACTGAACTAGTACAGAAATGATTCTAAAAATTTCATATGCTCCTCCCCTACATAAACTATTTAAGCATCAACAAGCACATATAATGACATTTTATTAGTAGCGTAAAGTTGGGGGGAAAGTAATTGCTCAGTGCATTTAAGTACCTTACATGTCATAACATGCCTTATACTTATATGTAGCTCCCATACCTATACCTTGATGCTATCCTTGATCACAAAAATGTACAAGAAAATACTTTAACTAAACATAATAAGCAAATATGTTTTTTAGCAACACTTGTCATTACACTCACAAACCAAATAGAAGATTGCATTGTAACAATGGCTGCTGTTAGGATTAAAAATATATGTAGGACGATAGAAACGATGACATGTGAGTTATTTTGACGTCGCTTAGATATTACAGAAATGGTAGACGACCTTAGACTTTGGGAGCGACAAGACGTGGTTAGACTATAGGCTCTTGAAGTTGTTTTGTTTTAATTAAGTCCATACTGTATATACATTAACGGATTTGTTCTTCTTGATTGTAAGTGATGCATGACTTGGTGTGAAGTTATAAGGAATAAGTTTGTGCAATAGGTGCGATTAAGGAGTAACTAGGAAATGTGTGTTTGACGTCATGTAATGTTTACTTGGGAGAGAGAGATGGTAAACAAGGACAGTGTATGTTAGGCCGTGGAAGAGTGATGTTCTTGGTCTTGATATGATAGTAGTAACGAAGTGTAGAAGCGATGTTGATATACAATACGTCGATTAAAGTTATTATCTTCAAGTGAAGTCTCTTCAAGTTTATTGAGTTGTGTTACTACATGTTATGAAGATCTCTCAGTTACAAAATGGTGGAGCAGCAGTAGAAATCAAGACCATAGAGAGACACATCACAGAGCCTACTTTATGTACAGTTGTTGGAACTGTTAGAAGTTGACCTGCCTGCCTGTCTTGGAGGAGGTAACTTGAGGGAATCGACGTTTGATTGCCCTGCGAGTCATTGTATATGACTGGTGGATTTATTGATTTGTGGAGCTGCACTGTGAGTCATGGTATATGACTGGGATGTTTACTGATCAGTGGAGTTTTTTGTGAGTTGTGGAGCAACCCTGTGGAATAGTTACAGAATTGTACTGAAGCTGATGAGCTGCGAAATCCGAAGCTGTCCTGTACTGTCGTCTGTGAGCTGTACTGACGAGCTGGTGTCTATCTGGTGTCAAAGTCTATCAAGGTCGGCGTCGTAGGTTGTTACTATCCGGTTTGCCGTGGCTACACACTATTGCCTATTGCCAGCCGTAACTGCTTACGAAAGCTTTCTGGCATAGTAAGCGGGCGTCATTGCATCGTTGCAACCGCTGATAAAGGCATACATCGTCTGCGTCCTTGTGCAGAGGGCATGTTATTGCGGGCGTCATTGCATCGTTGCAACCGCTGATAAAAGTATACATCGTCTGCGTCCTTGTGCAGAGGGCATATCATCTCCTGGCGCCGGATGTGTAACTTTGCTGTTGATCTCGTTTGCTGACTGTATTCAACACGTCGGTGGAAGTTAGGCAAGTTCATATGCAAGGTCGACACAACGGTTACCGGAAGACTTCAAGGTTGGGAAAGGACACTCAAGGTTGATCCGTTGGATACTGTGGAACATTTGATTTGGTTGGACAGAGCTATTAAGGTCAAGGAATTTGGACGTTGGACAAGGGACGTGCGTGGACCTGGATTGGAGACAGCACTACTGAAAGCTAAGTTAAATATTTTTTTTAACTTGTATGATAGTATCTAGGGTATAATTTATTATCATTGCTATATGTATATTCGTATATTTGTATATGTAAATTCTATTAGGGCTACATGAGTATATTTTTATTCATTGGGGAGATTCGTCCTTTGGAAAAAGGATTGTGCGGACTTAGACTGTGGGTTTGAGTGGGCTTCCCATTGAATCAAAGTGAACTTAATATTTGTTTAGTTTGTTAGTGTGCTGGTATCTTGTTTTGGGCTGTTTTGTTTATCGATTTGTGTCAAAACATTAAGTATAGTTTACTTGTGTGTATTCTTCTGTCTTTCTGCTAAACTATCTGTGTATCTATATATATATTTATTTGCTTTATGATTTACTTCTAATTGTAATTTTAATTGCAACTACAAATGTTATATGCATCACATTGCTATATTGTAAGTATATATGATTCATGCTGGTGTGTTGGTTGAGGTAGTGTGCTATATGGTCAACGTTTACACGCCCTTATGTTAATCAAAACTTAAAGATTTTAATATTAAAAACATTGCACATATTTGTATTTGTGCTGATTTGGAGGTTGTGCATACATTTATTTTGGTACACATATTGCGTGTAACATTTGCATTGTATTAGAATATCGCGTATAGTAGTATTAGAACGATACTTGTGCTGTACTAGAGTACTGTACTGTGCGCAGTGCTATTAGAAATTTTTTCTTGTATACACTTGTTGGTATAGCGGTTAATAATAAACATGAATCTTGAATTATGGAAAGTGTGGACTGAAGTAGCTTTAGAGATAGGGTTACAAGGGGATGCTATTGTGAAATACGTAGAGAAGAAAGTGCAACAAAGGATAGAATGGGAAAATGAAAATGAAGAGTGGGAAAGAGAGAAGAAAAAGAGAGATAAAAAGGAACAAAGACAAAAAGAAGATAGGGAGAAGGAGATACAGAGGGAGAGAGAAGATAGGGAGAAGGAGATACAGAGGGAATTGGAAAAAGAACAAAGACAAAGAGAGGAGAGAGAGAAAAGAAAAGAGAAAATACATAAACAAAAAATGGAACTATTAGATTTAGACATTGGGAGGATTAGAACACAAACAAATTTGAGTAGATCTATCAATGATAGGAAACGTGACTTGTGGTTAAGTAAATTGTATAATGGTGATGAAGATATAATGGTCTTAGAATCTCAAATAAGAGAAATGGAGGAGGAGATAGAAGAAAGAGAAATGGTTTTTCTATGTAAGAAAGTAGTTATTGAAGTGAAAATTACAGAGTTAAGGAATGAAGTTGACTTATATGATGATGTTGATAAGATAGCTAAAAATGAAGATATAGTAAAGGAAGATAATGGGATTAAGTTGACAGAATCTAAAATACTAAATGAAGAATCTAATATTATGGTAAATGAGTCAGAAATTAGAATGGAAGTGTCAGGTATGATAATTAGAGAACCAGAGGTCGTGGATTTGAAAAATATAAATGTAGAACCAGAGGTCATGGTTGAGGATTTTAAAACTGAAGAAAGAGAATCAGAGCTTATAGTTGAAAAGTTAGAAACTATAAATGAAGGTGAAATCTTGGGTGAAGATTCAATGATTAAGATAAAAGAACAGGTGGAGGTGACAGATAAGGAAACAGTTAATGTAAGAACTGAAGATGGGCTATTTGATGAGATCAATTTGAAATTGTCGGGAGATGAGAGTATACAAGATAGTATATTAAGTGATCCTCACTTAGGTCATGATGACATAGTTGTAGATCTTATGTTAAGTGAAAGGGAGAAACGTGTCAAGGTCTTAGGTGTTATGTTAGGTGAAAGGGGGGAAAAGAAAGGTTTTAGGTTGTTGACTAAAAAGTGTCACAAAGACAATGTTGAAACATTGTTGACTGTAGATTGTCGGAAAGATAGTGTCGCGAAAGATGAAGAATTGGGAGTTTGTCGCGAGGACAATGTTGAGAGAGTTAAGGCATTGGAAATTAGAAATTGGCAAGAAGACAATGTTGGGATAATAGAAACATTGGGGAATATAGATTGTTGGAAGGACAATGTCGTGACAGTAGAGACATTAGGAATTGAGATAGAATGGAAATACAGAGAAGTGATGGGGACTGTTAACGTTAGTGTTGATGAGTTGGAAGAAGAAAAGGTATTGCAGATAAGTGAATGGAGGGAAGACTGGTTGATATTAGACATAAGGAAAAATGTAATTAACGATGTGAAGATAGTTTGGTGTTTGTTCGAATGGGGAGATGGTTTTAGAGATGTTGTTCTGGGAGGCAACGATTATGGATGATTATGTGTAAATTTGGTTTAAGGATAGGGATTGTTGTAGATAATATTGTAAATAGTGTTTTTTATATTATTATTTGGAGATATTAACAAATGTTACATTTTTCACAGATTTTGATTTGGTTATTATGATGATGATATTTTGATGATGATGATGATGATGATGATGATGATGTTATATTGCCACACATTGTACCCAAGTCAAGTTATATGTTCTATATTGGTGTTGTGGTTAAGTGAAAATAAAATGGGTGAACATGAGTAAATGAGTGAATGAATTAGATGTAATCATTTTTTATTTAAGTAATGACAGTTATATTGATAAGTTTGGGATGATGACTGCTTGGGATACAGTATAGATATCATTTTTCAGTGGTATTATTATTATATTATTCATGTTAGTTATTTTTATAATAATAGTTAATAATAGTTGTTGTCTTGAGGAGAACATATGTTGGTGTGCAATTTACATTTTACAATACTTTGTTTAATAGGTGCTTAATGGATGTATTGAAAGGAAGTGCATATTTGTTATGATTTGTTGAAAATTTTAATTAAATAGAGTTGGAGCATTTGTATAATAGCAGATGTATAAGATTTATAAGTTTTTTTTAAAAAAATACTAAAGGTATTTTTAAATGTGAGAAGGAGGGTGTAAGTGATGCATGACTTGGTGTGAAGTTATAAGGAATAAGTTTGTGCAATAGGTGCGATTAAGGAGTAACTAGGAAATGTGTGTTTGACGTCATGTAATGTTTACTTGGGAGAGAGAGATGGTAAACAAGGACAGTGTATGTTAGGCCGTGGAAGAGTGATGTTCTTGGTCTTGATATGATAGTAGTAACGAAGTGTAGAAGCGATGTTGATATACAATACGTCGATTAAAGTTATTATCTTCAAGTGAAGTCTCTTCAAGTTTATTGAGTTGTGTTACTACATGTTATGAAGATCTCTCAGTTACATTGATTAAACGTTCAATTCTTATTTACTGCAAGACGGCATTGGCTTCTCTCATCTGTGGTGTACCCCAAAGTTCAATTTTAGGGCCTATCCTTTTTGTTGTTTACACTAGCCAGCTTGGCAGAATAATTGATAGCTAAGGATTATCTCGCAAACTATATGCGGATGATACCCAGGTGTACAAGAGCTTCCATCCTGATCATAATGCTTGTACTGCCGCTGTTAATGCAGTGGAAGACTGCTATATAGCGGTGAAAGCGTGGATGACTGCCAACAAACTCAAACTAAATGACGACAAGACTGAGACAATTCTGTGCGGTTCAGACTTCAATCTCAGGAAAGTCAATATTCCATCTATTAAAGTAGGGGCCTCTGATATCTTTTTGTCCAACACTGTCAGAGACCTTGGGCTTTATCATTGACAATAAATTAACAATGGGTCCACACATCAGTACTGTGGTTAGGGCCTGCTCCTCCCATATATGTGCCCTGGTCAGCTGCGACCTCTGATTAATAAACTGCCAATGCTCTTGCTGTTGCAACAATACAGTCAAGACGTGTAACAGTTGCCTGTGGGGGTTACCCCAGAAACAACTGGATATACTTCAGAAAGTTCAAAATACTGCAGCACGCATTGTGTCACGAGTAAAGAAGCATGACCATGACCCAATCCTCAAAGAGCTCCACTGCCTCCCTGTGACGAAGCCCATCAATCATAAGATTATGTCCCTTACCTATGGATGCGTGGAAGGCACAGCACCTGCCTATCTCAAAGAGCTCATACCGAAGCATGCCCTGTTAAGGATGCTGCGCTCTTCAACACAGTCTCTCCTGGAAATTCCTTGTTAGGATGGTCACAGGAAAAAGACTCTTGGTGTGCGCTCATTTGAATCTGTGGCGCCTTCACTGTGGAACGGCTTACCTGAGACATTGAAAAACTCTTGTGTCAAAAAAAGCATTCAAGAAGAATTTGAAGACTTTTCTTTTCAACTAAGTTGATCAAGTAGGCCTCCACCAGCAAAAAACTTGTTTTAAAGTATTTTAAAATGTTTTTGTTGTTTCATGCCTCCATCGGCCTAAACCTTGTTTAAAACTATTTTAGAGTGTTACTGTCGTTTTGTTTTTATGAGCCCGCTGAGCATGCTTGCATTAGCATGGAATGAGGCGCTATATAAATGACCAATTATTATTAATTATTTTTGTATCCAACTTAAAATGTGATCAACCCTGAGATTCATGCATCGGATATAACTAACTACAAAATAAAACTGTCACAGATGCATTTAACTTAACTTTAATTTAATCCATGTGACTTTATAATGTCCATTACTACTAATAGTAATAGTCATGAAACATCTATAAAAAAAAAGACAAACTTTCACTGAGCCAGTGAGAAAGGCATTCATTGGGCTTGCAGACAGAAATAGTCAAATATTTTACATTCAATGAAGCTTTATTATTTATGTAAATGGAGTACTTTTAAGTTATTTTATTATTGGTTTTCTATTACACAGTCCTATATATGTGAAGTCTTATTAAATTGTTTCGAGTCCAGTGAAGTCCATTTAATTGTTGTCAGAATAAAATGTCATAATTGCATTAGGAATAATTATACATTTTGATTTAACCTAATTCTTCATGATGTCCTTATATTCATACAGAAATTCTAGTCCCTGCAAGGAGCAGCTGCGCTTTGCTTTAAATAAAGTTACTGACAATGCTGTACAAGCGTTTTGTCACATTTGGGACAAAATGGGCATTGAGGAAAATCAGAAAATCAACAGAGGTGATATCGCTGTTGCACATGTGAAAAATCTGATGCATGATATGGTGAAAGACGAGGAATTTTTTATGCTTAAACTTGAAAGAGCAATTGAAGATTGTACAGAAAAATTGAGTGTACTTTGTGAAGAACTACCTATGCCCTTTGTCAAGGTATTCATATTTAGTTAAAAAAAATTCTTATTCAAATTAATTTCTGAAAAAAGTAAGATTTTATAATAAAAGAAATATATTAGTACTAAAGAATTTCAATAAATTTCTTTACATCAACTTACCATACTTTCAAATTATAGTGGCTTTGTCATGCACAAAAAAGGTTACCGGTAACTGATGGCTCAAGTTTTGTCCCATTCCCAATATTCATTCGGTTAATCACCAATCCAATGATATATAACTATCTCTTCCACTATAAGAAGTAACACCTATCAACAGAGGTTGTTTTTTAATTGTTATTGTCCACTTGACAGGTTTTGTCTGAGCTTGGAAGTATGTTAGAGTGTATCCCCTCCAATAATAGCATCACATATCCCATATGGGTGCATCATTGTTGACTTCTGCTCGCTAATTGTCACACTCTTGTGCAACCCTGTGGGAGTTGATGGACAGGCCCATACCATCTCATTTTCCTGCTCTTAATGGAGCAGGTTTTCATATGGGCAGATGATGTTGTATTCAGGGCTGCGGAGTCGGTAGATAAATGTTCCAACTCCGACTCCTCATTTTTTTTTACTTCCGACACTCCGACTCCTCTGTATCAATATGCGAATGTATTTTGTACATTCCTTAAAGGAAAGAAAGGCAATATACATCTACATGTCATTACCACAGGACTGACTACTGGCTGGGATTTACTGTATTTAATTTTAAATATTCATGGGCCACCTAAACTCTTGAGGGCACCGGCTGTACCCCCCTCTCGTGGGGCCTGATCAGTAGAGGTCACGACCGGCGGCTCTAAGGGGCAAACGGTTAATCCCTTACCAGTGAGAGTTACACATGGGCGCTGTGTTCCCTGTAACAGCAGAACTGTGCGGTTCAGACTCAATCTTAGGAAAGTCGATATTCCATCTATTATAGTAGGGGCCGGCAATGTCACAAGTCACATGCCGGAAAAGCCAAATGTGCGTAGTTTTGAAGGTATATTTGAAAAATACTTCAAACTTGATTAGTGTTTGCAGGGAATTCAAAAGGTTGATTTGTGTGAATACAATATGATTTTGTACCATAATATTCTTTAGAACTAAAAAAAATCTGGGCTAATTGATTAAAACCGATAATAGTTTTAAATTTTTCAATAGTGGTAATCAAATTACCAATTATTGTTGAACATAATATTTAGAAGCATATGAAGAGGCATATATTTATGGAAACTTGTAAATAATGTGTTGAAAGAGAATCAAAAGAATGTGTATTTAATAGTGCTGTTAATAATAAAGCACAGAAGCGGTGTTTTGAAAATCAAAACCGGTTTTTGGTTTCAAAACCGGAATCCGGTATTCCGGTTTTCATTTAACATACCTAAGCAGAACACAACACTATGAAAAGTATAGCCTAAATATTGCCGCTCCTAATTGTGCGTTGCGCGAGGAGCGCATTTATAAGTCGTAAAGGTGGCATTTTTTGTAGGCCTATTGAACGCAAATTACATAAGGAAAGAATCGTAAATGAGTAAAAGCCTCTCTAGGCCTCTAATAAAGGTACGCTTGTACACTATAGTAGCTTAAAATGCATTTTATTTAGGACCTAAGGCCTAGGCCTATAGCCTACTAAGGCAGTGTTTAGTATTCAGAGAAAACCGCGGGTGCCATATCCTAGCATTTGAAATCATTACAAACAATGTTAATGGTAATTAGTAATTTGGGCACTTGTATAGCGTCATCAATACCAGCGCCGTGCAGTCTATATGACGTTCAGTCTAATGACGCATTTCAAATGAGTTCAAAAGACTTTAATTGTGTGTCGACCTGCTATAGTATGACAATAGGGATAGGAACTTGAGTAGGGATGGGGACTTAGAGGAAGAAACAGATACTTTACTTTCTCATCACCAATGTCTGTAGGCCTATTGATAGGTTGTTTAAAATAAATGAAGCCCTGCCTTTTTCCAATCTTAATTTAGTCGGAGTCTGTGCATATATTTCCGACTCCGACTCCAGGTACCCAAAATTTCCTCCGACTCCTCGACTCCACAGCCCTGGTTGTAATTTGATTGCAAATAGCTTCATTTGAGATGTGCTCTGCAAAACATTTCAAGGGTCGTGATCATCCTTCTCTGGAGATCTGCTGTGAGGGTCCAGGTTTCACATCCATAAATAAAAACTGACATAGTCATAGTCAGAGTTTGAATTAGACAGGTCTTTGAATGGATACTTTCTTGCTTTACCAGTTGCTCTTTAGCTGAGCTATTCTGGCAAGAATTTCTGGCTTTGAGCATTTGTCTGATATATTGGCTCCTAGATATTTAAAGGAGGAGATTGTTCCTTTCTAAAAAAGATGTTGAAAGACATGGGAGACAGTTAACATTCCTGTCTGACTGCAAGGGTGGCTTTGAATCAATCTCTTTCTTTACAGTAGAGTACAGTGCTTGTAGCTTTGTCGTACAATCTCTTTGTGATCTCTATGAGGTTTGCGCTGATATTAAATCTTTTCATGGTTTCTCATAGCACCTTGTGCCAAACTCTGTCAAAGGCTCTCTTAAAGTCTATGAAGAGATGACAGAGATCTTTCGTTTTTTTTTCGCATGGAACATGTAAGTTAAATAATTTTTCTGTTGTGTCCTTCTCTAAAGCCTGCTTGCTCTTCCTCATTTTTTTTCTGCATCTCTACTTTCTCACTTAGAATCAGGTGGTTGTTGTGTTGATGAATAATGGGCAGTTAGGCTGAGTTTCCTTTTGTGTCATTGTTGTAGACCAACTTGTAGAGGTCAGAGCAGCATTTTGTCCAGCGGTTGAAGACTTTCTTTGACGTTCTTCTGTTAGACATTTTCTAGACTTATCTTGGATGGTGGATACTTGCTTATGTATGGTGGATCTAACTCTTATCAAAATTACTGACATCAAGAGAAGCTGGAAGAAATATGAACATTTCAAATGCCTCAAAACAGAAAAATATACTTTCATTAGGGTGTTAAAATAGATTAATTGCTACAAAGTTGAAATAAAAATGAAAAATTTATTTAAATTTCAGCTTCCTGCAAGTATTACAATGGTGCAAAGAGAAAAAAACCTACGTAGCAAATTGGAAATCATGACCAAAGAAAAAAATGATAGACTTACAAAATATAAAGACTTGTATGCTATTGATCAAAAACTGAGTAGCCTTATGCACACAACATCTTACTACATACCAACTGGTGCTGTTCCTTCATTAGAACAATTGAAAGATATGGAGATACATGTAAACAATCTAAAAGCTGAAAAGGTATGTTGATACATTTTATAAAACCTTAAATAAAGGGAAATGTTATATGCATTTAGATTTTAAGAATTATTTTATATTAATACGTGAATTAGAGTAACTTTTTTTGCTTCATACCCCATGTGTTTGATTGTTTACATAAATTTATTTGTGGCATTGCTATTGTCTGAAGAATTGATTTAATAAAGCTTAATCAGAACAAAAAAACTTATAATCAGTATATATGCTGGTTTTTTTTTTCTTTTTAGGGTATGAAGTTATTCAAGATTTAATGCATTCTTAATTTAATTTTCTTCTAGGAAAAACGATTTGGAGAATTTGTATCTACTAAAAGTAAAATTATTGAGCTCTTTCGTGTTATGGAAACTGATCCAGATACTTCACTGGGCAGGGATTTAATTTGTGAGGGCGATGACAGCTTTGAACTTTCCATGCAGAATCTGGATGCCCTGAGGGCCTTGTATGAAAAGGTGATATTAGTAACAAGTACAGTAACATTATATATTATTTAACCCTTTGGCCCTTATTCAGTTGCCAATTTTCTACCCTTTAAACCTTGAGTCAAGTCGCATAACTCAGTATATTGGGAAAAAAATCATTAAAAAAATATTAAAAAACTTACTGTAAAATAACTATCAAAGCAATTGAATCCAATTCTTCATAGAAAATATGTATTAAAAAAAAGTTTAATCCAAACCAGTAGAGATGAAAATAAAGTAATAAATAAAAGTGAAAATAAAATAAATTGCTGAGCCTAAGTTGATCGGTTCCGATAGTTTGTCATGGAATTTTAAAATCATCTTATCAGACTCAAATTTGCCTATTCAACATCCACAACGCTTAAAATAACTCAATTATCTTGGCATTATCGAAATAATAAAGCCTTTCCCTCATCAGCCTAGCCAAATGCTACTCTAAATATTTCCGAAATGCCCTCAATTTTTGTAGAATTAGCACTAAAAATGCGTTATTTTAAATAATTCACTTAAATTTGATCGCTCGCCCTATAAATAAAAAAAAACAGCTTGTAAAAATATCGTCACTATCGCTCTCTTTTGTCAGAGTTTAAAAAGAGTTTGTTAGGCATTTAAAAACTCGCGTCAGGATCAAAAGCAAAACAACCCATAGGTGTCAATTGGCAGGCACGACTCCAATGGCCAAATGGTTAATAAAATGTGATTTTCTTAAATGTAAAATTTAAAAACGCATGCTAGTGTATATAATATAGATAGATATTTTATAGTATAATTTTTGTACAATACTTTTGATGTTGCAAAATTATTTACTAGGCATAATTGTAATCTAATTTAGCTCCAAAATGAGGATAACCAAATGAAAAAAGAAGCTGAGGATCTGAGAGACAAATTGAGAAGTTTATGGAATAGGCTGGAAACATCAGACATAGATAGAGAAGAATTTGAAATTCAGAATGAAGGACATGGGACTAAGGTCATTTCCAATTTGAAAGTTCAAATAGCAGCATGCGAGAAACAAAAACTTCAAAACTTACCATCATTTATCAGCAGCATCAGAAATGAGCTTGTCTCCTGGTGGAATAAATGCTATCTGAGTAAAGAAAAAAGAGAGAAATTCACTGAATTTCAAATAGGTATGGTAGTTTGAAAATAAAATATGTGTATCATAAATAGTGAAATTATTCATTGTCAAACAAATTATATTTTTTTGTATATTTTTTCCTTCAGAGGAATTCTCAGAAGAACTTTTAGAAGCCCATGAAAAGGAGCTGGAGAGAATGAAAGAATTTTACAACATAAACAAAGGCATATATGATATGCTCGCTTACCGGGAAGAGTCTTTAAAAAGCCTGCAGCAGTTTAAGGTTTGTTTAAGCTAATCTTAATAAGTAAAAATGTCCTTAAGGAATAATGGTGCTGATCTATTATCTGTATAAAAACATTGATTTGTAATGTTTATAATAATTAGGTTAATAAACTAGGAAAAGGCCAGTGATACAAACACATTTTTAAATGATAAGGGTGGTAAATTTCTGCAAGAATATCCTACATATCCCTTAGTCAGTTGGACCGTTGGGCGCACAGATGACATGTACATTAGCCTTCTCCATTTCCTCCGTCTCTAAGCCTTTCTCAATGCTAGAAGATAAGGCTAGTTTTCTAGTAAAAAACTTATGACAGAGCCTAAGGTATCTTATAAAAAGATTTTTTTACTTGAAGTTGTAACATGTAACAAATTTCACAAACTTGGGGGCTAATTTTCATATTAGTTATCTCTTCATATTTTAACTCATGCTTTTAATATACATTTAAAGATTAAGGAAGAGGAAACACTAGTGAAAAAGGAAAACAGCAAAGAATACCTAATTGATGAGCAGTCTATTGACCTTAAAAGAGTAAGCAAAATTTATTAACTGTAGTGTTACACATAACTTTTATCAACTGTAGTGTTACACATAACTTTTATCAACTGTAGTGTTACACATAACTAATAGTGTTCTTTCCTTTTTTCTCATCATATAGAAACGAAACGCAAATTTAGAATGGACAAAAGACAAAAAGCCCAAGGTAAGAAAATTTAACATTTTAAGCTTTATTTGATTAAACCCACAACATTCTACTCCTTTGTGCAGCACATTGAGTTTACTTCCAGAGTCAACCATAATTACATTTAATTACAACATTGGAAACTTTTATAGTTGTAAAGTCCAATGGAGACAGGATTCTAAAGCGGCTGAATGTCTGCAACAGTCTGTCCTTATGAAAATGACACTTCCTTTGTATATGTATATATACAGTGCCTTTTTTGTGATGGTACGCACCGGTACGGCGTACCGGCACCTTTTTTAATGTGAGGAAAAAATTATTACTTTTCTTGTATTTTAACGTTTATTATTAATTTATTATATTATTAATTTGTTAAAATTGAATTATTTTAAAATTGCGCGCAATAAGAATTAAAATATAAAATGCGAAACTGCTTTCCGCACACACTCGTAATGTTACGTCACAGGTTATTAACCCATTTCCGATCATGCTTGTTTTTAAGACGTAGGCCTAATGCCTTTAAAATTTCAAAATTTGAATGCAATAATTAAGACTTAAAGAAATTAAAACGAGCGTAGTTAGAAATTGATAATTTAAGTAATAATAATTTTTTAGCCCACTTTGGAAATGAAGAACATTTTTTATTTCTTTTTGTGATTGAATGATGTTTCGATTGGGACTTTGCCGGTAAGAAAGAAAACCAGACTGACTGAAGAATTAACGGCAGAAGCCAATGTCACAGAAGAAACCCTAATGGAACTATTGGAACCAAAGCCGACAGATATCGTTCTTGGTTCCCCTGTTACTTTTGAACAACTGCAGCCTGCAGATGTTGACTGGCCTACCCTGCTGGACTTAAGGTCAAAGAAATTATTTCCTTGTGAAATATGATTGGCTATCTATCCATAATAAAAAAACTTGGTTGTATTCCTTGCCGAAAAGTTGACAATCTCGGAGTCGAGGCAAAGATGGGAATGAAGGTATCGAACGAATGGGCCGACAATAAAATAACTTACTTCGGTACTAATCGACAACAACAGCTTATGTCTTTAAGAAAGAAATTATTCCATCATAAGAAACTGCGTCACACAAAGCTGCGCTTAAGATCCTAACAGAAGCCGAGGCAGCACCTATTGAGAACGTGTTGTTAAAGGCATTAACTCGTGAGAAAATCGTAACTGCAAATATATTTAGTACAGCTTATAAAGTAGCAAAAGAAAACCAATCGCTTCATAATTTCAAATCTGAAATAGATTTGCAAGAACTAAATGGAGTTGAGATGGGCCGTATTCTTCATTCAACCAATGCTTGCATAAATATAGTGAATCACATTAGTTGTGAAATGAGAAAAAAATTGTTCCAAGAAATTGTACGGTCGAACAATGAAATTTCATTGATCATCGACAAATCAACTACGCTTAGCCAAAAATCGACTTTAATGGTGTATATTTGTGTTTGTCTTGCAGACAGTGGAATGATCTCATTAGTAAATTTATTCTTGGATTTGGTAGAGCTCGAAAGTGTAACCGCAAATGGAGTTTTTGCTTCTTTACTACACTGCCTTCATTTCTATGGGTTAACAGAAGACTTAAAATTTCTACTAAGAAACTTAGTTTCTCTTGCATGTGATGGAGCAGCTGTGATGTTGGGAAGCAAAAGTGGCGTCAAGACATCGCTAAAAGAAAAGTTTCCATCGGTTCTGGTTTGGCATTGTGCAAATCACCGACTGGAACTCTCCGTTGGTGATGTCGTAAAATAAGTTTCTTGGATCAACAGATTTAAGGCATTCATTGATAAACTGTATGTAGTTTATCATTCTTCACCCAAAAATTGCAGAGAATTGCAAATATATGCTCGTTTGTTAGAGGCTGAGTTGTTAAAAATTGGAAGAATGTTAAGCACGCGATGGGTGGCATCCAGCTTCCGTTCTGTTTTAGCAGTTTGGGAAGCTTATGAAGTTTTGGTACAACATTTTGAAGAAGCAAAACTTGACTCAACCAGAGACAAAAAAGATCAATGTATGTATGAAGGTTTGCAGCGAAAGATTACTTTTTACTGAATTTGTACTAGACCTCAGATTGATGTGCGATGCGCTCAAAGAATTGTCAGAGTTAAGTTTGGATTTGCGAGAGCACAATTAGACATCTACAGAGGAGATAAAAAAATCAAGGCTGTTATACAGATTTTTGAAGAAAGGGAAATTATTCCAGGCCCTTATTATAAAATTGCGGCCACTGCTGTAGATAGTTACCTTTTCAAAGGAGTTTCACTTCACACCGAAAACTGTACCAGTGATCCACCAATGGACGTAAAAGCTTTTTACAAAAAACTACAAGAATCAATTGAACAAAGGTTGCTTTCTAGTGAAGATGCTGAGTTGGCTTATTGGGCTCAAGTGCTCGATGCAAAGCAATGGCCGGACAACATTGGTACTCACTTAACATTTGCCAAAACAGAAATGAGAAACTTGTCAACAAGATTGCAATTAAACGAAAGAATAATGATTCGCAGATTTTGTGAATATCTCATCGAAAAAAACATTCCGGATAAACTACTTCCTTTGCAAATTGCTCTCAGTACAATCCCAATTTTTTCAAGTGAAGCCGAAAGAGGATTTTCGCAAATAAATCTTATCATCACTCCGACAAGAAGTTCATTGATGGCAACTACTGTATCTTCACTGTTATTTATCAGATTAGTTGGACCACCAATCGTACATTTTGACCCCACAAGATACATTGATTCATGGTTACTTAGAGGCAGACATTCAACCACAGATACCAACAGCAAAGAACACATTTGGGAGTATACATCAGATGAGAACTTGATCAAACTTTGGAATTTATTATGATTAATTTATTCAACATTTATACTTCATTTTCACTCTTAACAGGGTTCTTTCCTATAAAACACAAGAGAACTTAACACAGTTTTTTTAAAGTAAATCAAGAATAACTTGAATAAGTTGTTAGTTAAATTTTAAAAAATCATAACAAATGTATACGGTATACTAATAAAGTAATAATAAAACAATTTAAATTGGTTAATTATAAAATAAAATTGTTTTAGACATTTAGTATCTTTACAATTGTGATTTAACTTGCATCGAGGTAGTTAAAAGTTAGGCAAGCCATCACTGAGTACCGGCACCTATTTTTTTACAAAAAAAGCCCTATATATATATATACTAGTGGTTATTCCCTTCAAAATGACGGAGTAACGAATGACCACAATGTGTTTTGTTAAGAGAGAAGAAAAAAATAGCAATAAAAACTGCAGTGAGAAAGTTTCTTTCGGTATTTAGTTTTTGTTCTTTTTTATTGAAAACTTAGAAACCGGAAGTAATACAAATATAAACAAACCACAGTAGCTTAGACTATATATCTCTCGCAATGCCAAAGTTTACCCCCCCCCCCCCCCTTTTTCCCTCCAAAGGCCAAACCAATGAATCATGTGAGCGGTGATAAATAAACAACTTAATGCAAGAGGAATTATTGGGAAATAGTAAATGAATGTTCCAGGGGAGATCAGTTTAGATCCTTAACTTACGGTGATTAGTAATAGGTCTAAGTTTTTTTTTTTAAATAAATTAACAAATTAAGCAATATTGTTGATAAAATAAAATAATCTTTTGGAGGATGTTTCCAATTTATACATTTAACTTTTGACACGATTGGTCAAACGGCTTCGGAGCCTATAGCGAAAAAACAAACAAACATCTAAATAAATAAACAAACTCACAGTAATTATTTTTGTGATTTATCTTTTAACATATTTTTACTAAACAGTTCATAAAACATTTGTTTAAATAATTAAAAGAGTTACAAAAACTGTACATATTTCTTTGACAGAGGCCAATGATATCTCCACCTCCCAACTTTTCATTACCTCCACCAGGATTTCCGATTGAAATGCCCCCTGGCATGCTGGGTGGTATGAACATGTCACCCGCTATGCAACATCAACCTCTTGACCCCACCATACAAGACATTGGGCTTGTAAAATCAACAGAGGTAATGAGTGTGCTTCAAATTAAATTATGGCACTTTTGAACATTTTGTCTCATAAATAGTTTTAGTTTAGAAAAAACTGATGTGCCTATCCTACATAAAAGTTTGAAAAATAGCACTACTCTGTCATAAAGAAGCAACTTTTACCCATATCGGTGATCATAGTGAGACAGAATTGCCAGGTTACATAGATCTACATTTTATAGAAAAAGCTTTTATAGGACCACTTCCTTTTTTTTTGCTTAACAGGCAATGAATGACTTAAGAACTAGAATTTTAAGCATAATAAAATAATTAGTTTTATGCAATTTATATGGCAACAACATTTTACAATGTATTTGGAATCAAATACACATTCATTACAAAAATTTCTCTTACATAGAAAAACTTGTCTTAGTTTGTGTGTCGGGGTTTAAAATATAGAAATTTCCTGATCGTCAAGAGATTGACCATACTAGAGATAAACTTGTCAGCAACCATGCTCGTGGCTATGCAAGCTGTCACCTTTAAATCAGTAAAAACATTCAATACAAAGATCCCTGTGTATTGGCTTTGTTCATCAGTTGATAAAATAATGAAACACAATTTTTGTTACTTTTATTTCTTATGTTCAAAAAACTTGCTTTTTAAAAATAAATTTCATGTTAAAAAAGGGCAGGGTAGCTCATCAATCTATAGTGCAACCTATCTGCGGTCAAAATAGAACAACTATTAGGGTGGGTGGGCTTCTTTATTTTCAAAATGATATTGTAGTATAACTTTGTGTTGCAGCTAAAGGTGTAGGCCTATTAATCAATATTTTTTAAATGCTATACTAGATTTGCAAAAAGTTTGCATCTTTATGTTGTTATTGCTAATTTTAAAAAAATATTTGCATTTAGCTTCCACCAAAGCCGCCAGAGGTTAGTGAGTGGTCAGAGCACAAAAATACTGATGGGACGAGTTATTACTACAATACTCGTACATCAGATTCTGTTGGGGACACGCCTCAGGTTCTCAAAGATTGGGAAGGTAGAGTATTTTAATAAATGTATTTAGAAAATGTAAAAAATTTAAACTTTATATTACTTTTTGTAATTTAAAGACGTTTTTATATTTATACTGTTGAAAATATTTATTTCTCTAACTATAAAGCTAAAAATTAAGTAAAAATATTAAGGATTACGACAATCTTTTAAAAACTTGTTAATGCTCATACAGTTTCAAAAATGTATAATAAATAATGCTTTTTTTCCTTCTTTAGCTAAACTTGAACAGTTACAAAATGCTGGGACTCAACAGGTAGCATTGCCCACTCAGCAAAGGCAACCAGAAGTGTCTAAAGTAGATACTGCTGAAAGTTCTGAAGAGTCTGATAAGGAAGATGAAGAGGTATTACCAACAAATATCAATGGAATTATTTCATTTGTGTCGAAAGAATATCCCATGTGAACTTCATTCTCTGAATATAGCTTTTTTATATGAAATATTAGAACTCTAGTTGAATAACTGAAGCTCCTTTATGTCCTCAATGCAATAAAAAAACAAATGCCAATCATTATATAAAGAAATGCTTTTTTTTAAAGTGTACAAAGAACATACAAAATTGTTTTTTCTACACTTAATAATAATAGAATAATGTTGAATTATGGCTTTAGATATGAAATTACATAATCTCATCATTTATTATGTTGTAAAACTCTAGAACTTATATTTGCCTCTGAATATCATAATAGAATGCTTCTGAAATATACTCTTGATGCAGGACATTTACTTTAGTTTGAAATAAAAAAAGATTTTTCAGTAACTGTTGAAAAAAAACAACAGTATTCTAATATAAATTACAGAAATTTGTCAAGGATTTATAATTCTTAATATAAACATTGCACCTATCTGAGAACTCATAATGATCTTATGTCTTCAAATGTCTTAGCAGGAAAATAAAGAGGAAATGACAGAAGAGCAAAAGGCTGCAGAAAAGTCAAGGCCTGTTTCAAGCACTCCAGTTCCTGGGACTACTTGGTATTTATGATCACTATTGCTGTTTTTTTCTTTTCATTTTACTCTATAGAAGTCAATAGAAATAAAGTATAAAAAAAAATATTCCATAAAATTATTACAATCGTTGGATGCTAAATGTGGAATATCCATCCAAACTCTCTTTTATCTTCATTTTTATCAAATCAAAAAAATATTTATATTTTAACTTTCATATAGCTAAGTTTGTAATAAACAATGTAATATGATTTATTCTAGGACACTTTTACATATAAAATATTGACTTAGAATCATTAAATTTATTAAATTATTATAAGAAATTTTACTATTTTCTTTTAATTTTAGTAAATATCAATTACTTTTATAATCTATTAGTTTCCTTATATGCCTATGTAAAGTATTAAGCAGTTTTACAATTGTCGAATCAATATTATATAAATATACAAATATCATTACTAAATAAAATATGACTATTATTAAACAGATCCCATTGAAATAATTTCATATTTTAATCACTATATGGTATCACATCCCCTAACAATATCATCAGCCTTGTCAGGTATACAGACCTGCCTGTATTTACATATTGTGTAGCAGAAAAAAGATTCTAAAAGACCATAACTGCTTCATTTTGTTTAAAAAAATTGAAATAAAGCTTTTTAAAGGATATTATATATTAAAGTGGTTTGTATTTTGTGTAATGACGTACTCATTTAAACATGCTATTACTTTTTTTCTAATTGATAAAAAGATTACTAAAAAAATTCTATAATCATCTATTTTTTTAGTTGTAAATTCCAAACAATTCTCCCCCTAGCATTGGGAAACTTTCCTTGATATGAAGTTATATTTACAACACTAAGCCAAAAGTATATCCAGATTGTGTAAATTTCATTTATTAAGTAAATAAGACAGATTGTTATATTAAATGGAGAATATTCTTTTTAGGTGGGTAGTTTGGGCAGGTGATGGACGTTGCTTTTACTACAATCCAAGTCAACGGCTCTCAGTTTGGGAGAAACCTGAAGATCTCCAAAATAGGCCAGATGTCGAAACATTTTTCTCCTCAAAACCTGATGATAAAGATGGTAAGTATTTTTTTTATTAACTAAGTATTAACTATTTCACTCTTTGTTTTTTATAGAGTTGCTAATCATATTAGTTTAATATTATCTTTTGAAATGTCCTGAAAAAATGAGATTTTTTCCAATTTTTTCCTTCTCCAACACATGTGCCTAGTTCAACAGCCCCCACCTCCCGTGTGTTACGCTTGCTAGGCCAAGCCTCTCCCTTCTAGCTTTGTGACGGTAAAGGTGGTAAAGGCCTACATACAGCCTTTGCTCCTCTTTGGATCCCTAACTCACAGTTTGGTGTCTGATAGATTAGATAAGGTGCCTTATTTTCACGATCAATGTTGAAAATGCCTTATGACGATATGTGCGGCGCCTACTAGTCTAGTGGAGTCAGGAACCCGACACATTTTACCGAATTGATTTATTTTGAGATTTATTTATATCAAAGTGCACAGAAATAGGTCTTTTTATTAGAAAAAAATAAAACGGATGACGTTTAAGACCCTATTTTATATCAAAGGGTTTCCTATAGTAAAAAATACAGTAGGCATATTTAGCTTGATTTAGGCCTAGCTAGCCCTACTAGAGGAATAGTTCGCGATGTATTGTAGTACGCTGAATGACATCGATATCTGTCACTAACTAATAAATTTAAACAAGTGTGTTAGGCAGACGATTTTGGGTCTCGGGATAGCTGGCGCCAGTGTGGGCCTAGTTCTATCAGACTAATGACTAGGCCTAATCTAGAAGTCTAAGTAATTTTATTCACCAATACATTAATGAAAAGTTCTCAATGCTGAATATATCTGACTAGAAAACATTACAAACAATGTTAATGGTAATTAGTATTAGGGCACTTGTATAGTGTCATCAATACCGGTGCTGTGCAGTCTAGATGCCAGGGCAGTATTAAATAGCACATTAAAAAAAACTTGTTGTTGACCCACCATAGTGTGACCTGTATAGGGTTAGGAACTTGAGAAGGGACAGCGACTTAGATGAAGAAACAGACACCTTAAATTTCTTACCCCAACTTTTACATTATCTAAATTCCTTTTTGGTTTTCTTCAGAATTTCCCTTCTAGCAAACTAAATCCATTGGCTCCAGAATTCTTTCCAAGAGGACAGTGTTAGCAAGAAGGTAGTGACAAAATGTAAAAGCACACACCAGCAGGAGCAGCTTTTAATCTTTTGTGTTCAGCTTTAGCGACTCCATCTTTAGGAGTTTTGTTTTTCTTTTTATTGGTTGTGATCTTACACTTCCTTGATCTCATTTCTGCCAGAGTCAAGGAAATTAAGGTTATAGATACAATTTGTCACTTAGTGACACTAAAAATTTGTTTAGTTTATATTTTAGCTTGGGTCAAAAAGAAAGATTGTTTTAAAACGTTTTTTTTCCCCTTTAATTCAATTATAAGGCTTAATAAATTATGGGCATTTCATTTCTATTGTAGATTTGCAGTACAAATTTCTTTATTCTATGGTTGATTACTTTTCTTTTAAAACAAAGCTTTTTAAATTTATTTTTAAAATGTTGTAAATGCTATTGTAAATATGTTTTGTTTCCATGGCTGCCTTCTTTAAAATTTTGTCTTAGTATTATATGGTGTCAATAACTCATTGCCACAATTGAGAATATTTCACAAAAGGCAATAAGGGCAAGAAGCTTAATAAAAAAAAATGTAGTTTCTTCTGAATTCAAGTGTAATTTGGTTTTTAGTAACTGAAATTTTTTAGCAGTAGGAAAAAAAACAATTTCAAGTTGATTGATTGAGCAAAGAATCTTTGTGGAAGTACATTCTTTACCATTTACAACTGAACTCCATTTTAAAAGAAATTCAACATTTTTGATGTCCTTTAATTGTTTTGTTAAGGTATAAGGTGAGGAAGGTTGAGGTGATACAAACTTTATCTGTCATGGATGACTTCCTTGTCTTTAACAACTGTGATTTTTTTTTTATATTGCTGTTTGTTACTTGGAAGACATTAAGTACCATTGTGTTGGCATTACCAAACATTTGAACCTCCAAGTCCTTTGTGTGATGGAAGAGGTTAAATGTCATTGTTTTTTTTTTAATTGTGCTGTTTTAATACCAAACCAATAAACTTCCATTTTAAGATGACATTTTTAGTTTTTATATTTTGTCCTTGCTGGTGATGGTAAATACTTATTTGTTAAACTTGATCGGCATCAGGCAAATTTACAAAAGCATAACACAGCTGGAGATTCATTCTGGTCACGAGGTTAGTACTCTGGACTGTCAGCGCGGTTCCCCAGTTTGAACCCTGCCCAACTGCAGGAGGTTTAGACAAAGGGTGTAATAATTTTCTATATAGATGGAATTTCTGTAACTTGTAAGACATGAGACATATACAACACAGATGTATTTGATCCTAACTAAATTAACATTCCTACAAGTACAAGATAAAAGAAAAAATGAAGAAAATATCGATTTTAAAAAACGGTAGTTTTAAAATGTATGAATATGAATAAAATCTGTGAGGAATGTGGATGTGACATCACTTTGCTTCAGTTACATCTCACTGTTGATATTAACATGTTATCTCTAGAGATCCATAATATAGCATCAGTCCAGAAAGCCTGGTCTTGTATCAAAAATTAGGTTAACTCCACCAATGATTTGTTCCAGAGTCTGGAGGGTGTGACTAAAAAAACCATCCAATTGATAGGTACCTGACATAGTTGGGGTAAAGTAAATGCGACTGGTCATTGACCTGGCCACACATCCCTTTGTCATGGCCACAAAAGATTGTAACGCTGCTTCACAGACCTTGTAGACCACCTTAGTCTAAAGGGATTTCTTACTACTTACTTTATCCAAGACCTGGTTCAGAGTAGTGGAGATAAATTCATCTATAGGTACCGATAATTAGGGCTTAATATTGAACTAAGAAATTAATAGTGTGTTGTGAGAAATGATTGTATAATAATGCAGTAAGTCGGGGATTGGCAACCTACGGCATGCGTGTCAAACATGAGTCCAATGATGACAGGCAGAGTGATTTTCAATGACACACGACAGACCCCCAAAATATGCAATCCATGTCTCTTCTAAAAGAAAATTTGAGGATAAATTTTAGGCTGTCGGCACGCTGAATGATTTATGAATCCAACGTTGGCACGCTATTACTATTATCTTATTATCCAAAATTTGCCGACCCCTGCAGTAATTATATATAAGTTAAAGAAAATCCAGGATCTGGTACCAGGTTCTGCTGAGTCTATCCAGCTCTGGTGTGTAGTGGCTGGGTACATAACCTTAGTTATGAAAAGGAAAAAGGGTGCCGGAAAAAGTTTTAGCAATAAGATCCCTTGGTCTGCCGTGGACATGGAAACTTGTGAATGCGACGTCCACCTTCTACTTCTAAAGTGCCTTGAAGGATTGTTTTTTGCCACTAAATTAACTAAACCAATAAAACAATAATCACAATTGGCCTACATAATGTACGGTAATAAAGCGGGCAGTGTGATCTAGTAGGCCTATAGGGTATAGGCCTACATATGATGCGTAATTATTTTTTAAAAAAAGCTTATAACACTCACCCTATGCCCCACGCACTGATAGCCAAGGAACCAATCTCTATGCCTAATGTTATGTGTAAAACCAGTGCGTAACCTGTAAAGGGGAGGGTCGAGTCTCAAGACCCTATAAGAGACATGCGTAGGCTATACATAGGGTAGCCTCCACAGTCATATGTAGGCTACTACACTTTGTCCCCATGTGCGGAATTCCCCTCGGATCATTTACGTGGTGGCATTGCTCGTACGCCGGCATTCACTATCGCCTGGTAGCAAATATCCAGGCACCGGGCTCGGTGAGACGGATTGTTAATGGGAGCGAATCGGTGGTTTACACATTTTGCCCGCTTTGAGGTCCATTGGTACAGAAGTGAGACAGGAGACGGAATTTATATAGGCCTATGTCAATTTTTAAAACACACACACACAAAACGGACGAGCCTTCCGGCTCTTCAGTCCAGGGCGTAGCGTTTGTTCAGGGGTGAACCGGGGGGGGGGGGGGGGAGGCACACCAAGGTTCTGTACGGGAGCTACATAAGGTATAGGCTTATGGATTCTGCAGCCCAGCTTAAAAGTCAATTGCGGAATTCCCAGATCATTATCGTGCTGGCTACTTCGTATTCCTGCAATGTCGCCCGGTAGCACAAATCCCATACTCTAGGCATAGGGGTCGTCCAATAATTACCTCAACGATTTTAACCTCCCCCCTCCCCCTTGTCAACAACCGTCAAACTTTCAGAGACCCCCCCCCCCCCTTTAAAAAAACAATAACACGTTAAAGCAACAAGTAACACAATTTTACAATTTTTAGACAATGAGACATTGGCTTTTATGTTTAAAATAGATTTGAAATGGAAAGGTCTATACTATAACTAATTGTAATAGGCCTACATGTTAAAACTTGTTCAAAATATTTCAAATTGACTATAACTCTCATAGATGCAGTGGCGTAGCATTTACTGCTCATTTTCGGGATGAACATCTAGTATCGAAAAGTATTTATAAAATCAATGCCAATGCTCTATAGCAGGGGTCGGCAACCTAAAGCACGCGTGCCAGACTTGGCACGCAAAACGATTTTCAGTGGCACGCGAAAGACCTCCAAGAATATTGTTTAATGCAAGTGAAAACAACGTATGTCAGCGTAATTAGTGGGGGCTGCATGGTAAACTACATGGGAATCACACTGGACGTCGACTGAATTTTAGTTCGAAGCAATTAAGATGTATCTTAATGGGAAAAATTCCGTTATTTATATAAGGAGAACTGACTGTTGAAGCCAATTTTTCTGTATTACTTGACGTTTCAGTGAGTTAAACTTCCATTTACAAAACTGACTTGAAGTGTTTCGCAACTGGTATGGACTTGCTTTGAAACTGAGCATATTTTTCCGTGAAATCAATTTCAAAACATTTAACTCTTTCCCTAATTCAAGGCAAATTAAGATAGATGAGCATTTTCAGAAGTACACTAGTTATATTAAAAATTAAAACAATAAACTCTTTTGGTACCACTAGCCATCATTTTGGAGAATTTAATTGAAGGGAGATAATTAACCCGTTTTCTTTACAATAAAATTTCTAAACATAGTATCGAAAACATACAAATTTAATTACATTTTGATCTCAGTTTAACTGGGAAGTATTTTAATGAGTTTTACTTTAGTTTTAACAGAAGGACATATGGAGGAGATGGTTGTTGAACGGAACAAATACGTAGACTAGTAATCATACAAACTGGGTAGTTAATTTAATGTTTAAAAACATACATTCTTTAGTCATATAATATTTATATGATTTTCAAATAATTTTTACAGTTTGATCATTTTGTAACTATAAGTTATAAGCCATTAAAAAAAAGGTTTTCATATTTGATTCAATAGGGATGCCAAAGAAGTTGTGTTTTGTAATATAACAAATATTACTAATTATTATTTTTAATATAAATCCAACATTATGTAAGGCCTATTCATTACAAGATGTAAGTATTAGAAGATTAAAATCATTTACGTTAAACAGTTGTAAATAAACATTTCCCGCATTAATTGTTTGCCTATTTAAGGAGTTTATATTTTAATTAAAGATTTATAATTATAGAAATTACGTAATATAGTGCTATTAAATAAGTCTCTTATATTCCTTAAATTAAAAATAGGCCTACAAATAAATTTGTTTTAGAAATAGGGCCTACTTATATATATGTTTAATTAAAGAAGATGAGCATAAAAACTCTTTTAAATGTAGGCCTAATTAGTCTGTATCAATTATTGAGTGGTCAAGTGTAGGTGAACTCTTTGTAAGCGTAAAACAGCTTTCTTGTGCGATAAAATCTGTTCACACTTGTAAGTTGAACCAAGAGCTGAAAGTAAAAGAGCGAATGTCTAGTGTTACGTCCACAATCCTCTTGTGGCCAGAGTTGTGTAGATCTTGCTGATAAGTCTCGTTAGTCCTAGGGGAGACTTTAATTATTAGTATTTATGTTTCAGTATTACACGAACTCTTCTTATAGTCCTGGGCACAAATTCAGTATTTGTATTCCAACATTTCCTTTCTTGTACATTAGAGTAGTAGATAAATCTTATTGTAATTTATACAACACAATAGAATAGTAACTTGACAAGGAAGCTTCAGTGTAACTGTTGTTGATAGTTTATTTCAGGTGGTATGTTCAATATATACAATATATCTTTTATGTACAGTTAGAATAAAATAGTGCAAACACAAACGTTCTCAAAGGAACATATTTTGAAACTCTCTGTCTTTCAGACAAAACAAATCATTAAATACTATCCGAGTGGTGCAAGGGATAGACCCATTACCAGTAGGGGTGAAAATCATGGTATCATTACGAAACTCATAACAAAAACGATAGGAACTTCCCCTATTAAATAATGAGTCGTTCCCAGACTCTGAGAATTTGAGATCAACACAGAATCCCAACATTACCTAGAACCTTTTGTTTTCCTACTAAACGTCCTAATATTGTGTGTAGTAAGAAAAGAGAGAGAGAGAGGAATAAACATTGCGTGTTCCAATTCTTGGAAAAACAATATACATGACACGCCCCCACCCAATGAAAGAAATAATGTACCATAATTACCCAAGTAATACTCAACATGGTACATTTTTCGTACTTAACACTATCGTTTTAACAACCATCAATCAATGGAAGATTATAAGACAATTTAAGCAAACATGGCTCACTGGCACAACTAAATTATAAAAAGTGTCACTACCCAATGGTAATTGTGATTATAACGTGATGGACAAATATTTCCCCGTTAATATTAATATTAACTAATGTCTCAACAAGTACAAATAATTCAAAAATATTCTAGTCATTCTTATTTTAACTATGTACAGTTGTGTGGATTTCCACCAAAAATTTGCAAAAAGTCTTAATCTATTTAAACAAATATAACATTGCTCAAACTCTGTCAATTTTCAACAGTTTACTTCTAATATACCAACCAAAAGATAAGTAATACATAACTCGAATCAAACTATAGGTTACTTCCCCTTTAAATTACAGTGTCAATTTGACATTAACAGGGTTCATACCTAAGATGATGATACTTCCCCTTTTCTCAAATATGAGGAGAAAATACGCTCTAGTTACGATTACTACAGTAATCTCAATATTAAAATGTAATCCACTATTATGCGTTTTTGGCAAATTTGAAAGTTTAATATAAAAGATTGTTCAGGGTTGAATGAGTGCCCACCTTTAGGTACCTTTGTTTCCCTCCATTCCCGGATATATGGAATATATAACAACCTATATACAACATAGTGAATATCCACTAGTTTTTCCCATTCTATTACCATGATATAACAATTTAGCAATAGATTTCCAATATTATCTATTAATTTATACCAATTGATATTACATCTCTTTCTAAGATAAAAATTGTACATATTATTATTTAGTTCCATTCATTAACTAAAATAAAACAAGATAATAAATCAACTAGCTCAAAGTTTTCCCACTTAATTGCATGTGATGACAATTACTTTTATCCATCCATATCAAGTAAATACGTGCATATTATATATTTATTGCATCATGCATCAACATTTAAATGGAATTTCTTTTCCATAATCAAATGAATTTAAAATATATCAGAACATCAATATTATACATGATTATAAGAATTATTAATACTTTCAAAAGACTTGACTTCTGTATGTTACAAGTATTCTATAGGTATTCCATAATCAAAATTCAAACGAATGATAGGTTATCATGACACATTCTTAATGAATAAGTGAGATGATCTGAAAAAGAAGTATGGGGTTATTCAGTCAATCATGTAGCACCCGAGATAGAGTATCAGCTATGACCTTGTCTCTATCTTGTCGATGATACAGGGAATGGGATACCAGTCGGTCTTTGTCAAATTACTTAATTTCCCAAAGTCTCTATAAAACTGCAGTGTGTGGTCGGCTTTTGGTACCATCACACAGGGTGTAGACCATTTGCTATCACATTTTTCTCCTATGTCATCTTCTAACATATACTTTACATCTAATTTAATATGCTCAGGTCTGATGGGGTCAAATGGATGCTGTTTAATAGACCTGGCACTATTGGTTAACACTACATCGTGCTCTATGACATGTGTCCTACTGGGAACATTTGTAAACATTGACTTATTTTCATGTACCAGCTCAATAATCTTCTCCTTATCTTCTACCGGAAGATGTTCTGGCCTTGTATCTAAACTCTTAAAGGCGTCTGCATTATTAAGTTTACTTTCTGCAAACTTATATTCTATCCTAGATAAATCCGTCGGGACCCTAGCTAATGAAATCATGGGGACCTCCCGTGGTTTACTCTTTTCCCTGGAAACATAGGGCTTAAGTAAATTAATATGGCATACCCTCTGTTTTTGTCTCCGGTCAGGAGTCTTTATCAAATAATTGACCTCGCCAAGCTTTGACTCTATCTCATAGGGTCCACTAAACTTTGCACTTAAAGGCTGATTTTGCAAAGGTAGAAACACAAGAACTTTGTCACCTGGTGCAAAAGTCCTAGCTGTAGCTTTACGGTCATAGTTCTGTCTCATACGCTCCTGCATCTGTGGAAAATGAATCTTCACATGGTTAAAAGCATGATAAAGCCTATTTTTAAATTTATCTACATATGACAAAAGTCCAATCGGTTCACTGTCCGTTAGCCAAGTTTCATGTAGAAGTTTCAACGGACCTCTGACTGAGTGTCCATACACAAGTTCGAATGGGCTAAACCCCAGGGATTCCTGAGTGGGCTCCCTTGCAGCGAACAGTACATAAGGCACACCCTTATCCCAGTCTTTCTCGTTTTCATAACATTACTTTTTAAGCATCGATTTTAATGTCTGATTAAACCTTTCCAGAGCTCCCTGGCTCTCAGGATGATAGGCACTTGATAGCCTATGGCTTATCCCTAATTGTTCCATGACTTGTTTGAAAATGTTCGAAGTAACGTTAGACCCTGGTCGGACGGTACTGTCTTCGGTAGGCCATAACGTGTGAAGAAATTTGTCAGGGCGTCTACCACCTTCACTGTTGTTATGTTCCGCAACGGAATGGCTTCCGGGAAGCGAGTGGATGAACACATGACTGTGAGCAGGTATTGAAAACCGGCTTTTGTTTTCGGCAACGGGCCCACGCAATCAATGAGTATATGACTGAATGGTTCGTCGAACGCTGGTATCGGCTGGAGTGGAGCGACAGGAATTCGTTGGTTAGGACGTCCTACCATTTGGCATACGTGGCAAGTCTTGCAGTATTGTTCGACATCTCTTCTCAGTCCTGGCCAGTAGAAGTAAGGGAGGATACGGTGGTGCGTTTTTCGGACTCCCATGTGACCAGCGAAAGGAAGATCATGCGCCATACGCAGTATATCTTGACGATAGCACTTAGGTATTACAATCTGGTGAATACTGTCCCACTCGTTTGTACCTGAGTTGAGCGGTTTCGACTTTCTCATCAACACTTCATCTTTCATGTAGAAACATTCCGCCATCGCATCTGCAGTCTTTTCATCAACAGCTGTCATTCTGAGTTGCATTATTACTTCGTCATTCAATTGTTCTTTCACCAATTTCTGCTTTGGTGACAAAATGTTATCGTTCTCTGTTGCATCACCAGTTGTTAGTTCAGCAAAGAACGTAGCACTTAAATCGATGTCAGGTGTTTCTGTTATCACTGTTTCATTCGCATGTGTGTCTTCAGAACAGACAAACACATCTTTCGTTGCACTACACGGCGTAGCAGGAGTCTTTACCGACTTCTTTTTCTGCATTGCTCTTGTCAGTGCACATGTTGGGCGTTCATTGGCAGGACGTAGGTTTTTGTCCTCCGCCATCTTTGTCTCCAACACTTTAACCATGGGCTCGACAGTGACTCTGCCGCCCATAATGTCATTTCCTAATATCATGGAAACGCCTTTGACGGGTAGTGCGCGCCACACTCCCACTACGATGTTACCTGTAAAAATATCCGACTCGAGTTTTATTCTGTGCAGTGGAGCTTCCACAGCCCCCATACTAGCACCTCTCAGCACAACAGACTCACCGGTACTGGTGGCATCCGTTAACGGCACACTGCCCTCCAGGATCACGCTGACAGCAGAACCCGTGTCACGTAATATCTGTATTTTCTTCTTGCTGAGTACATCGACTTCTGTCGACACTGTCCCCTCGTAGACAAAGGGTCGAAAATCGGATAGGTCGTCCTCTTCCGGGACTTCAGGAACCATCTGTTCCTCACGGCCTTCTGAAAGCATAATAGATTGAGTACAGCTATTCTCTTTTACCTTAGATAGACTGTTCTCAAAAACCATCGACTCCACAACTATGGGCGATGCCGGCCGCATTTCTTTTGAGTTTCTTGACCCTGTGTTGCACACTTCTTCTGTCTGCTTGCTATCTTTCTGCACTCTGGCACAGTGTAGAATAGCACCTTGCTTCTTGGTAAGGATCCAACAATCTTTCTTCATGTGGCCCTCTTTCTTGCAATTGAAACATACCACCTTTGCTTTATTTACACCTGTCTGCTTCCTGAAATGAACTAAGTTACTATTATTATTTACACCACTGTTCTTATTATTGTTTTCACTTGTCTCTTTTGGTTTACTAGCCTCCTTGGGCTCTGGTTTGTGCACTTTGGGTTTGTCAGCATAATATGGCTTTATGCTGGCGTGAATTATGGCATAGTTATCTGCCAATCTAGCAGCTTCATGCACATCTTCAACCCCTCGGTCTGAGATGTGGGTTTTAATATCCACTCGAATACAATCATTGAATTCCTCAAACAATATTAGGTTCTTGAGTTTATCAAACTCACTTACATTCTGTGACCTTAGCCACTGTTCTAGCATTGTCTCCTTTTGTCTCAAAAAGTCTACATGAGTTTGATCATATGCCTTCTTTCTGTCTCTAAATAGCTTTCTATATTTTTCTGGTGTCAGGGAATAACTTTTTAGCACCCTATCTTTGATTACTTCATAGTCATTTATTTCCTCGGGTGTTAAACTCAACACTACGTCCAATGCTTTTCCTTTGTTGAGAGGTGACCTTAACAATAAAGCTATCTTATCATCAGGGAACTGATAATCTACAGCTATCCTCTCAAAAAGCAAAAAGAAATCTTGAACATCTTCTTCTCTGAATATAGGCAAGTGTTGCTTCATTGCGCTAATATCCATACCATTGCTGTCCCTACGATGGTCAGGTCTGTTCATGCGTGCCATCTCTATCCTTTCTCTGCTTTCAATCCTAATTCTTTCATTTTCCCTTTCAGTTTCTATCCTAATTCTTTCATTTTCCCTTTCAGTTTCTATCCTAATTCTTTCCAATTCTCTCCTTTCCATACTTTCTAATTCCATTCTCTTCATAGCTAATTGGAATTTTAGGTTTTCACTCAACCCTTCATCTTCATCATTGTTTGATGATCTAGATGAAATATTTCTTACCTCGTCTCCGTGGGCAATTACCTCGCCCCCACTGGGAGCTACATAACCTTCATTGATATCGTTCTGTCCCACTTCAACTACATTACCAGTGTTCATGGCATTCTGCCCGTTCAAACATGTCATAATTTCTTTGATCAAACGATTACGATTAGGTCTTGCCTGTCCTGCCTCAATCCCAAAGGACTCAGCTAATTCTTTTAGTTCAGCAAATGACATGGCATTAAGTTCCTCACTTGATATATTCGAAGCTATAGTATAGCGTTCGAAATATTTGTGATAGTAGAGTAGTATATATTGTATAATAAATATAAAGTTCCAACTTACGATTTGTCCAGAAATTTGCACAATATAATATTACACACTTCGTGGAATCTTCACACTTCCCAAGGAATAGATACGCAAACCAGTTCTCTCCTCTTTTTAAAAAGAATAGTTTCACAGTCCTAGAAAACGAAACACAAATATGCCGCTCTCAGTACTACTAATGTCACAAAATATTTCTAGGTCAGGAAAAATATAACTCAAATTTTCCAGACGAGATCAACAATTTTTTCCAATTCCAGATCAGGAAAAGTAGAACTCAAATATATCGAACGAGACCACCAAATTTTGTTAATCCTAGGTCAGGAAAAGTAGAACTCAAATATCCCGGACGAGCCCCCAAATTTTGTTACGTCCACAATCCTCTTGTGGCCAGAGTTGTGTAGATCTTGCTGATAATTCTCGTTAGTCCTAGGGGAGACTTTAATTATTAGTATTTATGTTTCAGTATTACACGAACTCTTCTTATAGTCCTGGGCACAAATTCAGTATTTGTATTCCAACATTTCCTTTCTTGTACATTAGAGTAGTAGATAAATCTTATTGTGATTTATACAACACAATAGAATAGTAACTTGACAAGGAAGCTTCAGTGTAACTGTTGTTGATAGTTTATTTCAGGTGGTATGTTCAATATATACAATATATCTATTATGTACAGTTAGAATAAAATAGTGCAAACACAAACGTTCTCAAAGGAACATATTTTGAAACTCTCTGTCTTTCAGACAAAACAAATAATTAAATACTATCCGAGTGGTGCAAGGGATAGACCCATTACCAGTAGGGGTGAAAATCATGGTATCATTACAAAACTCATAACAAAAACGATAGGAACTTCCCCTATTAAATAATAAGTCGTTCCCAGACTCTGAGAATTTGAGATCAACACAGAATCCCAACATTACCTAGAACCTTTTGTTTTCCTACTAAACGTCCTAATATTGTGTGTAGTAAGAAAAGAGAGAGAGAGAGGAATAAACATTGCGTGTTCCAATTCTTGGAAAAACAATATACATGACACTAGCAGTTGAGAATAGCCGATGACTTTCTTAAGCAGCTTCCTTCCAGATTGGTCAGTTTTGTATGCACATTTTTTACATGTTAAAAATTCAATTTGCTGCAATTTAGAATGTATCCCCCCCCCAATAAAAAAAAGTTCTACATCTAAGAAGGTTGTAGTAAGATCAAACCAGAGGCTTGATGTGGTATAAAAAAATGAGTCCATGAATTTGAAAGCCTTTGATTAGAAAACTTCGCTCTGAGTGCTTCGAACTACTTCTGAAAAGGCCCAACTATCTAGCTCAAAATATGCCTTAATATAGGGATGTACATGTAGTTAAATGTTTTGAAATTGATTTCACTGCAAGATAGGTCCCGTTTCAATGCAAATCCACTCCAGTGGTCCTTGTAAATGCAAGTTCAACCCACTGAAATGTGTCATTCAGAAACATCGGCTTCAACGGTCAGTTTTCCACATTCAGAAACCTATAAAAAGTCGTTGTTATATCAATAAAAACCTCTTTGAGGTCTCTCACGTGCCATTGAAAATCGCTCTGCGTGCCAGGTTTGTCACGCGTGCATTAGACTGCCGACCTCTGCATTAGTGTACCGAAACTTAAAAAACTAATTTTGATTAAATTCATACGGTCTCCAATGTGTTTACACTTGTAGGTACTTGCATAACCTATAAACTCTATTGTCTATATCTTTGTTCTAATTTAATGAATCTCTTCATTGTAGACTATGCACATATTTATCTAATAATATTAAACGAGAAAAAATTGGGGGTATATTTGTGGGTTTGTTTGTTTGTGTGTTTGTGTCAGCGTTCTCGAAAACGGGCCCTACGATTTTCGCGAAAATTGTCCTATTGATGTATTCTGGTGAGAAAATAATAATAATAAGGGTGCTTATATAGCGCACATCCCGTTGGTGACAGTTCTATGCGCAGACGACAGTTACAGAATACAGACAGACAACGAAATATGTAGTAATACGCTAATTCTGCTGACGAAATAGGTGAGTCTTCAGCCGGCTCCTGAAGGTGTCATAGCTAGGGCTCTGGCGAAGCTGTAGTGGGAGGTGATTCCAAGCGGACGGTCCTGCGTAGGAAAATGAACGTTCGCCAGCGGACACTAGCCTCACACGAGGGATCCGCAGAGTAAGCGCGTCTGAAGCCGAACGAAGTGGGCGGGACTGGGTGTAGAGCTCCATACAAGAGCGAAGATAATCCGGGGCGCAGTTATTCAGGCACCTATAACAGAGGGAAGCCAGCTTATATAAGATCCGGTTTACGTTTCGACACCGTTTTGTGACGAATCATTCTTCTACACAAATATTATTTGTATTCATGGTTAACTTGATAGTTTATGTTTCTGAGATGGGTAAGATCTTAAAGCTACTGCCAGTATATTTTTCTTTCGTTTTAATGTGTATTTAATTTATAATTAATACTATTTCTTTTGCACTGGTTGATTGTATTGTAAATAAATAGATGGGGTAAGATGTGTTTGATAGTTTATATTGTGTCTGAAAGAGTCCAAGTTACCAATACATTACACAATTAGGATACTATTAATGCTGTGGAATACATTAAAACTTATATAGTTAATTGCATTGTTGTGATGGTAAGTAATTTATACAGTCTTTAAATTTATAATACTTATAACTTGGGAAAAATGCCTGGCGGACGAAAAAAGAATAATGCTAAATTATACTTGAAAATGAAAAAGTCACGGAACTGAGGATAGTACAGAAGCAGACAATATTTTGAAAAGTATTTCTTGCATGGCTTCAGATATAAATGATTCAGTGGATACAATTATAAAACCAAACTGAGCAGCCAAGCTCTGGTGCAACGGGAATGATTTTAGAATGTACTAACATAGAATTAGCAGAAACACGCGATCAACAATTGAAGGATAAACACATTTGTAGATTACAGTAACTAGAAAAGGAAACTATAGATGAGACAAAATTTAGATTGGATTATCAAAGAAAGTAAGTGCATGACAAAACAACTAGAGGAGGAAACGACAAAAGAACGAGAAAAACGACGGGAAGAAAGAAGAAAGCGGAGGACAAAACAACTAGATGGGGAAACTGCAGACGAGCGATAAATACGATTGGCTGAGACGTCGCAAGGCAGAGCTATTAAAAACTGAAACACTAGATAAACGAAATGAAAGGTTGGAACTCAAGCGACAGAAAGCCAGTCAAAGACAATCGCTAGAGACCATTGATCAACGTGAATAACGCTTGGGAGAGCAAGGTCGCCTAAGCCGACAATTATAATATATTGCCAACCTACAAGTGCGCAACCAATTCCGACGTTACCTACAAAAGTTTGGGACCTTTCAATATAGCATGTATTCACTGTCATGCTGTTCAATTTCCGGAAGAACGGATGTCGAATAATATTGTTACGAAACGTAAATTCCCTACATTGTAATGTTAATAAACCAACTAAATCATTTAAGCGAATTGCGTTTAAACGATATAAAATATTTCTCAGCTCAAGGTTTCCCCCCGGGTTTTTCCTAACCTAATGAGAGCATTATTGTTTTTTTATTAACCTCGATAAAAACATGAACTGTTCACGTAAACACAGCGTGTCAAGGTCGTCCGGTCTCTCCTTATTTTGTTAGAGCATTATTGCTTGACATTCTGATCACGCAGTCAACATGCAGGCTTGATTTAAATATTCGTGTCACTAGGCTGTCTGGTTTTTCCAACGATTGACCCGTAATATATTTCTACGCGATTCGACACTTTTAGTCAGTTCTTGGCGTACATTCGATCAGATAACATCTAAGATTCTGAGTCTCTGAGTATCGTTTCTATTTGAGTTGTATTATGGAAAATTTATTATTCTACTATTAACTACAATGCTATATGTTCATTGAGGATATTCATTACTAATTGGAATATGTGTAGTTCTTGATTGTGTATATAATATTATTTGGATTCCTACTGGATTGATGTTGTAAATTAAACCAAATTTATCGTTGCTTTCTACACAACTTGGTTAGCGTCAATATTTCAAAGTTATATACATGTGTGTATGTGTAATATTTATTCAACTATATTAATAATCTACACTACCACTCGACATCGAGGTTCTTGCTGTATAATATGAGCCACATAAATAATTATACATGAAGTAAATCAACTGAAAACTCTAAAACTACGCTATGTGAATTGCCAGGGGATTATAAGAACCAGGAATACTCTAGACAACTACAAATAAACTTCAGATTAATATAATAAGATCTTCACTAATACAAGGATACTCACACTAATAATAACAATACTATAACTATTATTTTCATAAATTGAATGGGGGCTCTAGCCGTAATAACATTATAAATCATAATTATACTTGTGTGATCTAAATAGAAGGTCTCATCCATAATTTATTATGGTGAATAAATTGCCTTGTAATAATATCAACTGCGACTTCTTTGGTGACTGTTGTTTACATGGTCGAGTAAACATAGAGCCATCAGAGTTTCCAAATGAGTTGGCCTAACTCTTTTTAAAACGTCATTTGCTCGCAGAGGAATGAGGAACGAGAGTATGAGGAACTTAAATTCATGTTTTGCGTTGGCTTCGTTAACGTAGATGACGATAGGACAATCAATAGTCACGGAATCTACAGTTTCAAAGCAGCAGGACAGGTCTACCATAAGATAAATATGGCAGTACATCGAACAAAAAAATGTTATGGGCGAATTTGAAAGTCCACATTTCGGACAGATGTACTTCTTAGATTCCGATGACGCCGTCAACGAGCGACTGTAATATCCACTCAATCATGAAATCAGTCAATCTCTAATCAATTTATTGGAACAAATCATTGGATCAAACAACCATTTTGCATCATGATTATGAGAGAAGTGCTACTGGAGAAAATACACCACCTTATATATGGTTTATATTTAATGCACATGCATTCAACAGCTTATCAACCGCCATTTTTTAAACGATATAGTCTAACTAAATAATTGTTCTTTTGTAAGCCCTTAAAGCAGATTACAATATATTGAAGCAAAAGATTTTGTAATGGAAAAGAAGAGATGACTGCAAAATACATTTGTAGACCCGACACCTGATTAAATATGCCCCCTATAAGTAGTAAATTATATACGTGTATATTATTGTTTACAATTTCTCAATTGTTTTAAAGATCTTTGATGTTAAAGAAATGTATCTTACAATCTAACAATATTAGTATGATAATGCATGAGATTTCTATTATTAATTTCAGCCTATACAGACCGATCTCAGATCGGTCACCCCGCTATTTCAATACTATAGTCATAAAACAGTCCACCGAGGAGAATGTCAATGTAACGTTACTGTTTCCTAGACTTGGGGTGATTTCCGTAGTGCCATTTGACATTGTTGTGAATCACGTGACCAAAATATGTGACATTTTGTTTACTTGTGTACATCATAACATTAGATTGTGTGAATAGATGGTCAGCAGTCATATAGGCTACAGGTTAGACTCAGACAAACTATGTGAATGGGCAAGATGCTTACACTGACAAGATAGATAAACGAGATGGATGGAAATATAATATAGACATACACACAGTACATACAATAGACAGACAATAAAGACAGAAAAGATATTGAATTCTTAAAAAAGACGTAGATAAATTACACAAATGGTTATCTAACTGGAGTATGTCTTTTCATCCAGAAAAATTCCAATTTTAAAGAGTATCCAAGAAAAAGAAACAAATAATTACCAACTACTTCATTCATGGTAAAGGCCTAACTCAGACTAAAAATGCAAAGTACTTAGGAGTAATAATAAATGATAAGTTATCTTGGAATCCTCATATTGATGAAGTTATTAAAAAATCTAACACAACATTAGGCTTCATAAAAAAGAACTTTTACGAATGTAATAAGAATATAAAACTAAAATGCTACCTCACATTAGTTAGGCCTATACAAGAATATGCAGCTTCTGTATGAGACCCGTCAACTAGAGAAAACATAAAAAAATTAGAACAAATTCAGAAAAGAGCTGCAAGGTTCATTACTAGCCAATATTCACAACTGACAAGAGTAACACCAATAGTTAAATCACTTAACATAAAAACACCAGAAGACAGAAGGGCAAAAGTTAAAAAATAAAGTAGTAATAATACATACGGCAGTGGCGTAGCTATGATAGGGGGGGGAGGGGGCAATTTTGAAAATCCCCCCCCGGGCCCCCACTTGAGGGGGGCCCCCAAAAGAGTGTCCGACATTTTTTTTACATTAAATATTACTTTGCTGCCATATAATCTTGCTATTCACCTTGTTATATAAGTTAGTGAACCTGCTGCATGTATTCCACACATATTAAGGATTTCCAAATTACGTATATCAACACGCATGTAAAAACTCCGTTTTTTTGTAAAACACGTTATCTTGACGGCATTTTATCGGTATTTTCAGTGGCGTAAATAGGCATGTTCCACATGTTCCATTAGAACAGGGGCCCCCACACAAAAGGGGCCCCCACACATACCAAAAATTATTTTTTTAGGGACATCCCCATTCTTTTGTTGAAATTGTCAAATAAAATGCATTTATTCCCCTACAATTTTAAGCACTCCAGTCCAACCAAGCTAAGCGAGACATACAATTCTTTTATGATTTTACACAATGTAACATGAATTAACGGCACTTTTCTTCTGAGGTATGTGGAAGGCAGAGACGAGGCCAGGAGGGGCCCCCACATAAATTTGGGAACAGAGCCCCCACAATCCTAAATATGGCCCTGGGTATCTTCTATTTTATGTCCATGCTATAATCCATCTGTTCATAGACATAAATAGAAGGGTAATAGTTCGTTTTTTCGATCAATTTTCCCACCCTCGCAATAAATTTTCCCACCCCCGCAATAAATTTTCCCACCCTCGCAATAAATTTTCCCACCCTCGCAATAAATTTTCCCACCCTCGCAATAAATTTTCCCACCCTCGCAATAAATTTTCCCACCCTCGCAATAAATTTTCCCACCCTCGCAATAAATTTTCTAACCCTCGCAATAAATTTTCCCACCCTCGCAATACATTTTCCCACCCCCGCAATAAATTTTCCCACCCTCGCAATAAATTTTCCCACCCTCGTAATAAATTTTCCCACCCTCGCAATAAATTTTCACACCCTCGTAATAAATTTTCCCACCCTCGCAATAAATTTTCCCACCCTCGCAATACATTTTCCCACCCTCGCAATAAATTTTCACACCCTCGCAATAAATTTTCACACCCTCGCAATAAATTTTCACACCCTCGCAATAAATTTTCACACCCTCGCAATAAATTTTCACACCCTCGCAATAAATTTTCACACCCTCGTAATAAATTTTCCCACCCTTGCAATAAATTTTCCCACCCTCGCAATAAATTTTCCCACCCTCGCAATAAATTTTCCCACCCTCGCAATACATTTTCCCACCCTCGTAATAAATTTTCCCACCCTCGCAATAAATTTTCCCACCCTCGCAATAAATTTTTCCACCCTCGCAATAAATTTTCCCACCCTCGCAATAAATTTTCCCACCCTCGCAATAAATTTTCACACCCTCGCAATAAATTTTCCCACCCTCGCAATAAATTTTCCCACCCTCGCAATAAATTTTCACACCCTCGCAATAAATTTTCACACCCTTGAAATAAATTTTCACACCCTCGTAATACATTATCCCACCCTTGCAATAAATTTTCACACCCTCGTAATAAATTTTCCCACCCTCGTAGGCTAATAAATTTTCCCACCCTTGCAATCAATTTTCCAATGAAAAATTTTACACCCCTATTTTATAATTTTCTTGCAATCAATTTTCCCACCCTTGCAATCAACTTCCCACCCTTGCAATCAATTCTCGAATGACAATTTTTACCCCTTATTTTATTTTAAAAACATACTAAAAAAACGGTATAATAAATTTATTAATATTAAAAATCAAATTTTGGCCTGCAAAAACGTCTCTTAGACATAAATCCAAAGGCAACATTTCTGAACTGTGATAATTACTCTCTCAACCTGGCAGCTCTTCATACTGCTGAGATAGATCCAGCAATTGTCACCTATTTTGGAACTGTACATGAACTGATCAACATTTTTTCCAATTCACCCCAGAGATGAGCCAAACTGAAAGAAACTGGAGCCGGGAGTCTAAAAAGTGAGAGTAGTACAAAGTGGTCCTCACGATAATAAGCTACGTCGTCAGTTTCCTTGCATCTTGCCAAAATCATCAAGCTGTTGGAGAGACTTTTTGAATCAACAACTGAAAGAATGGACACTAGATGTAGTACACATAATCTTCTTCATGCAGTGGAAATTTATTATTTTTTTGCGTATCTGGAATTCTGATCAAATCTCCTGCGCCCAATCAATATAGCTCAGAAGAAACTACAAAAGTCTGGAGTGCACATGCGGGAAGCTGCTGAAGAGATTAAGACCCTTGCTTTCTGCAAAATGATGATAAACGGGCAAAACTGATCACCCAATCCATCTAAAGAGCAAAAGAAGGTAGCGAATGCTATGGAATTTCTGTAAGCAAAAACAACCAGAAGAAAGAAAAGACTTGATGGGTAGTTTAGTTCTGATGTAGGACTGTCAATAGATCTGTAATTCAAACGTGTTGCTACAGAAGTGTTGGACAGACTTCATATGGAGATAAAGGACAGATTCCAAAGGCTGGAAAACCATGTGGACACCTTTGGGTTTCTTCTTTAACCAAGACACCTGTTGGAGTCTATGGATGATGACACGCTGATGAAAAACTATGTTACTTTTTTCTGTTTGTATGATGAAATACAGGCAAATCGCTTGGTCAATGATGTCATTGATGCACGAGCACTTTTCATCAACAAACCAGTACCACAATCACTATGGACATATTGAGGAAGTTGGCTTCATATTATAGTAATGACGTGTGCTCAAACCTTGCAACCTCCATCCGAATACTGCTAACTCAGGCCACTTCCATTGCATCATGTGAGAGATAATTCTCAAAACTCAAGTTTATCAAAAACTATCTCAGGAGGACAATGACACAAGAAAGACTTAGCAGCATGGCTTTAATGTCAGTGGAGTCAAAAATACTAGACAGCATTGATCTAGATCATAAGTTCTCAACGGTGAGAAGCTTTAGGGGGACGCTGACATTCCCGGTGGCGATTGGGGGCGGTGAAGGGCAAGTGGTCGGTACAAACTAACTAATATAATTTGAACACCTCAGCTATTTGAATCGATTAATTTTTGGATGAAATGTGATTTAAACGCAAGTGTTGCTAAATATCTAATATCCCTCAACTGTACGACTACATATTATTATACTAATAAGAAATAGGAATCGCTATGACTTTTCGATGAAGTAGGGGTCAGTATTTGGCAAATAAGTTATGGTGTGCAGCCGGCTGGTCCTGTGGTTGGTTCAGTGGACTGTCAACCCAGCTGACCGACCACTGTCGCCTTAACATCTGCTAATGTTAATGATATTTTGATTTCAGTTTTACCGAGATGTCCTTAATGTGTTTGAAACCTAATATAAGGTGACTATGTTATCGTAAATAGGTATAGGTACATAGTAGTCATAAAAACTGGGTAGTTATTGTAATGCTTAAAAATATACATATAAATTATTTAGTCCTATAATATTTATATAATTTTTAAATACTTTTTACAGTTTGATCATTTCAACGTTATAAATTGTAAACCATTAATTTTCTTATAAAAGAAAAAAAACCATTAGAAATACTAGCTCAAATGAAACGGGCTAATTATCTCCTTTTAATTTAAAAAAATGTTTCCACATTTGATTCAATAGTAATGCCGAACAAGTTTTGTTTTGTAATGTAACAAATGGCATAATGTCGAATGTCAAAATGCAGGAGCTCCTAAAGAGGCCAAGCCCCCGGGCCCCCAAATCCCTAGCTACGCCACTGACATGCGACATTAAATTCTAATTTAGAAATACAACACAAGCATAAGGACAAAAACACTTCTTATCCCTTATGCGAGAACAAACGCATATTGACAAGTCTTGACGATTATGCATGCATAAAAGGTCGACAAGAAAAACATTTCCGGTCTTATTCGATCACTTAATTAAAAAAGCATGTCTGTGAGCTACGTTACTGGTTGTACCAAAAGATGTAAGAGATTAAATGTTATTTCATTTCCAAAAGATGTTGTCAAAAGAAAACGATGGATTGTGAATGTCTAGCGTGAAGAATCACCTATTTAAAACCTCAAACCTATTGCTTGATGCAAAAAGAATTTTCTTTTTATATTTTTATGAATCTACGAATTGTCTTTTTTTAATAACCAAGGACGCAACTCTTGACTAATTTATTTTATAAACAAATCTAAATTTAACTTTACGCAACTAACACTTTGAGTATGAATTATCGCCTACTCACTTTTGATGTTAAAAACGGATTCCTCATAACTAATATTGTAGTCTTTGTATATTTCTAAAAGACTAGAACTGGCCGTCGAGGTTGAAATCAATGAGGTCTATGCACAATTCCTTAGAGACAGAAAATCGATCACGTGATGCTTTTTAAACTAAAAAAAAATGGCTGATTTTACATTGATCTTAATGGCACCTATGCTTATTAAGAATGTTAATTTTAAACATATCCTTCAATATTGTGATATTATAAATGCTCACGGATGCAACAATGATTATTGACATACAATTATTACAGGACAACACCTATTTGTTGATCTTTCAAAGGAAATAGATAAAAACATTGTAGATTATTTACATGATAATTTAGAGGTAGAATTTGCGCACTCAACAGCAGCGCAGTAAGCCATTGTTAATGTTTACAAGTGTATTTAATCAGCATCACGTGACCGGGAAATCATTCTGCATAGACCTCATTGTCAAACACCAGCAAAAGCATGCTTTTTTTGTTTACGGAAATGCCTAAAATAATAAACAATATAAAAATTAGAACCGGAAGTACGTGACCTCTTCCATTTGAAAATTTCAGCCTAATTAAGACTTGTCAATAAGGACTCTTTCTTCCCTAGTGTAATCCGTGCATGACTAACCTCAAACCACGGATGAGCGTAGGACGCAATAATTTTCTTTATAGAAGGATCGTCTGTAATGTAAAAAAATGTAATATATAGACTAGATGGAGATATGAAAGTATCTATTAGTCTGTCTACCACTCTGTCTATCAATATATCTTTCTATCTAGGCCCTATCTATCTGTAATACTATAATCATCATCATCATCATCATCAACATATATAATTACCGTGAGTTTGTTTATATGTTTGTTTATATATTTATATATATGTTTGTTCGCTATAGGCACCTAAGCCGTTTGACTAATCGGGACAAAAATTAAATGTATAAATCGGAAACGTACTCCGAAAGATAATTTTATTTTATGACTTATAATCATGAATGTGTTAATTTAAAACATTCAAAATGTTAGATCCAGCCATGCAAATTAAATAAAGCCGTACATAGCAAATGGCCATTTCCGTTCATTACTATGTTGAACGCGATATTTTGTATGTTGAACGCGAGGGTCTTTTCGGGTTTCCCCAATTATGCTGTTGTTTTTTTAATGTGGCGAGACCTTTTTTATAAGTTAGGCACCGCAATTTGGCTTGGAGAGTTTCAATTGTTTACTTTAAAAAATACTAGCGTATGACGTAATGTCTATCAAATTATTTATTTTTTCATTATTGATGTTTGCATTATCCTTTTAAGTAAAAAGTAACCAAATGTTTTAATTATTTAATGGATTTACGTCACTATTGAGAATATCCTTTAATAGGCGACTGTATACACTCTATAAATTAAATGATACGAATGATAAAAAAAAACATGTTAGGCCTATAAATGATTACTTTCTAATACCGGGTACCATAAGCTTGACAGCAACAATGTATAAAGAAAACTAAATACCGAAAGAAACATTCTCAGTATTGTTTTATTGATACAATAAGCAAGAACAAAAAATAAATACAGAAAAAATCTTTCTCAATTTAGTTTTTATTGCCTTGAAATATTATTTTCTAATTTTGTTTAAATTATTTACCTTTTTTATTGTTTTGTATTTATATATTTTTTCTTTTAGATAGTATATGAGCATGCTAATTTAATAGCATGGATAGAAGAGCTATAGAAATGCCCATTCTTCTTCTTATATTATTGTTAATTTAATATTATTAATAACACTGCAAATCAACACAACTGTTCGCTACATTTTAATATCGAATTTAAAAGTCTCTTAAGTCTCTTTCGGCTCTTGTGTCCAGGGCGTAACGCCTAGGATTGAGCAATCTCTGTCCAGGCTCCAGCCACCCAACGACACGCGTAAGGCGTGGCGTGCCGTGTAACGGGGAAGGTTTCCACAGCCCAGCGATCGGTCACTGCGGTTCTCCAAAGGATCATTATCGAGGTGGCTCGCCAGTATAGCTGCACTGTCACCCGGTAGAATAAATCCTAAGGGCCTACTATAGGTACATGCATCCAGGCACCGGGTGGTTCTTGAGACAGGATTGCAGCGTCCATTGCTTCCTCCCCACCGAGACCAGTGGCCTCTCGGCAGTGATATGGGCCTCGGACCCGCTGCGCGGGCTGTGCCCCGTGCGTTCGCCCGCCAGTGTATTCTTAATGGGAATGTATCGGCGGTTTACACACTACGCCAGTCCTTGAGGCCACAATTATTATGCATATGCCAGGGTCAGGTCGACCAGAAACAATTACAAATAACAAAAACTAAATACCGAAAGAAACATTTTCAACACTGTTTTATTAATACAATAAGCAAGAACAAAAATTAAATACCGAAAAAAATCGTTCTCACTTTAGTTTTTATGGTGTTGAAATATTATTTTCTACGCTTTTTTATTATTATTTCCCTTTTTATTGTTTGGTATTGTGTTTTTTTTTTCTTTTAGATAGTATATTATTTATAATTTAATAGGCTATTATTAATAACAAGTCAACACAACTGCTTGCTACGTTTTAATACCAGAAACTTGACAGTAACAATTATTATGCATATGCCAGGGTCAGGGCGACCAGAAACAATTGAAAAGAACAAATACTAAATACCGAAAAGAAACGTTCATTGTCTTTATTGTAATATAGTCTCTTTTCTTTATCTCTTAACAAAACACATTGTAGTCATTCGTTTCTCCGTCATTTTGACGGGCATAACCACCAGTAATATATATTTATATATGAAGGAAGAGGGGGAGAAAAAGAAAGATGCAAAGAGATCCGTCTAAACTCGAGATTGTGATTTTATTATCATACTTGAGATAGTTATCTTTACTTGCCGAGCAAGACGCCGAGTTCACAACTTTCATCAACGGTTTAATTGGTTCTTACAATCACGTGTGCATGCTACGCAAAACACAGTGCATCCTATACAAAACACAGTACATCCTATACAAAACACAGCCGTGACCAACTGCGTCTATTGTAAGCCATTGTTTTATTTATGCCTTCGTCATCAATTGATGTTAAAACACCAGTGCTGCATATATAAGTTATATGTAACTAATGTAAGTAGACATAGAGCTTTTTTATAGGAGACAAAAGTATATAATTTAAAACATGATTTCAATACCGGGCCCTAGGTTTGATTCCTGAAGAAGGCTATGACTTGTTTCCGGATCCCTTAGTCTACTCAGCTATAGGGGGTACCTGAAAGTAGTTGGGGATAAGTAAGGCTTTGTGCTGGCCATAACAATCCCATGGCCACCGAAACTTTTGAACGCGGCTTCACTTGCCCTATGTATCAGCTTGGTGTGAAAGGGCTACTTACTTACTCTTCTGAGTCCCTGAGATCAAATGGGTATAGAAGGCCTAAATTGCGGGTAAACATTGCACAGGCAGTGGCGTAGCCAGGTTTTGACGCTAAGGGGAGCAAACGTTTAGGAAAAAGGCCCCACTTTTAGCAATGTTTCCAGATTAATAGAAGAACTAAGAATTCGTACGTATCAAGTGTTATAAAAATATCCTATGCCCCAGGATACGCACACTGTATAATAGTGCAGTATTTTTTTAACCATCCACGATTTTTACAAGCCACAATTAGTGATGGGAATTTGTGCAAAATTGATTGCATCTACTGCTCATTTTCGGGATGAACATCTAGTGTCAAAAAATATTTATAGAATCAATGCGAATGCTTCTATATACTGAATTCTTCTTCGTTTTGAATTTTGAAAGACGAGATAAATCGTCAATATAGACATTTCTAAAGAGATTTAAAAAAAAATAGTGACAATATTTCTATTTAATGATACGTTATAGGAACGATCTATTCTATTCTAATTTGTTCCTCTAAGCTATTAAAGCACCGCGCCCGACGGTTATATCCTTAACAAACGGAATTTCTTTAAAAAAGTTATTTCTCTTCTTTTCTTCTTTCTTTTAAATTATGTGGGTATCTTTTTTTTTGTTGCGAAGTTCAGGAAACCAGGTTTTTGATCACTACACTAATGTATAGGACAGCAAACAACAACAACATAGACGAAGTTGATTTTAAGCAATCATATAGTTAGTTTTTTTTTTAAATGTACGTATATATTACGGCATCGAGGGGTTCATATTTCATCGTAGTTCATCTATATATATAAAATGAGACTGTTTGTCCCCATACGGATCCCCATTGGTCAATTTGAAATCACGTGAGTTAGTTTCACTGACCTATTTAGGCCTAGGCGTATATACTGTTTAATAATTTTTCACATCGCACATGTGTCTTCCTTAACTCAGTGGTAAACGTAGCGGACTGCTATGCGGGCGACCCGTGTTCAATTCTCCAGTAAGACCATCCCTTTTTTTTCGACAATTTTTTTTTTCAAACAAAAGACATTGTAAATCTACGGGCAATTTAGATTTTTGTGAAATAAAAATACTTGCCTATTTTTTTACCCGATTACAATATTTATTTTAAAATACTTTCCTAAGAGTCCTAAGAGTCTTCAGTAAAAAAAATAATAATTTAAATATTAGATTTATAGCTTTCTTTTATGTGTAGTTTATACATTTTTTATCTGCATCTTATATAGACCTGTTTTTTTTTCACGCGGGCAACGCCGGGCAATGTATCTTGTATTTCATATGGGATACAGGTTTGACGTGCTTGTAGTCACGTGATTCATGTAGTATCACTAGAATCTTAAAAGAAACAGGTACTTTTATTGTTTTGCATTTTGCTCCTCAAACGCTGTTACGATAGCTATTATTCACAAACTACAGACCTACGTTAGTAGTAGTCTACAGACCTGTATGAGTAGTAGTCTACAGACCTACATTAGTAGTAGTCTACAGACCTACATGAGTAGTAGTCTACAGACCTACATGAGTAGTAGTCTACAGACCTGTATGAGTAGTAGTCTACAGACCTGTATGAGTAGTAGTCTACAGACCTACATAAGTAGTAGTCTACAGATCTACATGAGTAGTAGTCTACAGACCTACATGAGTAGTAGTCTACAGACCTACATTAGTAGTAGTCTACAGACCTGTATGAGTAGTAGTCTACAGACCTACATTAGTAGTAGTCTACAGACCTGTATGAGTAGTAGTCTACAGACCTACATGAGTAGTAGTCTACAGACCTGTATGAGTAGTAGTCTACAAATCTACACGAGTAGTAGTCTACAGACCTACATGAGTAGTAGTCTACAGACCTACATGAGTAGTAGTCTACAGACCTGTATGAGTAGTAGTCTACAGACCTGTATGAGTAGTAGTCTACAGACCTACACGAGTAGTAGTCTACAGACCTACATGAGTAGTAGTCTACAGACCTACATGAGTAGTAGTCTACAGACCTGTATGAGTAGTAGTCTACAAACCTACACGAGTAGTAGTCTACAGACCTGTATGAGTAGTAGTCTACAGACCTACATGAGTAGTAGTCTACAGACCTGTATGAGTAGTAGTCTACAGACCTACATGAGTAGTAGTCTTCAGACCTACATGAGTAGTAGTCTACAGACCTGTATGAGTAGTAGTCTACAAACCTACACGAGTAGTAGTCTACAGACCTGTATGAGTAGTAGTCTACAAACCTACACGAGTAGTAGTCTACAGACCTGTATGAGTAGTAGTCTACAGACCTACATGAGTAGTAGTCTACAGACCTGTATGAGTAGTAGTCTACAGACCTACATGAGTAGTAGTCTTCAGACCTACATGAGTAGTAGTCTACAGACCTGTATGAGTAGTAGTCTACAGACCTACATGAGTAGTAGTCTACAAACCTACATGAGTAGTAGTCTACAGACCTACATGAGTAGTAGTCTACAGACCTGTATGAGTAGTAGTCTACAGACCTGTATGAGTAGTAGTCTACAGACCTACATGAGTAGTAGTCTACAGACCTGTATGAGTAGTAGTCTACAGACCTACATGAGTAGTAGTCTACAGACCTACATGAGTAGTAGTCTACAGACCTGTATGAGTAGTAGTCTACAGACCTACACGAGTAGTAGTCTACAGACCTACATGAGTAGTAGTCTACAGACCTACATGAGTAGTAGTCTACAGACCTGTATGAGTAGTAGTCTACAGACCTACACGAGTAGTAGTCTACAGACCTGTATGAGTAGTAGTCTACAGACCTGTATGAGTAGTAGTCTACAGACCTACATGAGTAGTAGTCTACAGACCTGTATGAGTAGTAGTCTACAGACCTGTATGAGTAGTAGTCTACAGACCTACATGAGTAGTGTCCTAAAGACCTTGTCATGTATATTGTTTTTCCAAGAATTGGAACACGCAATGTTTATTCCTCTCCCTCTCTCTTTTCTTACTACACACAATATTAGGACGTTTAGTAGGAAAACGAAAGATTCTAGGTAATGCTGGGATTCTGTGTTGATCTCAAATTCTCAGGGTCTGGGAACGACTCATTATTTAATAGGGGAAGTTCCTATCGTTTTGTTATGAGTTTTGTAATGATACTATGATTTTCACCCCTACTGGTAATGGGTCTGTCCCTTGCACCACTCGAATAGTATTTAATGATTTGTTTTGTCTGAAAGACAGAGAGTTTCAAAATATGTTCCTTTGAGAACGTTTGTGTTTGCACTATTTTATTCTAACTGTACATAATAGATATATTGTATATATTGAACATACCACCTGAAATAAACTATCAACAACAGTTACACTGAAGCTTCCTTGTCAAGTTACTATTCTATTGTGTTGTATACATTACTATAAGATTTATCTACTACCCTAATGTACAAGAAAGGAAATGTTGGAATACAAATACTGAATTTGTGCCCAGGACTATAAGAAGAGTTCGTGTAATACTGAAACATAAATACTAATAATTAAAGTCTCCCCTAGGACTAACGAGAATTATCAGCAAGATCTACACAGCTCTGGCCACAAGGGGATTGTGGACGTAACAAAATTTGGGGGCTCGTCCGGGATATTTGAGTTCTACTTTTCCTCACCTAGGATTAACAAAATTTAGTGGTCTCGTTCGATATATTTGAGTTCTACTTTTCCTGATCTAGAATTGGAAAAAATTGTTGATCTCGTCTAGAAAATTTGAGTTATATTTTTCCTGACCTATAAATATTTTGTGACATTAGTAGTACTGAGAGCGGCATATTTGTGTTTCGTTTTCTAGGACTGTGAAACTATTCTTTTTAAAAAGAGGAGAGAACTGGTTTGCGCATTTATTCCTTGGGAAGTGTGAAGATTCCACGAAGTGTTTAATATTATATTGTGCAAATTTCTGGACAAATCGTAAGTTGGAACTTTATATTTTATTATACAATATATACTACTCTACTATCACAAATATTTCGAACGCTACACTATGGCTTCGAATATATCAAGTGAGGAACTTAATGCCATGTCATTTGCTGAATTAAAAGAATTAGCTGAGTCCTTTGGGATTGAGGCAGGACAGGCAAGACCTAATCGTAATCGTTTGATCAAAGAAATTATGACATGTTTGAACGGGCAGAATGCCATGAACACTGGTAATGTAGTTGAAGTGGGACAGAACGATATCAATGAAGGTTATGTAGCTCCCAGTGGGGGCGAGGTAATTGCCCACGGAGACGAGGTAAGAAATATGTCATCTAGATCATCAAACAATGATGAAGATGAAGGGTTGAGTGAAAACCTAAAATTCCAATTAGCTATGAAGAGAATGGAATTAGAAAGTATGGAAAGGAGAGAATTGGAAAGAATTAGGATAGAAACTGAAAGGGAAAATGAAAGAATTAGGATTGAAATTGAAAGCAGAGAAAGGATAGAGATGGCACGCATGAACAGACCTGACCATCATAGGGACAGCAATGGTATGGATATTAGCGCACTGAAACAACACTTGCCTATATTCAGAGAAGAAGATGTTCAAGATTTCTTTTTGCTTTTTGAGAGGATAGCTGTAGATTATCAGTTCCCTGATGATAAGATGGCTTTATTGTTAAGGTCAACTCTCAACAAAGGAAAAGCATTGGACGTAGTGTTGAGTTTAACACCCGAGGAAATAAATGACTATGAAGTGATCAAAGATAGGGTGCTAAAAAGTTATTCCCTGACACCAGAAAAATATAGAAAGCTATTTAGAGACAGAAAGAAGGCATATGATCAAACTCATGTAGACTTTTTGAGACAAAAGGAGAAAATGTTAGAACAGTGGCTAAGGTCACAGAATGTAAGTGAGTTTGATAAACTCAAGAACCTAATATTGTTTGAGGAATTCAATGATTGTATTCGAGTGGATATTAAAACCCACATCTCGGACCGAGGGGTTGAAGATGTGCATGAAGCTGCTAGATTGGCAGATAACTATGCCATAATTCACGCCAGCATAAAGCCATATTATGCTGACAAACCCAAAGTGCACAAACCAGAGCCCAAGGAGGCTAGTAAACCAAAAGAGACAAGTGAAAACAATAATAAGAACAGTGGTGTAAATAATAATAGTAACTTAGTTCATTTCAGGAAGCAGACAGATGTAAATAAAGCAAAGGTGGTATGTTTCAATTGCAAGAAAGAGGGCCACATGAAGAAAGATTGTTGGATCCTTACCAAGAAGCAAGGTGCTATTCTACACTGTGCCAGAGTGCAGAAAGACAGCAAGCAGACAGAAGAAGTGTGCAACACAGGGTCAAGAAACTCAAAAGAAATGCGGCCGGCATCGCCCATAGTTGTGGAGTCGATGGTTTTTGAGAACAGTCTATCTAAGGTAAAAGAGAATAGCTGTACTCAATCTATTATGCTTTCAGAAGGCCGTGAGGAACAGATGGTTCCTGAAGTCCCGGAAGAGGACGACCTATCCGATTTTCGACCCTTTGTCTACGAGGGGACAGTGTCGACAGAAGTCGATGTACTCAGCAAGAAGAAAATACAGATATTACGTGACACGGGTTCTGCTGTCAGCGTGATCCTGGAGGGCAGTGTGCCGTTAACAGATGCCATCAGTACCGGTGAGTCTGTTGTGCTGAGAGGTGCTAGTATGGAGGCTGTGGAAGCTCCACTGCACAGAATAAAACTCGAGTCGGATATTTTTACAGGTAACATCGTAGTGGGAGTGTGGCGCGCACTACCCGTCAAAGGCGTTTCCATGATATTAGGAAATGACATTATGGGCGGCAGAGTCACTGTCGAGCCCATGGTTAAAGTGTTGGAGACAAAGATGGCGGAGGACAAAAACCTACGTCCTGCCAATGAACGCCCAACATGTGCACTGACAAGAGCAATGCAGAAAAAGAAGTCGGTAAAGACTCCTGCTACGCCGTGTAGTGCAACGAAAGATGCGTTTGTCTGTTCTGAAGACACACATGCGAATGAAACAGTGATAACTGAAACACCTGACATCGATTTAAGTGCTACGTTCTTTGCTGAACTAACAACTGGTGATGCAACAGAGAACGATAACATTTTGTCACCAAAGCAGAAATTGGTGAAAGAACAATTGAATGACGAAGTAATAATGCAACTCAGAATGAAAGCTGTTGATGAAAAGACTGCAGATGCAATGGCGGAATGTTTCTACATGAAAGATGAAGTGTTGATGAGAAAGTCGAAACCGCTCAACTCAGGTACAAACGAGTGGGACAGTATTCACCAGATTGTAATACCTAAGTGCTATCGTCAAGATATACTGCGTATGGCGCATGATCTTCCTTTCGCTGGTCACATGGGAGTCCGAAAAACGCACCACCGTATCCTCCCTTACTTCTACTGGCCAGGACTGAGAAGAGATGTCGAACAATACTGCAAGACTTGCCACGTATGCCAAATGGTAGGACGTCCTAACCAACGAATTCCTGTCGCTCCACTCCAGCCGATACCAGCGTTCGACGAACCATTCAGTCATATACTCATTGATTGCGTGGGCCCGTTGCCGAAAACAAAAGCCGGTTATCAATACCTGCTCACAGTCATGTGTTCATCCACTCGCTTCCCGGAAGCCATTCCGTTGCGGAACATAACAACAGTGAAGGTGGTAGACGCCCTGACAAATTTCTTTACACGTTATGGCCTACCGAAGACAGTACAGTCCGACCAGGGGACTAACTTTACTTCGAACATTTTCAAACAAGTCATGGAACAATTAGGGATAAGCCATAGGCTATCAAGTGCCTATCATCCTGAGAGCCAGGGAGCTCTGGAAAGGTTTCATCAGACATTAAAATCGATGCTTAAAAAGTACTGTTATGAAAACGAGAAAGACTGGGATAAGGGTGTGCCTTATGTACTGTTCGCTGCAAGGGAGGCCACTCAGGAATCCCTGGGGTTTAGCCCATTCGAACTTGTGTATGGACACTCAGTCAGAGGTCCGTTGAAACTTCTACATGAAACTTGGCTAACGGACAGTGAACCGATTGGACTTTTGTCATATGTAGATAAATTTAAAAATAGGCTTTATCATGCTTTTAACCATGTGAAGATTCATTTTCCACAGATGCAGGAGCGTATGAGACAGAACTATGACCGTAAAGCTACAGCTAGAACTTTTGCACCAGGTGACAAAGTTCTTGTGTTTCTACCTTTGCAAAATCAGCCTTTAAGTGCAAAGTTTAGTGGACCCTATGAGATAGAGTCAAAGCTTGGCGAGGTCAATTATTTGATAAAGACTCCTGACCGGAGACAAAAACAGAGGGTATGCCATATTAATTTACTTAAGCCCTATGTTTCCAGGGAAAAGAGTAAACCACGGGAGGTCCCCATGATTTCATTAGCTAGAGTCCCGACGGATTTATCTAGGATAGAATATAAGTTTGCAGAAAGTAAACTTAATAATACAGATGCCCTTAAGAGTTTAGATACAATGCTAGAACATCTTCCGGTAGAAGATAAGGAGAAGATTATTGAGCTGGTACATGAAAATAAGTCAATGTTTACAAATGTTCCCAGTAGGACACATGTCATAGAGCACGATGTAGTGTTAACCGAGGGTGTCAGGTCTATTAAGCAGCATCCATATAGAGTTGACCCCATCAGACCTGAGCATATTAGAGCAGATGTAAAGTATATGTTAGAAGATGACATAGGAGAAAAATGTGATAGCAAATGGTCTACACCCTGTGTGATGGTACCAAAAGCCGACCACACACTGCAGTTTTATAGAGACTTTGGGAAATTAAGTGATTTGACAAAGACCGACTGGTTTCCCATTCCCCGTATCATCGACAAGATAGAGACAAGGTCATAGCTGATACTCTATCTCGGGTGCTACATGATTGACTGAATAACCCCATACTTCTTTTCCAGATCATCTCACTTATTCATTAAGAATGTGTCATGATAACCTATCATTCGTTTGAATTTTGATTATGGAATACCTATAGAATACATGTATCATACAGAAGTCAAGTCTTTTGAAAGTATTAATAATTTTTATAATCATGTATAATATTGATGTTCTGATATATTTTAAATTCATTTGATTATGGAAAAGAAATTCCATTTAAATGTTGATGCATGATGCAATAAATATATAAATATGCACATATTTACTTGATATGGATGGATAAAAGTAATTGTCATCACATGCAATGAGTTGGGAAAACTTTGAGCTAGTCGATTTACTATCTTGTTTTTTTTTTAGTTAATGAATGGAACTAAATAATAATATGTACAATTTTTATCTCAGAAAGAGATGTAATATCAATTGGTATAAATTAATAGATAATATTGGAAATCTATTGCCAAATTGTTATATCATGGTAATAGAATGGGAAAAACTAGTGGATATTCACTATGTTGTATAGGTTGTTATATATTCCATATATCCAGGAACGGAGGGAAACAAAGGTACCTAAAGGTGTGCACTCATTCAACCCTGAACAATCTTTTATATTAAACTTTTAAATTTGCCAAAAACGCATAATAGTGGATTACATTTTAATATTTAGATTACTGTAGTAATCGTAACTAGAGCGTATTTTCTCCTCATATTTGAGAAAAGGGGAAGTATCATCATCTTAGGTATGAACCCTGTTAATGTCAAGTTGACACTGTAATTTAAAGGGGAAGTAACCTATAGTTTGATTCGAGTTACGTATTACTTATCTTTTGGTTTGTATATTAGAAGTAAACTGTTGAAAATTGACAGAGTTTGAGCAATGTTATATTTGTTTAAATAGATTAAGACTTTTTGCAAATTTTTGGTGGAAATCCACACAACTGTACATAGTTAAAATAAGAATGACTAGAATATTTTTGAATTATTTGTACTTGTTGAGACATTAGTTAATATTAATATTAACGGGGAAATATTTGTCCATCACGTTATAATCACAATTACCATTGGGTAGTGACACTTTTTATAATTTAGTTGTGCCAGTGAGCCATGTTTGCTTAAATTGTCTTATAATCTTCCATTGATTGATGGTTGTTAAAACGATAGTGTTAAGTACGAAAAATGTACCATGTTGAGTATTACTTGGGTAATTATGGTACATTATTTCTTTCATTGGGTGGGGGCGTGTCATGTATATTGTTTTTCCAAGAATTGGAACACGCAATGTTTATTCCTCTCCCTCTCTCTTTTCTTACTACACACAATATTAGGACGCTTAGTAGGAAAACGAAAGATTCTAGGTAATGCTGGGATTCTGTGTTGATCTCAAATTCTCAGGGTCTGGGAACGACTCATTATTTAATAGGGGAAGTTCCTATCGTTTTGTTATGAGTTTTGTAATGATACTATGATTTTCACCCCTACTGGTAATGGGTCTGTCCCTTGCACCACTCGGATAGTATTTAATGATTTGTTTTGTCTGAAAGACAGAGAGTTTCAAAATATGTTCCTTTGAGAACGTTTGTGTTTGCACTATTTTATTCTAACTGTACATAATAGATATATTGTATATATTGAACATACCACCTGAAATAAACTATCAACAACAGTTACACTGAAGCTTCCTTGTCAAGTTACTATTCTATTGTGTTGTATACATTACTATAAGATTTATCTACTACCCTAATGTACAAGAAAGGAAATGTTGGAATACAAATACTGAATTTGTGCCCAGGACTATAAGAAGAGTTCGTGTAATACTGAAACATAAATACTAATAATTAAAGTCTCCCCTAGGACTAACGAGAATTATCAGCAAGATCTACACAGCTCTGGCCACAAGGGGATTGTGGACGTAACATCCTACATGAGTAGTAGTCTACAGACCTACATGAGTAGTAGTCTACAGACCTGTATGAGTAGTAGTCTACAGACCTGTATGAGTAGTAGTCTACAGACCTATATTAGTAGTAGTCTACAGACCTACATGAGTAGTAGTCTACAGACCTACATGAGTAGTAGTCTACAGACCTGTATGAGTAGTGTCCTAAAGTCCTACATGAGTAGTAGTCTACAGACCTACATTAGAAGTAGTCTACAGACCTACATTAGAAGTAGTCTACAGACCTACATGAGTAGTAGTCTACAGACCTGTATGAGTAGTAGTCTACAGACCTGTATGAGTAGTAGTCTACATACCTGTATGAGTAGTAGTCTACAGACCTACATGAGTAGTAGTCTACAGACCTACATGAGTAGTAGTCTACAGACCTGTATGAGTAGTAGTCTACAGACCTACATGAGTAGTAGTCTACAGACCTACATGAGTAGTAGTCTACAGACCTACATGAGTAGTAGTCTACAGACCTGTATGAGTAGTAGTCTACAGACCTACATGAGTAGTAGTCTACAGACCTACATGAGTAGTAGTCTACAGACCTACATGAGTAGTAGTCTACAGACCTACATGAGTAGTAGTCTACAGACCTGTATGAGTAGTAGTCTACAGACCTGTATGAGTAGTAGTCTACAGACCTGTATGAGTAGTAGTCTACATACCTGTATGAGTAGTAGTCTACAGACCTACATGAGTAGTAGTCTACAGACCTACATGAGTAGTAGAGTAGTAGTCTACAGACCTGTATGAGTAGTAGTCTACAGACCTACATGAGTAGTAGTCTACAGACCTACATGAGTAGTAGTCTACAGACCTACATGAGTAGTAGTCTACAGACCTGTATGAGTAGTAGTCTACAGACCTACATGAGTAGTAGTCTACAGACCTGTATGAGTAGTAGTCTACAGACCTACATGAGTAGTAGTCTACAGACCTACATGAGTAGTAGTCTACAGACCTACATGAGTAGTAGTCTACAGACCTACATGAGTAGTAGTCTACAGACCTACATGAGTAGTAGTCTACAGACCTACATGAGTAGTAGTCTACAGACCTACATGAGTAGTAGTCTACAGACCTGTATGAGTAGTAGTCTACAGACCTACATGAGTAGTAGTCTACATACCTGTATGAGTAGTAGTCTACAGACCTACATGAGTAGTAGTCTACAGACCTGTATGAGTAGTAGTCTACAGACCTACATGAGTAGTAGTCTACAGACCTGTATGAGTAGTAGTCTACAGACCTACATGAGTAGTAGTCTACAGACCTACATGAGTAGTAGTCTACAGACCTGTATGAGTAGTAGTCTACAGACCTACATGAGTAGTAGTCTACAGACCTACATGAGAAGTAGCCTACAGACCTACATGAGTGGTAAAAGACCCATGTGTGTGTTAAAGATCTACACGAGTGGTAAAGTACTAAATGAGTAGTAAAGACCTACATAAGTAGTAAAGACATATACACTACAACAGGTGTCGGCACCCTTTTGGTAACAGTGTGCCAAAGTATGATTTCTAATTCATTCAGCCAACAGCCTAAAATTCAATTCATCCTGCTGTAGCACTAAATTTATTGTAGAAGAGACTTGAATAGACTTTGAAGGCGTCTTCCGCGTGCCATTTAAAATGCAATCGGTGCAAGTCTGGCACGCGTGCCGAAAGTTGCCGACCCCTGCACCACAAGCCTTGACTACACTCGTTACTTTGATTTTTCCCTGCTGTACTGGTGCGCTTTGTGCTTCAATCCTCTTTAAATTGTACACGTTCATAATTTTTGATGATGAAAGCATAGACTATAATATACATGGACCACTTGCTTTAGTATTTCTGCTATATGAGGACTCGAAAAACTGATTTTCTGAATTCCAGATTCTAAATAAAGTAGTTGCTATAAAGAAGTTGCTATACTTGTTTCGTTTTATTTAATCGCTATGATTTTCTCAAGTAAAATTAAAATCGAAAGTTGTATTCAGCGGAAACATTTATAGATCAGTGTTGAATGCGCACGGAAAAAGAATATTATAAGCTCTAAAAATAGAGCAACCGGTCCATCTTATTATAGTCAATGATAATAGGAATAATAGATCTACATGTATTCATTTAAAGTCGAAAAAAGGCTAATTAATAAAACGGAAATTGTATAGCAACTATTTTATTTAGAATCGGGAATTACAAAACAAGAAGATAAGAGTAGAAAAAACTAAAGCAAGCGGTCCATGTGTATTATAGTCTACTAGAAATAGCCCGTGGGGAAACCACGGGGGTAAAGAATTTTGTTGTATGTGTTTTTATTATTGTTAGAATTGTGTTTATATATTTTTTTTTGTTTTCAAAAGTGAGGAAACAGGAGCTGAAAGTAAAGTAGGCCTAAGTCATGATTTTAAATTTATGAAATGACGATTCTAATTGGTGATAGGCCTATTTAAATTGTTATCGAATTACTGAGATAAATAAAACATAAACATAGCTTGCTTTAACTGTCTTTTTTCACTGTAATAAATTCAGATGAAACTTTTCCTGAAAAGCAATATTTATTGTAATTTCTTGTTCACCATGAGTAGGACCTAGTTGTCTGTTGAGTGTTATTTCTACATGTTTCGGACTTTTTGATCTTAAAATGTGACCAAATTTGTTCATCATAGAGTAGTATTGAGTGTTAGGGAACAAAGTTTATAAATTTGGATTTAAAGGCTTTCGACTTTACTACATTCTGATAAGATTTCTGAAGTAGCCTATCTACATCGCGATGTCCTTTGCAATGAATCAACAGCCGTTGCAAAGGCAATCTTTGGATTGAGATTTCTCAAAAGCATAATGATTACATTATCATTATTGCTGTAAGACCTTATTACCATATTTATCACAATTAGTTTGATACCAGACATTATCAAAACTGTTTGTGAGCTCGAGCGTTCGGCTGAAGTACCGAATGTTCTGAGGATCAATCCTGAAAAAAGGCTAGGGCTTGTTTCCGGCTCTAAATGGTGTCTATGAGCATACTCAGTTCTGATGGGTAGCTGACATTCGTTAGGGTAAAATAAAAGGTCCTGTGCATTGTGGGCTTTCTTCTTGTCATACAATCTCCTAGTATGCCGTGGACTCAGAAACTCGTGAACATTGCTTTAAGGTCTAACGGGGAAACTTTACTACTACTCGCGTGAGGCCAGTCATTATAACCATAGGGAAATGGGTGTGTGTGTCGGGGGGGGGGGGGAGACTAATATATAGGCTAAAATTTATCCATGAACAACAATATTCATTTTTATACCAAGTTATTGTGCTTAAACTGTTGTGTTTTCTTTTAAATGTTTTGAATATCTGTACTATTAATCCAATAAACCCCCTTTTTTTCAAAATAAATTTTTGTTCCATGTTGGGAAAGTGGGGATTAGAGTATAACAAGTTCATAATTCTAAAGACAGTTATAAACCTATTATAATACTCTTTCTTAATGCTTTGTATATACTTTGTTATACAAAAGTAGAAAAGTAGAAAACCTAAATGTTTTAATTTCTGAACTAAAATTTCAAAGAATAGTCAAAGTTTACGTCGAAAAGATTGGGTGAAAGTAACAATTAGAAATTGACTATATAAAGATCTACATAATATAGGCTTAGTTTTATATTTGCTAAATTGATAGAGAAGAGAATAAACGATTTTAAAAATTATAGAGTTAGGGATCGAACCTTAGAGATTAAATATCAACAGACGTTTTAAATTTTCTTAAAAGTATGTTTTATTCTAATATTGCATATGGGTGTGTATGTTTGCGTGTGTTTGTGTGTAAACTGTAAACTATGTATGTGTGAGTGATGCAGACAGATGAAGAGGATTTATTTAGGTAGAGACCTATTTAAAATACTAAGATTGTACGTCATCTGCTATACATTTTTCAAAGCAGGATTTACATTGGCTGCTCTTAATACCTAATCGCTAGGCAATTATTTGTTTCAGAAATAACCAAATTTAGGAGCTTTATACAAAAAAGTGTAGACATACACATGAATGTCCTCGGGGCATATTAATATTGTTTATATATTTACAAAAATTGTAATAAGATTGACCGCTTGATTTGATATTTCTACTATTTGATGACTCGTAAACTTCTGTTTCGGAATTTAATATCACAAAAGGATTTATATACCTTTAGTAACTCGCTTTGATTTTATGAATGGAAAACTATAAACTATACTTATCCCAGTTGCCAGTTATTGTCGGAGAATTTAAAGGAATATTAGATATTAGAACTGTAATTAAGATTAAAATCGAAAGTTGCATACAGCGGAAGTATTTTGGAGTACGCATTATTTGTTGCACACCGAAAACACGATTCTTGAGCTTTAAAAATAGCGCAAGCCGTCCTCTTATTATAGTCTTTGATACTACGTCATATACTCTCAAAACCAAGTTGCTAAGCGTTCCGGCGGACAGATTTCTTTGGGTAATTATTATATAGAAGACTAGTGGTTATGTTCGTCAAAATGACGAAAAAACGAATGACTACAATGTGTTTTGTTAAGAGAGAAAGGAAAGAGACTATAACAATAAAGACAATGAACGTTTCTTTTCAGTATTTAGTTTTTGTTCTTATTAATTGTTTCTGGTCGCCCTGACCCTGGCATATTCATAATAATTGTTACTGTCAAGCTTCTGGTATTAAAACGTAGCGAACAGTTGTGTTGACTTGACTTGTTATTAATAATAGCCTATTAAATTAACAATAATATACTATCTAAAAGAAAAAAAAACACATCACCAAACAATAAAAAGGTAAATAATAAAAAAAAGCGTAGAAAATAATATTTCAATACCATAAAAACTAAAGTGAGAACGATTTTTTTCGGTATGTAATTTTTGTTCTTGCTTATTGTATTAATAAAACAGTGTTGAGAATGTTTCTTTCGGTATTTAGTTTTTGTTATTTTATCTTGTTGCTGCCAAGCTTATGGTACCCGGTATTTGAAAGTAATCATTTATAAGCCTAACTTGTTTTTTTATAAGTCGTATCATTTAATTTATAGAGTGTATACAGTTGCCTATTAAAGGATATTCTCAATAGCGACGTAAATCCATTAAATAATTAAAACATTTGGTTACTTTTACTTAAAAGATAATGCAAACATCAATAATGAAAAAAGAAATAATTTATAGATTATAGACATTACGTCATACGATAGTATTTTTTGTAAAGTAGCCTACACCATTCAAACTCTCCAAGCCAAATTGCGGTGCGTAACTTTTAAAAAAGGTCTCGCCACATTAAAAAAACAACAGCAGAATTGGGAAAACCCGAAAAGACCCTCGCGTTCAACATAGTGAAACTCGCGTTCAATATAGTAAATGTTTCTGGTCGACCTGACCATATGCATAAGAATTGTGGCCTCAAGGACTGGCGTGTAAAGTGTGTAAACCGCCGATACATTCCCATTAAGGTCGCAGATCGGGGTTTGCAATTTTAACAAGGCCGATTCTACATTTGACGTACTTCTCTGGAAACGTAAACAAATATGGTAGCATCATCGTTTAAGTACAGTACCGCCATGTTGATTACCGCAACTATGCATTCGCGTCTTTCTGTGTCATGTTCGGCCTAGGTCTGCTCAACACGACGTGCAAACCTCCAACCATGGTTCGTGATCCATTCCAACCCGAGATCGCCAACCCAAGACCGGCAGGTTAATACGGAGAACGGTTCGGGTAGGATCGACGATCTGGTTTGCGAACCTAGGGTTTGACCCGGTTAAGAAAGGCTTTTATAATTCGGAGGACAAACACAATTGTACTACGTAGCACAGCTAGATCACCGTATAGGTTCGGTGTAAACCGTTGACCGTTCCCATCCACTCTTTCCTTCTGCAAGACAGGGCAGTCTAAAAGCAAATGATTGACCGTCTCTTCTGCTTCAAAGCAATGTCGACTCCGCGAATCGAAATTGGGCCTAAATAGTCCGAAATAGGCACCAATAGGACAGTGTCCTGTCCGGAACTGGGCATTCGTTGCCTGTTCTCTCCTGCGGAGTTTCCACCACGGATCAGCTCGATTTGGCCGTTTTAGTTGCTGCCACACACCTCGACCCTTGTCAGACTCGTCCCAATTCTTCCACCATTGTCTTGACTCCCACTCACGTATTGATCTGCGGGCACTCTCAAGGGTGGACGGACCCTCCGAAGTGGGTACCAGGGATCCCTTCTTGGCCAAGGCATCCACTATCTCATTGCCAGCGACTCCTGCATGACCTGGAATCCACTGCAAAATGACCTTCACCTCGTACCTTATGATCAGGTCGAAAATAGCAGCCAACAGATCGGGCCATGACCCCAAACCGTCGATGGCTTGGAGTACTGAAAGCGCATCACTGAAGATTACCACATCAGCACGAGCAGCTGTTGTTTCTTCAAACGTTTTCCCAATTGCCCCTACGGCAATTCTGATGGTTTACATCTCTGCATCAAAGATGCAGATTTTTCCGCAAGGCCCACTTAGGTCAACCCGTTTTTCATCTGCCTTCGGGTACGACACAAGAGCACCATACCCAGAACGCGCGGGTCCCACCGATCGCGCTCCCATCAGTGTATGCCTCGACGAATCCTGAGTATGCCCGTACCGTCCTTAGAGCAGCTGCGTGCCCCTCAGCCAGGCAAGCTCTGGGTCCGACTGGTTCCATCAGGTTCGTCCGTATCTCTGGTAGGTTGAAAGATAGGTGAGGAGGAGGTTCCACTCCCGTCCGCAGGGGCATGCGGTCGACCGAGAGTCCGATCTCTGCGCTGAGCTTCAGTGCGTGGTGCATGAAGGACTGCATTGAGATCCGTTTTCTGCCCTCACAGGAATCTACGAGCTTCCTGAGAGGCGAACTTTCCTCCAACCGTCTATACCACTCGTATGCAGTGATAACGGCCCTTTTCCTTCAACCATTCAGAGGCGGCACGTTTGCCATGATTTCCAAAGCCGATGACGGGGCGGTTCGTAACGTTCCATATATTAGTCTGAGAGCTTGATTTTGTACAGAGTCCAACGTCTTCAACGCAGTATCAGACGAATAGATTTGTACCGGGAGGCTATAATCGATCTGAGATCTTACCGCTCTTAGGTAGAGATTTCTCAACACACTCGCCTTTGCACCCCAGCCAGTACTAGCCAGTCTCTTGACAATGTTTAGCTTTGAAGCAGCTTTCTTTTGGACTAACCTCACATGGCCATACATCGTTAGCTTCCGGTCCAGTGCCACTCCGAGATAGACCGGCTTCTGGTCGCATGCCAGAGCGCGGCCGTCAATGTTCAGCTCGATCGGCACTTTGAGGATATCGATTCCAAGGGTAAAGAGCGAATAAACTGTTTTTAGGCAGTTTACCTCCATACCCCAAAGCTTGGCGTAACAGGCTACTGCGTTCAAATCCTGCTGGAGGGTCCGCTGTAGAGCAGGCGCTTCCCTCCCGGTCGACCAGACCACAAGATCGTCCGCGAAAAGCAGCGACGAGCTTCCCAGATAGTTCGGCAGATCATTGATAAAAGCTAGGAACAATGTACAGGACAGTGCAGAGCCCTGGGGCAATCCTTTCTCCAGGACGCGCTTCCGAGAGATCGCTTTCCCGTAACGAGTTGCCACTGACCTTCGGGTTAGGGACCCTTGAATCCATTTGTACATGTTAGAGGTCACACCTAGCCTCTGTAGCTTCAACAACAACCCCGGCCACCAGACCTTGTCATAGGCCTGTTTAAAATCTAGGAACACTGCTAGTGTGGACTCTTTCCGCTGAAACCCGTCAGCCATTTTCTGAACCAAGAGCGTTATCTGATCCATCGAGCTTCTTCCGCTACGGAAGCCGGCCTGCGATGGGGCAACCACTCCATTATCCTATTGGAACCTCACAAGCCTCCTATTGATTAGTTTCTCAGCTACCTTCCCTACACACGATGTTAGGGAAATCGGTCGGTAGCTTTCAGCCTGACCCGGGTCTTTACTCCTCTTCAAGATGGGTACAACCAAGGCTTCTCTCCACTGTTTCGGTAGGACACCTTCAGACCATGATCGGTTTACGAGCTCCAAGAGTTTGCCTTTACCACCAGCCCCGAGGTGAGTGATCAGCTCGTTGCTGATCCCATCCAGCCCTGGGGCCTTCTTAGCCTTGCACCGTCTCAAGACATAGTTCAGTTCTTGCCGAGTAAAGGGCACCGTGAATGTGCTCGCATCACCATCTCCCGTCATGTGGCGTTCGTATGCCTTCCGGACTTTATCCAAACCAGCAGACATACTTGATCTTCCACCCTGCTTTCCGACACTCACGAAGTGTCCGTTGAGCATTTCCGCCCGCTTGGTATCAGATACCATGGGCCCTGCTCCTGCCAACGAAGCTGGCGCTTTCCTAGCTACCTCAGCTCGCTCAAGGTGGTTGATAAGGTTCCATGCCTGTCGGCCCTCCGCAAGGTCCAATCCAGCACATGTATCAGTCCATTTTGACAACTTTGCCTCCGCGATAGCCCCTTTCACTTCCGCCGTGAGGTGGTTGTACTCTCGACGACTCTCTGGCGTCTTCCGCCTGCTCGCGAGCCAATTACCAATTATTGTCGGAGAATTTAAATGAATTTTAGAGAAGTAAAATGCCGACGAATAGTAATAGGAAAATTATATCTGTTAAATAATGTATTTGTAAAGTAAATTGTCTTAATTTTTCAATTTCTTCGTTTCAATATTTTTCATATAGAAGTTGTAGACGAATACCTAATTAAAGGATCATATGTAATCATCAATACATATAATTACCGTGAGCTTGTTTATATGTTTATATATATATATTTATATGTTTGTTCCCTATAGGCTCCAAGACCGTTTGACCGATCGGCACAAAAGTTAAATGTATAAATAGGGCGTTTGCAATCACGTGACAAAAAAGCACGTGATTTTTGTTTACTCTGTGTAATGGTGTACAAGTAACAATGGCCGCTGTATTAATAAAGTTTCATATAAGTTTCAAATGATGTGTTGTGTTTTAAGTCTTATTAAGATTTAAGCTCTTTTATGTCTGTTAAATAAAATAGGCTATTTTATTGTTATCATAGACATAGATCATAGACGATGTGAGCCTATTAGTGACTTGACTAGATAGCCTATTCACCAACACTATCACTTGACATCGTAGCTGCACTACTTAGCCATTAGCCTAGCCTACGAAACATTAAAAGTGTAGGCCTATAAAGTGAAATTGAAAGTGTAAATAGGTCTAGCCGGCCATAGCCTAATCACATTAATAAATTAATCTACAGTACTACTATTTACCTCCTTATTTTTGAGTAGGATAGCCAATATTCATATGTGAATTTGGCATGATAAGAAACTTCACCATGTGCCATGTGCCATATTTGTTCCTCAATTTACAAAAGACGTCACTAAAAAACGTAAGCTCCGCCCATTGCGAACGCCATTTTCGTTCATTTACTAGTCTAAATCTCTCACATGTGGCTCCAAGTGCCATACCCCGGTAAACTGCCTCAGCTGGCAGACTAAACCTTGTGAGGGGGTGGTGTTAACACGGCACCACTGGGCGTATAACCTCCTCGATGCAGGTTACCGGTCAGGGCGTAAGAGTTCGCAAACGAATTTAAACGACCGCGTGTTCACGACCACCTAGTTGGAGGCACCCAGCTGTGGTCAGGCACGGAGAGGGATGGGCGCCGCCATGCTAAATCTACCCTAGATACGCCACATGAATATGAACATAGATACACAATACATACCGGCTGGGCCGTCGCTCGGGTTACCAAGGGCTGCGCCTACCGTCTCCGACCGGGGCGAGCTGGAAATTATGCTACTGGTCAAACAACAAACAGAATCAATGCCAGAAAATACAAAATACATTACTATAGGTACTTGGAACGTAAGATCACTGAGAGAAACTGGTAAACTTGAGGAACTCACACACGAAATGAATAACTACAAATGGGACATCTTGGGTCTATGTGAAATGAGATGGAAAAACTTTGGAGAATCAAACATCAACCGAAGAGGGCCACATGATATATTTTAGCGGACGGGAGGACACACATGAACAAGGAGTGAGATTTCTTGTCCACAAAAATAATATTAGCAGCATAATGAGCTGCCGACCAGTTTCAATCCGGCTTATTACTATCCGTCTGAAAGCAACCCCATTCAACATAACCATCATACAGGCTTATGCGCCAACATCAGACTATGATGATGAAGAACTGGAGGATTTCTACCCTCAACACCAAGTGATCACAAACCAAGCTCCACGGCAGGACGTTCTCGTTGTTCAGGGTGACTGGAATGCCTAAGTAGGAAAAGATGCTTTTGCAAACTGGAAAGGCACACGTGGACAACACTGCAATGTGAAATCAAATGAGCGAGAACTAAGGCTCTTGGAGTTTGCCAGCTTTAACGACCTTATGCTGGCCAACACACTGAGACCACACAAGTCCTCAAGAATAACCACATGGCACAGGCCAAACGGGAAACATCACAACCAAATCGACTAGATCATGATAAAAACACGCTTCCGGTCAAGTATAAATATTGCTAAGACTCGCAGCTTCCATGGAGCTGACATCGGAAGTGATAATGACCTAGTCATGATGACCTTTAGGCTCCATCTAAAAAGAGTACAGAAAAAGGGGGTACACAAGGATCAAATTTGACCTCGAAAAGCTGAAGGATCCTAAAGTAGCAGAAGCCTTCAGGCAAAAAGAAAGGAGGGAAATTTGCAGTCCTCAATATCTTAAATTCTGATTTTATGGACATGGACACATTGGTCGACACCTTTAATACAGTGATGACCGACACAGCTCAAGAAACATAGACCGGCCAAGAAACCATGGATAACACCAGACATCCTGGAGCTGTGTGACGAACGACGCCGACTAAAGAAAACAAAGACAAAAGACCAGGAAGAAGCCAATAAATACAGAACAATAAACCAGACAATTAGGACAGGTATGAAAAGGGCAAAGAAAAACTGGATTGAGGAACAGTGCAACAAAATGGAAAACTGTGTTAAGGAAGAACAATATAAAAAAAGCATACCAATTAGTGAAAGAACTAACCGCCACTAAGCACGGGCGCAGCACCACCATACAGGATAAGGATGGTAGAAACCTTACTGAGGAACCGGATATCTTAAAAAGATGGACTGAGTACTGCTCTGAACTGTATAATGATGATATCACTATAGATCCAGATATCCTAAACGTCCCTCCAGCCACAGACAATGACAATTACCCTATCCTCTGTACAGAAGTGGCTGCAGAAATGGAAAACTTCCCTGCTGAGTTGGTGAAACCAGGAGGGGAAGCCATGGTAAATGTCTTATTGAACATTTGCAATATAATATGGACAACTGAAGACTGGCCTAAACCATGGACCCAGTCGCTCATCATCACCCTCCCCAAAAAAGGCAACATACAGCAATGCCAGAACTACCGCACCATCAGCCTAATTAGCCACCCAAGCAAGGTTATGCTCAAAATAATTTTACGCCGACTCAGACCTTATGCTGAAAGAATCATTGCGGAAGAGCAGGCAGATTTTAGGCAGGGACGTAGTACCACAGAGCAGATCTTTAACCTGCGAATTCTCTGTGAGAGGCATGCGCAACATCAACAGCACTTGTACCATGTATTTGTTGATTTTAAAAAGGCATTCTATAGGGTCTGGCACGCTGCCCTATGGACAACCATGAAACATAACAACATTAATGACAACATGACAATGCTAATACACAGCCTCTATGACAGGGCCACCAGTGCAGTCTTCTTCAGCAACAACATTGGAGATTGGTTTAGGACTACCGTTGGAGTACGACAAGGATGCTTGCTTTCGCCAACACTGTTCAACATCTTCTTGGAGAGAATCATGTCGGATGCACTGCAGGATCATGAAGGGACAGTCAGCATAAATGGTAGAAGGATAACCAACCTTCGATTTGCAGATGATATAGATGGACTCGCCGGGAGTGAGGAAAAATTAGCCAATCTAGTAGATCGACTGGACAAAACTTCCGCATCCTATGGCATGCAAATCAGTGCCGAAAAAAAAAAAATAATGACTAGTGTAACATCAGTGGCATCACCAAGCAGATCAAGATTGGTGGGCAGAGTTTGGAAACAGTAAGCCGCTTCAAATACCTAGGAGCTATTGTATCCGAAGAGGCCTCAAACCAGAAGTAATGTCCAGGATTGCCCAGTCAACAGCATTACTAAAGAGGATCAAGACAATATGGAAAGACAGCTCTCAGCACAAAAATCAAGCTGATGCGCTCACTGGGCCTCTCCATTTTCTTATATGCTTGTGAGTCATGGACATTAAGAGTTGAGCTGGAAAAGAAGATAAACGCTATGGAGATGAGATGCTTGAGGAACCTGCTCGGTATCTGCTATAAAGACCATATCTCCAATGAACAAATACGAAAAATAATACATCAGGAAGTTGGAAAATATGAAGACCTGTTGGCCACAGTCAAGAAAAGAAAACTGGAATGGTATGGCCACGTCACCATAACCAACGGGCTTGCCAAAACCATTCTGCAGGGTACCACCAGAGGAGGCAGAAAGAGAGGAAGACAAAAGAAACGATGGGAGGATAACATCAGGGAATGGACAGGAACAAAACTGTGCGACGCATTGAGAACGGCAGAAAGATGGGAAGAATGGAGGAGGGTTGTGTGCATGTCATCTGTGGCGCCCAACGGTCCAACAGACTAAGGGATATGTAGGATGTTAGTAGTAAAAGCATAAAACAAAAAGGAGATCTTCGAGTGGTTATCGTGATGTACATAAGGTGCCCCTTTGGTTATGTCCCCTTTCCTTCAGACCAGTCCAATTTAGTAGTCCAATTAAGTTGGAACTGTCCGAGGGTCATCGGAATACTCAAGCTGCCACACCACGTCAAGGTAGGAGCACCATGTGACAGTTACTAGGAACCAGCATGTTTGTATCTCTCAGAACATGCCAGTCTGCCTTGGAAGGTTCAATCACAAACTGTGAATTATTTTTTTCCTGAAAGGATTTCTCAACACAATTTGTGAGGAGTCTTCCTTGGCAAATACAAACATTCCCAAAGCCGTGTCTCCAGCCACGTGTTGGGCTAAGCCCCTCTGGAGTAATTGAAAAATACTTTTTTTCAACATCTTTTTTTTTCTAAAATATGTAGGCCTACTTAATTTGAGGGAAAAAAAAAGGAAATATTTGTCACGTGAAAATTAAATCTCTCTCCTGGGAAACATTTCTTGCTTACACCCCTTGGCTCTGTTAAACTAGGTGTACGATTCCGACGGCTTTGGAAATCATCAGCACTACCAAGTCTAGTTCACGAACATTCTAAAATGTTCGTTTTTTACAACCTGGTCGTGAGTAACGTAAAAATGACTCCAGCTAGTTAATAACGTTACAAGCTGAACCTCCCAGAGAGCATTCGGAAATTTACACAAGTCCCACGAAAAGTAGGATTTTAAGAATTTCCTGTGCGTTGTGCTATTGTTTCGTGTCTGAGAGCGCCGTATACTTTTCACTAAAACAAAGTAATACAAAAGAAAAAGTCGTATTTCCCTATGCCCTATATTATTAAGTCAATTAAAAAGATGGTCATTATTCGAGTTTTTTTTTTACCTGACTACAATATTATCACTACTCGATGAATCTCAATCCCGACTTTAGTCTAGAGTCTATATACTTAGATCTTATTATATATTCTATATTTTTCAGATCGAAAATTATCTAAAAAGGAGGCATGGGCGAAAAAACACAGAAAAACAATAACTACAATCTATTGTTGCCTCCAAAATATTACATTATTCTTAAAACATTGTCATGTTTTCAAGAGTGCCGGCCAATCGCCTTCAAGTTAAATTTTGTAATTTCGAGTAGGTAGACTGTTCTCTATCTTCGACCAGTTTCTAACTTCGACCGATTTCTTTATAGGGCGCAGAAAAAAAATAACGATTATGATTGGTGAATACATTTTTATTTTTGTCGTGTCGCGATTGAAGGGCGCAAAAAGTAGTCTAAAGATATCATGTCTATTTTTAGCCGTTTTAGCAGACGACACCATCAAACTTATGCTTACACTGCGAGCATTGTCATAATTTGAATAGGCTTTATCTCATTAGTTTTAAATCAGTTACAATTAATATCTTTATTTGTCTTACTAAGTTTCAGTTTTAGATCCTTGTTTACAATTAGGTTTATCGGCTCACCTATTTCGTTAGCGGTATTTGCGTATACATATTTACATTTTCGTCTGTTGTTCGTTGACTGTATTCTGTAATTGTCGTTAGCGCATAGAACTGTCATCAACGGGATATGCGCTATACAAGCACTATATATTATTATTATTGAGCCTACAAATATTAGAACTAGACTAAATCATTTTAAACATTCAGCACACACAACTTTTCCAATATCAGACACAGACCTATCGTCCCCGAGAACGTCAGCGCCCCGGTTGAGAACCTATGGGACTCTAGCGCGACATTTCGTCGTCTGATAGTTCGTCTACCCATTTTTTGTCTACCATTACATCGAATACACAGTGGCGTAGCCAGGTTTTCACGCAGTGGGAAGCGAAATTTTTGGTTAGTAGAAGAACTCAGAATTCGTATGTGTCAAGTGTCAAGTCTTACAAGAATACACTGTGCCACAATTTACACACATTATGTAATAGATCTAGTACATTTTTCATTTTACTATTGCGATTCTTTCCCGAGCGACTATTAATTCAGGAAAATTCTGAAAATTGATTGCTTTTACTGTTAATTTCCAGGATGTACATCTAGTATTGCAAAGTATAAATAAAAACGACGCGAATGCTTCTATTGAACTGTAAACAATCCTAAATACGGCACTGCATACAACAGTAAGGGAATCGAACCCAGTTCACCCAGGCGGCAGGGGGGGAATTCTAACCACCCTACTACCGAGGATTCGTGTAATATCAACATCACAATCAAAACTAAATTAGAGGGCAGACGTTTTTAATCTGCTAAAAGTAATTTTATTTTCAGTTTGCGTAGCGCATGCGTTAAATTCAGTATAATATGTAATATGACAGTAGTAGGGAGCGACAGCGCGTTTGATTAGCGTACCAAAGTTAATGGTTCGAATCCTGGTGAAGGCTAATATTATATGCTCTGTTACCGGGTCTGGAGGGTGTCCCTGAGTCTACCCAGCTCTGATGGGTAGGCCCTACCTGGCTTTAGTGGGGGTAAAGTAAAGTCGGCTGGGCATTGTGCTGGCCACACTGAAACTGGTGAACGTTGCTTCACCAGACTATGGATCAATTGGGTCCGACGGGTACTTTAATTTTTTTACTTTTTAATATGACACTAGCTTTTACTTTTTCAAAATAATCTAAATCAGGAATCGGCAACCTTTCGCTAATAGTCTACCAAAGTAGGATTTAGAACTTCTAATTCCTTTAACGTGCAACCAATGTACAATGTACAAGTCATCGTGTTTTTATTTTATAGAAGGAACTTGAATTTTGTATTAATTTTTTTTTTTTTTTTTTTTTTTTTTTTTGGGGGGGGGGGGGGGTCTTCTACGTGTCATTAAAAAATTGATCTGCGTGCCAAGTCTGGCACGCGTACTTTAGTTTGCCGAATCTTGTTCTATATAATGTTATATATATAATGTCTAGCGGTATAATTCCTTCGTTTTTTACGTTTTGTAATATGACTTGGAGCATCTATAAATAAAACTTATAGACTTGTGATAAGCATTTCAAAAAATATTTTTAAAACAAGCTAAATTGACCCGCGTTGCACGGGGCAGCAGTGAGCCTACATTCTTTTTAATGTAAAATAAAAATACAATTCCAAAGGAGAATTAAACACTATACTAAGGTTTACACATTTGTCTACCCAGCTCTGATGGGTACCTGACTTTAGTACCTGACTTTAGTTGAGTTAAAGACGGCTTGGCATTGTACTGGCCACACAATCCCGACATGTTAATTATATTTTATCTCATTTAACTGAGAAGTCTTATACTTATAATGTGTTTATTATGTTTTAGATATTCATTATGTATCTATTAGCGGAATGGATACATAGTAATCATAATAAGTGAGTAATTAATGTAATGTTTAAAAATATACATATACATTCTTTAGTCATATGATAATTATATAATTTTCAAATACTTTTTACAGTTTGAACATTTCAAAGTTATAAATTGTAAGCCATTTATTCTTTTGTAAAAGAAACAAAAGAACCATATTAGAAATATTAGCGCAAACAAAACGAGCTAATTACCTCCCTTCAATTAAAAAAAGTTTCCATATTCGATTCAATAGTGATGCCAAACAAGTTAAGTTTTGTAATATAAAAAATATTACTGACTTATTTTTATTTCTTTTAAGTGTAAGTTGAACCAAAAGCTGAAAGCAGAAGAACGAATGCCTATCAGTTGAGAATAACAGATGACTTTTCTTAGCTAAGCAGCTTAATTTTAGATTTTTGTCCGCAAATGGGCACATTTGGATGACCATTTTTGAAAGTCTTTCCTTTGGTTAGAAAACTCCGCTTTGAGTACTTCGATGTACTCCTGAAGATGCCCTATCTTAATATATGCCTTTTTTATAGGGATTTACATGTAGTTAAATGTTCTAAAATTGATTTCACGGGAAGATATGTCTAGTTTCAATGCAAATACATTCAAGTGTTTCTTGTAAATACAAGTTCAACTCACTGTGTTATTCAGAAACATCGGCTTCAACAGCCAGTTGTCCTCATTCAGAACCGGAAAATGTTGTTTTTTTTTTTTCATCAATAAAAAAAAAAATTCTTAGAGGTCTATCGTGTGCCATTGACAATCGCTCTGCGGGCCACGCGTGCCTTAGGTTGCCGACCCCTGAACTATAGCATACAGCAGAGGCACGGTGGCCGAGCGGCAGCGCGTTTGACTGGCGTATCGAAGGTCCTGGGTTCTAATCCTGGTGAAGGCTAGAATTAGACTCAAATATGTCCCTGGCAGCACAATCCCCTAGTATACCGTGGCCACAGAAACTGCTTCGCCGGCCATATGGATCAATTTGGTCCGACGGGATACTTTACTTTACTATAGCGTACAACCAGTGGCGTATTTAGGCATGTTCCACGTGTTCCATTGGAACACAAAAGGGGCACCGACACACCCCAAAAAGCAATGTTTTAGTGACATCCCCATTCTTCCGTTGAAAATGTAAAATAAAATAAATTCATGTATTACCCAAACAATTTAAAGCGCTCCAGACCAACCAAGCTAAGTGAAACATAAAATTTATGATTCTACAGAATGTAACATGAATTAATGGCCCTTTTCTGAGGTATGTGGAAGGCAGTGGCGAGACCACGCGGGGCTCCCACAAACATTTGGGAACAGGGTCCCCACAATCCTAAATACGGCCCTGCTTGTAAGACATCCATAATAATATGAAACTTCTTTTGACGCACAATTTTCACCCCAAATGATTCGGGGTCATAGCTTTGATGGTGCATAAAACAAATGTGGGCATTTTAATGGCTTTGGGTTCGTCCATTAATTACGTCAACAAAATAGGGGGCAGAGGGGGTCTGAAAAAGTTTGACAATTGTTGACATGGGGGAGGGGGAGGGAGGTCAAGAAAAGTTGACGTCACCAAGGTTCCTTTTTTAAAATAAATAATAATACAATTAATGTATTACAAATTCTACATTTGTCCTGTGCTACTTACAAAGCAGACATATAAAACCATGGTTTTACGTTAATACAAATATATTAATTCCGGAAGCTACATTTGACATGTCCTTTTTGTGTTCATCTTGTTAGTTTGTAGATCTATGTATGAGTGGAAAGTGGAAACTAATGCAATTGCTAGCAAGGCAAAGTGACCGAGCAATTGTAAAAAAAACTTCACCTTCGCTGTAGTCTAGCGAGCCATTGTGACTGGAATAACAAAAGAATACAAGCACACCAAAAAACATTCTGTAGAGAACGTTCAGGATCAGAAACCCAGTACATCTAAATTAGGCGCCGTTCTGTTCTTGAGTCCTGAAAGTCCTGAAAGGACTCAAGGACAGTGCTATGAACACCATCCAAGAGTCGACTGCTTTAATTCAATGCCCATGGTTGAGTCTTTTCCAACTCTTGAAACCATGTTTGGATCAGCGTTAGCAGACCATGCACTCCGACATGGAAAGTAGGCAGACTCTGTCCGTCCGAGGGTAGCCCTACGCTGGCCGCCTTTAGGGCGGTCGCGTGTTGGGTCGGCTTGCTCTGTTCAGATTCCCCTTTTTTACGAACGTACATTTGCTCACCCCTCGAGCCATCCGGGCTTGCCTCGTATTCCTATAATGTAGGCTGACGGTGCGTTGGCCGAGCGGATTTTGTCTGACACAGGGATGTCCCCATCTAAAGTAAACACATCCCCTCAAGGCCAACTTTGAAAGCAGCCGTTTTTACATGACGTTTTGCATACCTTCCTGTACGTCGCACCAGTCCTCCCCCCCCCCTCCCGGGGGCGCCAGAAATCGGACTGTGGCGGTACCTACGTTCAAAACATATACAACATTGCAAGTGCATCTAGCAAAAGAAGAAATACTCTTCGTGATATTGTCTGAGATGCTTTAAGCTGGTAACTTCAGAATGGTCGTGGAATGAATCAAGAACAGATCTCCAAACACTGTCTGGTACCCATTGGAAAATAAAGCTCAAATCAATTGAAAATCGAGCATTCTCAACATTGAATACTTTGAAACAAGAAAACCATAAAAACGAAGTTTTTATTATACTCCCTTTATTTGCAAACTAAGTTTAGCATCATCTAATTAAATAATTGATTGACTACTGCAAATGAAACGTACAGAAAAATATCTGTGTCGCAAATCTCAAAAATATCTCCTTACTCCGTATGAATTGTTCAAAAAATAATCTTAGCGCATAATTTTTTTTCTATCTTTGCGCCGAAAAACTATAAAAAGTTGCACAGGCATTTTTAAAGTGAAACCAACATTTTTCTTATACTTTCCTATTAAGAAATGAATATTGTCACAAGTGTAGTATTATTAAGTTGTTTTAACTGAAAATTTGATAGGATGTATTGTCAGCTGGTCCTAATTTCGAATTATGGTGAAATATACTTTATGGATTTGTTCATGGATCTGGAGTGTGTCCCTAGTATGCAGTGGCCACAGAAAACTGGTTAATGCTGCACTATTGTACCCATATGCCTAAAAGCGTCAAAGTGTGGAAACCACCAATACGCTCCTTTTAAGACTTCACCGGTGGTCTAACGCATGGGAGACAGCTCCTGTTGCGTGTCCGAGAAACATTACTCTGTTGAGAGGCTCCGAGACTCGGTGGGAAAGAAGCAATGAGCGCTACAGCCCGTCTCAAACACGCCCTGGTGCCTGGATGATCAGACTTATATTCTGAAATTTATGCTACCGGGCGACAGCGCAGGTATACGAGCAAGCCACCACATTAATGATTCAGGGGAATTCCGCAGGTGGAGAGAAGAACCATTATGCATGTACTGCGGAGACAGTACCTTTTTGTTATCACCACGCCCTATCGGTGTGCGTGCATGAGGTGGCTTGTCTCGGACAGGATTTTGGTGTGCATCTCACTCGACCCAATCGATCCGCTGGACGTAAGAGACGAAAGGCTCGCCCGGCTATTATTTTAAAACATTTTGAGACATTATAAATCGGTGAACGTTGCTTCTCCGGCGCTATGGATCAAGAATAAGCTTAGTCAGATTCGTTTTGAATAATCTTTTTTCCACAGACAGTGGCAGACCTTTTAAATGTGAGTGGGTTTTTGTTACGGTATATGTAAGTCGTGGGGTTAGGTCTGGATATATACATCTGATATGTTTTATTAGACGAGTCGTTTGACATTGGAACATCACTTAACCGCGAAGTTGTGCTTTCTGTCACAGATTCTACACATTGTCCAGGGCCATTTTCGTGCGTATTCAAAACGTCTGTTATTTTATCGTATGCTTCTTTGTGTGCCGCGTTTTTCTCAAAACAAGTGGCACATTTTAAATGTGCACTATGTCTGCACAGGCCGTTGGTTTCCAAAGGTCCATAAGTCTGGCTCTTGGCTAAAG